>CM049806.1:4546560-4903086 GCA_027422405.1 Ptychobarbus kaznakovi
GTTGCTGCTGGAAGAGGTGTTAGTGAGACCAGCAGGGGGTGCTCACCCTGTGGTCTGTGTGGGTCCTAATGCCCCAGTATAGTGAAGGGGACACTTTACTGGAAAAAGCACCGTCCTTCGGATGAGACGTTAAACCGAGGTCCTGACTCTCTGTGGTCATTAAAAATCCAGGATGTCCTTCGAAAAATAGTAGGGTGTTACCTGGCATCCTGGCCAAACTAGCCCACTGGCCTCTGACCTTCATGGCTCCTAATAATCCCCATAAAATGATTGGCTTCATTACTCTGTCTCCTCTCCACCATTAAGCTGGTGTGTGGGTGGGCGTTCTGGCGCACTATGGCTGCCGTCGCATCATCCAGGTGGATGCTGCACATTGGTGGTGGATGAGGAGATAGCCCTCTTACTATGTAAAGCGCTTTGAGTGTCTAGAAAAGCGCTAATATAAATGTTACAAATTATTATTATTTTTATCTTTTGCGATATTCCTGTTGCAAAATGACTTGTGAAGTTTTTATTGGTCGATGCCTGACCAATGAACAACGCCAGCCAGTGTGACTTGAAGCTTTTTATGTGCTGAAACACTCTTTTATTTCATGCTCTACACAGTCTTTTGGTTTTGGAGACATATTTGTAAAAAAAATATAAGGATGATCTACAGGCAATGTTGGGGAGTAACTAGTTACATGTAACTAATTTATGTAATTTTATTACAAAATAAAAGTAACTGTAATCAGTTATAGTTACTGAGAAAAATTGTGTAGTTAAATTACAGTTACTTATGAAAATGTTAAGGATTACAAATCTGATTTTTTTTTCACACACTCCCACATACATATTTAATTGATTTCTTTCATAAATTGCAGTAGCTTTGTTTCCATTCAATAAATTGCAGTAGCTATGTTTCCATTCAAAGATTCAAATTAAACATGCGCAAAACTGGAATATCGCATAAAACATATGCGAATAAAGCACCGTTTCCATCCAACAAGTCATCGAGAACAAAATTTTCACTTCATGGTAAACTGTGGCACTAAATATCACTAAGAATATAGGAGAAGCCACTGAATATAGGCCTAATAATTTTCATATATGACAAATTACTTGCAAACGAGACACAATAAATGTGGTCATTACTTTCAGAGGAGGATGCCTGCTTTTTGGAAACGCAGCCATGTAAGACAATTATACAGCAATACTTTGACGACAGACTTTACTCAGGCTTTTAAGAATTACCATAACAACATATGGATGCTATGAAAGAGACCAGTCTGTTGGTTAGTCAAGTTATCCCATCTCATAGCGCAAAGTCAAATGACTTTTTCGATGAGTATGGAGGAATTTATTCGGTAAATGTTTCCATTGTAGTTTATGCACGTTTTTTCTAAGATAAAAAATGTATCCTACTCAAATATGTGCATATGTTTTTTTATGCGCATTTTTAGAATTTATGCGCATCTTGGCATTTCCATCCAGTGTTTTTTTTATTCGATATTCCAAAATATGCATAGAATAAGCGGATGGAAACGCAGCTAGTGACTGCTCTAAAATATGAAACAAAAATGTTTCAGAAGTTTATAACATGCTTATCCGATAACTCTTATATTTCCTACATGGGTTTATGTATATGCTTTATTTTTTTAAGATTAACTCTTTTTTGTAAGGCATTGTTAGATCCAGTGTTTCCTGTCATAGATATGCAAATATTTGATTTCAAAAACAATATCATAGCTTTTAATTATTACTTGTTATGATTTTAAATCTGTTATTTAACCTCAGAATGATTTTGAAGTAAGTCTGATTTTATCATGGCTGTGCTTCAAATGGGACATTGGATGCCCATTTTCCACAAGTTGGTATGATTCTTTTGGGTCTTCTTGAAAGGGTCTCAGTGGTTGTGTAAAAACAACACCCTTTTTACCTTGTCAAAAACAGCTCTGTTCACAGAGACTCATTTCGATGCATATCTCTTTACATGCTAATGATCACTGCTCACCCACCTCTCTCTTCTGTGGAAGTGATCCATACTTGAGTTTTAACTTTTTAACAACACCTGCCTTGAATTTTCCCTCATTCAAAAAACAGTCTGGAGTAAAATGATTTGTGCAGCCAGACATAAATTAATTTAGTGAAAGTGAAGTGGGCCAAGTATGTGGCCATACCGGAAAGTATGGGTGACCCATAGTCACACAATTGTGCTCACACATTCACACACACACACACACACACACACACACACACACACACACACACACACACACACACACACACACACACACACACACACACTGTGAACACACACCCGGAGCAGTGGGCAGCCATATTGCTGCGACGCCCAGGGAGCAGTTGTGGGTTCGGTGCCTTGCTCAAGGGTCTCACCTCAGTCGTGGTATTGAAGGTGGAAGAGAGCGCTGGTTATTCACTCCAAAATGAAAATGATTTGATAATTATTTCAGTTTTTTGGGGGGGGATTAAAAAAGGAGTGAATTTCTATCATTGTAGGGTGGTTGTGTCCACAAACTGCTAAGATACATTTATATGCAAATGAAGATGTTTTTCATCCAATGTCTCCTTTAAAATTAAAATATTATAATCTTAATTCAAGTGACGAAAGATTTCGAAAGTCTGACAGTAATGAGTGTTGGGTACTATTGTAAGGTTAACCCTGCCTGGTTTACATGTTTGAAAATGATTAACAGTTGAAAACATTAGAAGTTTAGAAAAGTAATCAAAATGTATCAAATGTAATCAGTCACATTACTTTTATAAAGTAATTGAAAAGTTACACTACTTATTACATTTTAAGTAGGGTAACTTGTAATCTGTAACCTATTACATTTCCAAAGTAACCTTCCCAACACTGTCTACAGGGATATAAATAGTTCAATATCTCTTCCGTTTGGTACATCTAAAAGGTTTATGATTGGCCGTGGTGTAAGACGGGTGCCCCCTCTCCCCTCTTTTGTTTATTATTGCAACAGATCTGTTGGCTCGTTTAATTCATCACGATTCAAGTGTTAAAAAGTTGAAGGTATTTAACATGACTTTTGGTATTAGTCAGTTAGCAGATGATACCACTTTTTTTTACAGGATGCAGATCAGGTTTCTCTTTCTATTTCTTTAGTTTTTTTCTAAAGCGTCAGGTCTCCATTTAAATGAGTCCAAATGTGAGCTTATGCCCATTCATAATTGTGATCACACAACAATCTAAAAATTATATTAAGTATTTAGGTATTATAATGACAACAAATTCAGAGAGATGTATGGAACTTCATTTCTTAGAAAAATTAAAAAAGGCCAAAGCAATTTTAAATAATTGGTTACAAAGAGACCTTTCTATTTTTGGTAGAGTATTGTTGTCTAAAGCAGAGTTTATGTCAAGGGTTATTTATCCAACAATTGCTTTAGCTCCTTCTTCGTATGTTTCTAATTTAATGATTTTTTTTTATTTTATTTGGAAGAATAAGACGAATCGTATTGTAACACCCTATTAAAGTTGTTACTCTGAGGGGTTCAACAGATTTCTGACATGTACTGATTAAAATACCTCTTCACAACACAAATGATCTTTGACTTCTATTTTATTCTTTCCCACAAGTGTGTGTATATATATACACACACACACACACACACACACACACACACACACACACACACACACACACACACACACACACACACACAGGTGCAAAAACCCAACGAATAAAGCATAAATCAATGTATGATGTTCTATGTCCTTTAACTGAGTCAATGAGGTGAAATGAACATATCCTTCCATGTTCAGCTGAAGTACGAAGATGGAAGAGAGACGAGACAATGTTAAGATATTGGAGTACGATGCAATGTTATTAAATCCACAGCGTCGTTGGCGTGTCGCTGTACTGTGTGCTGCGTTGGAAGAACCCACACGTGGTAGTTTCACTCCGGGCCTAGATCGGCGTTGTGGATAACACACCTCGTATCAAGAGGTGATTTACGATGCATCCGATCAATGGAACACAAAGAAAGGAATCATTTGAAGAACCAAACAGGCGTAGACATTGGCAAATAAAGTCCTAGAGCTGAGCAGAAAAGAGTTCTCAACCGAGGACTTTGAAAGAGCCAGCTGGTAGCATGAGTTCAACCAAATGGTTTCCCTCTACCAAACGAACTGACTTACTCTATTTTGATCAAGCTTATATGCCCGGTTACCTCCAGGCAATAGCACCCTCCAGCTGCTCCTAGAGGTACTACATGTGACCTAAATCCATCACTAAGAAATCAACAAAAATAGAGGAGCTAAAGTACAAAAATAAAACCAAGTAACATTTTGTCGGTTACATACCCCACCCTTTGGTGTAAAAATTTGACATGGCAAATTTTTAAGTTTTGGTTATGGTAACTGTCAATCTGGGTAGGATCAGACAACATTGACACCTTGTAGTTTACGGGACCTAACTTTTTGACTACTCTAGCTGGCCCTCGCCATTTTGGGGAAATTTTAGCCATGAAACCATCATCTGCACGTGATAGAGGATGAGTACGCACCCAAACTGTATCACCTTCCTGGAAGTCTTGATACTTTTTCTGTTTAGTTTGTGCTTTCTCAACATTTTCTCTGACAGTTTCGTACAGTAATTTATGGCGATCAATGGTATTGTAGCTTGGTTGATCTGGATTGGGTGGATTCTGTAGAGCTCTTTGTAGTGGTCCTTTCAACTGGCGTCCTAGGGCTATTTCAGCGGGTGAAAATCCTGTGCTTTCGTACCATGCTGTATTCAAAGCAAATCTAAATTCACAGATCCATTGATCCCAAGTACGGTGATTATTGTCAACATAGGATGCAATCATGGTTTTTAGATTTTGATTGATGCATTCGGTCAGGTTTGATTGTGGATGATAGGCAGTTGTGAGTTTTTGTGTTACCTGCCACTGCTTGCATAACTGATCCAGGAGATTTGAGGTGAATTGAGTGCCTCTATCAGAAACAATGTAGGCTGGAGTTCCCCACCTTGTAAATATCTCTTCAATGAGAATACGAATGATGGATGGAAGTAGATTTGGCTGATCTCATGGGGAAAAACTCTACCCATCAAAAAAAAAAAAAGGAAAATAGTCTACCACAACTAAAAGATACTACACCACATTTTGACGAAGTACTACGTGGGACCCACAAACAAACCCCCATAATGTCCATGCCTAGCATGTATCCAGGCTCAACGATGGGCATGCTTTGCAGACCTCCTGCTGGCTTCAGGTTTGTGGGCTTATGCTGCTGACATTTTTCACACTGTTTGCAGTGTTGCCATACATCGGTACGTATGGATGGCCAATAAGCAAATTCCAGAAGTCTCATTAGAGTTTTACATTTTCCTAAATGTCCACTGAGGGGGCTGTCATGGGCATAAGTTAAAAATACTTCCTTCAAACTAGCAGTCACCATAATCTGGAATCTTTGACCTCATTTAGAGACTGGAACACTCCTGAATAATATATCATTTTTAAAAACATAATGAGTTCTCATAAGATCAGTGGTATTTTGATTTTTGGCTTTTACCATGATCTCTTGGCACTCTGTATCTTTTTCCTGCTCAGCAGCAATCTGAGACAAGTCCGTTGGTAGGTCACAAGTGATAGGATTAAGAACATGTTTTGCTGGTGTGTGCATCAGGATGGCCGTTGGTTCAGCTGCATGTCTCCTTGAAAAGACATCAGGTACCACATTACATTGTCCTTTTCTATAACGAACTGTGAAGTGGTAGCCTTTAAGTCTGATAGTCCACTTTTCCAACCTCGACGAAGGTTTTGGGTGCTGGAAAAGCCAAACCAAAGAAGCATGGTCAGTGATTACCTCAAATGCTCTTCCTTCAAGATAATGATGCCACTTTTCCACTGCCCAGACTACTGCTAGACATTCCTTCTCAGATGCCGAATATGATTGCTCAGCACCTCTCAGCAATCTGGATGCATAAGCGATCACTTTCTCTTGTCCATCCACTTCCTGTGTCAGTACTGCTCCTAAACCAACATCACTGGCATCTGTTTGCACTTTAAAAGAACAATCAAAATTGGGTGTATTTAACACAGGGGCTTTGGTCAGATCATCTTTGATGAGTTCAAATGATCTCTGGCACTCGTCTGTCCACATCCACTTAGCTCCTTTTTTCTTTAGTGAATGTAATGGTGCTGCTTTAGTGGAGAAATCTGAAATGAAACGGTGGTACCAAGCAGCAAGACCTAGGAACCGTTGTAATTATTTTATGGAAGTTGGTGTTGGGAATGATTTGACTGCATCAACTTTGTCAGAATTCACATTGACTCCGTCAGCAGTGATTATGTGACCCAAGTAGTCCAGTGATGAAAAGATGAATTTGCATTTTTTGAGATTGAGAGTGAGACCGGCGGTGTGCAGACTGCCGAATACTTGTTTGAGATGTTGTAGGTGGGTTTGGATGTCTGGTGAGTACACAATATGTCATCTATGTGTGGCCTATGGGTTGTAAGAAAACAGCACAGGATACAAAATAAATATATATTTTAGGGGCTTTATTCTGACGGCTGTCTCTCAGAAGGACAACGATCGATGGGAGTAAGTACAGATGGAAAAAATTTAATAAAATAAAGTAAATCTTATGTCTCTGTTGTGCTTATTTGACAAAAAAAAACAAGAGATTAAGCACTCATTTCAAAATCTGATAAATTCAGTCCAGGAAGAGTACAACATTCAAAAAGTTCAGGGTTCAGATACAGGAAAATTGAGTCTTTCTGAATTGTACTAGAATGAAACTAAATGGAGTAAAATAAAATGAAATACGGTAGAGGCTAATATTTGAATAAAATGAAAACAGTACATTAGCCTCCTATTAAACACCAGTTTTCGTGAAAATACATGTTGAGTATGAAAAACAATCTTTTAATACATTTAAATAATTGTATCTAGGTATGAAATGTTTTATGAACACTCATAACCGTTTTTAACATGCATATTCAAATGTAAACAGTTTCAACTACAACCAGGCAAATGCACTGGGCTTTAAATAAAGAAAATGAAACCTCATTAACATTCATTGTACATACCCAGTCCTTGCACGTGATCAAACCCGATCCACCTCGCACATGCAATCCAAAAACGGAAACATTCATCATTAACATACAATGCTCACATACACATTTTATGCAATTTGTTCACAACTTCTGTAAGAATATACATTTACCTCGCCAAATTCCGAATAATGACGCAAACCAAGAGCACTAGTTTGTGTTCGTTGCTCTGCCCACACTGAAATCTGCGCACACATGTATTACATGCGGGAGCGCCGCAAAGCAAGTGTCATAATCACAGTTTCTTAAAGAACCCACAACCAATTTACGCTCAACGTTAAGTTTAGTTAATTTTCTCCACTTGGCTACATATGTATACCATACAACACCGTTTGTGTGCTCCCTGAGAACTTGTTTCATCAAACGCTGGAAAGAAGCAGCTGCATTTTAAGGCCAAAGGGAAGACACAAAAATTCATATAACCCTGATATAGTTATGAATGCAGTCTTCTCCACACTTGCAAGATCCATCTCTACTTGCCAGTAGCCACTTTTCAAATCCAAAGTGCTGAACACCTTGGCTCCTTGCAAAGAATCCAGTATATCTGTAATCTGGGGCATCGGATATGCATCGAGGTGAGTTTTAGAATTAAGACCACGATAGTCAATACACAACCTCGACCCACCATCCTTCTTATCTACTACCACAACAGGTAAGGCCCATGGTGAAGTGGAAGGTCTGATGATTTTTTTGTTGAAGTAGTTCCTTGATTTGTTCTTCAATAAAATCATTCTTGCTTCTTGAGACTCGGTAAGGTCTCTTTCTCAAGGGAAATTCATCAACTGTCTTGATTTCATGTTTAATACATTTTGTACGACCCAGCTTGTGTGCAAACTGATGGCCACTCACCCTTAAGCGATTTCAACTGAGCCTTTACCTTGGGTGAAGCATGAGACCTTTTCACTGCTTGATCGATGAGCTTCAAGTCTTCTTCATCGGAAATCAGTTCGACAATACCTTGTGCAGCATAAAACTGGATAGCCACGTTGTCATGAGGTTCATTAAAACAAATGGGGTGACTGGTTTTGGAATCAGGCAAGTAAACACGTGAGGAATGAAAATCAATGGTTACTTTGGCTTCTTTAAAAAAAATCCAGTCCCAGGATAACAGGAACAGCCAAATCTTCATAATTCATCACGTAGAATGTGACAGCAAGCTTCACTCCATATATTTCACACTCTCAGAGAACCTTTCTCTGAGTTCATTGGTTTTGACCATTTGCGAGCATAAAAGTTTGGGTACTTTGGATCAGATGATCATTTCTCCTCAACCTCTGCCAAATTTTTTGTTGCAGCAAAGAGAAGGTGCTTCCTGTGTCAATTACAGCATTAAAATAAGTGTGATTTAAAATTATTGGAGTTTGCAGGACATTATTATATTGAGAGTTGGTAGCTGGATCAAAGAGCATGAGGTGGCTTTTCTGCCCTCTTCCATCGGAAGATTTCTTCCTCTGTTCCTCATCTTTTCCTTGATTCCATCTCTTTTTATTTTCCACCCAATCCTTTTCTATTTGAGTACCAAGATGGACAAGATCATCAACCGTCTTCACAGTTCCCCTTAACAGCGAAGCCAATAGAGGGTTGCAGTTTCTTAAAGTTGCTTGAACAATCTCAGCTTCAGCCATTTTAGGATGATTCTTCAGGCACAGTGCTCTGTAATTAAAAGTAAAGTCTCTATGTTCTCACTAACCCCTTGACGATAATTAGCTAATTTTTGGGCAGCAACTTCTTTATGATCTTCATTTAAAAATTAAAAGAGAAACTTTTCTTTGAAAGAAGACCAGTCGCTAATGTTTTGTTTCTCTGCCCTCCACCAGTTCTTAGACTCTTAGACCTTTCAGACTCGCAGATAATGATGCCATTAGCTCTTCAGGACATAGAGGTCTCAGCTCATTATATTCTTCAAATCGATCAATAAAATCAATCGGGTCTTCAGAGTCAAGATTACTGAAGGCAGGCAGTTCAAGTTTAACTGGAGGATAAGGAGATGATGAAGAAAGATATGTTACTTGCTTTGTGCTGTTTTAGGTAGCTGGGTCAATCTTGGATGGAGTTTGAGACATCTTATGAGCAGAAGTACTGGCATGCACTGGAGTAGACATGAGAGGTTTGAAGGCTTCATATTGATGCTCTAGTTGTCGGTCTCTTCGCTTTAGGCAATCCACAATACTTTGGCTCATATCATCGATTCTGGAATGGAACAGCTGCTTAAAGCGATCCAACTCTCTTTGCAAACAATAGTTAATTCTGTCTTCACATGCTTTTAACTTTGCTCTCATTGTTTCTGTGGTTACAAGGTCACTGACACGATGCTCGAGATCAGCAAGATGCTCCTCAATGCTACACATACGCTGGACTGCTTCTTCATTGTCGAATTGCAGCCTGTCTTCACAAAAATCAAGTGATGGAGGAGGTAAATGGCAAGTCGTCTGTTTTAGAGAGTCATGGTCACTTATCTGATCAGTGAACCTCTCTCTCTCTCTTCATCAGAGTCTAAATATAACTCACTGAAGGTATCAATGAGATTAGCTACAGGGTCTCTGCGCTGAATGAAAGCTTCATCTGAGAAATCGTCGATGGGTACCTCCTCTTCCATTGCAGATGATGGTTTATAATATTTGTTTGTAAAGAATGATCAGTAAAGTCAAAATTTTAATTTTAATAAAAGGGACTCTGTAAAGTTCGATTCAGGAAGTCCCTGTTCGGGTGCCAATCTGTAACACCCTATTAAAGTTGTTACTCATAGGGGGTTCAACAGATTCTCTTCACAACACAAAATTATCTTTGACTTCTATTTATTCTTCCCACAAGTGTGTATATATATATATATATACACACACACACACACACACACACAGGTGCAAAAACCCAATGAATAAATCATAAATCAATGTATGATATTCTTTGTCCTTTAACTGAGTCAATGAGGTGAAATAAACATATCCTTCCATGTTCAGCTGAAGTACGAGGATGGAAGAGAGACGAGACAAAGTTAAGATATTTGAGTACGATGCAATGTTATTAAATCCACAGCGTTGTCAGCGTGTCGCTGTACTGTGTGCCGCGTTGGAAGAACCCACATGTGGTAGTTTCACTCCGGGCCTAGATCGGCGTTGTGGATAACACCTTGTATCAAGAGGTGATTTACGATGCATCTGATCAATGGAACATGAAGAAAGGAATAATTTGAAGAACCAAACAGGCGTTGACATAGGCAAATAAAGTCCTAGCTAAAAAGAAAGTAAATGGCTGACATCAGTAACTTCATAATACAGACATGTTGTCAGGTAAATAAATCAAACAATGCTCACAGCTGAGCAGAAACTCAAAGAGTTCTCAACCGAGGACTTTCAAAGAGCCAGCTGGTAGCATGAGTTCAACCAAATGGTTTCCCTCTATCAAACGGACTGACTTACTCTATTGTGATCAAGCTTTTATGCCCGGTTACCTCCAAGCAATAGCGCCCTCCAGCTGATCATAGAGGTACTAAATGTGACCTAAATACATCACTAAGAAATCAACAAAAATAGAGGAGCTAAAGTACAAAAATAAAACCAAGTAACATTTTGTCAGTTACACACTATTTGGATAGCTGTTGTTGCCGTCCATAAGGGTAAAATGTATATTTACGTTGTTTCTCGTGTACAACATTCCTGATTGTAAAGCACTTGAAGTAACCTTATACGCCTTTCTTTTTTTGGGGGGGAGGGCGAGAGATGTTTTAATATAGAGCTTTAATGTTCTTGACTCCAAGTCATGTACAGTGTTTACATTTACATTTATTCATTTAGCAGACGCGTTTATCCAAAGCGACTTACAATTGAGGAATACAATAAGCAATACATTATAAAGAGGCAAACAGACAAAGGAAGTGCTTATAATAAAAATTTCTAGGCATTGTTCAGAGACAATTCTAGCCATACGGCGAAAGTTTAGGGAAAAGAGAGCAAAGTTAAGGAAAGGGAGCGAATGTTTTTATTTAGTCATTTTTAAGTTGAAGTCAAGTGATGACAGAAGAGATGAGTTTTCAGGTGTTGCTTGAAAATTGTCAGGGATTCAGCATTCCGGATGAGGGTGGGAAGTTCATTCCACCAGCCAGGAATGGTGAATTAAAACGTTCTGGAGAGTGATTTTGTGCCTCTCTGTGATGGCACCATGAGGCGTCGCTCACTCGCAGATCTCAGACTTCTGGATGTATATTGTCATAAGGGAGTGGAAGTAGGCGGGTGCTGAGCCTGTGGCTGTTCTATATGCAAGCATCAGTGTCTTGAACTTGATGCGAGCTGCAACCGGGAGCCAGTGCAGGGAGATAAAGAGAGGTGTGACATGGGCTATTTTGGGTTCCCAGAAGACCAGTCGTCCTGCTGCATTCTGAATCATCTGTAAAGGTTTGATTGTGCATTGTAATGAAACTATGAAGCAATTATTTCAGCTTTGGGGAATCATTAAGTACAGATACAACATTGCTTTGATTAAAGTAATATTAATCTTTAACTTATGATTTATACTTTATTAACGACTCGTCCAGCGACCATTAACATCAATATATCTTTAACAATTTAGTTTATCTTGCATTCGTGGCCACCGATAATACAAAATAAAAGGGCATTATTTAATTTGAGCTAGGTAACGTGATCTTGGCAATTAGTTTGAACATAGAAAATCACACATCCCAAGACATTCTTTATAAATGAAATAAGGTTTATTTGCTAACTGTTATTCTACAATACATGGACTAACTTAATAAAAACACATAAACATACACACACATACCAGGCGTTTTGCGAGTAACGTTAGAAGAAAGTTTAAAGTAGCACTCTTTTCTATCTCATAACTGTAACTACAAGAAGATCACGAACAGAGACTCTGCTATGTTTCTGCGTACAGATAATTTCACCAGTTCAGTAAGAATAGAGATTTTATTTGATACTTGCATTTCGTTAAGCTGTCCGAAGATCTTTTTTCCATCCCACGTGTTTCCTTCGCGTTTCCTGGAAATCTCTGATGGCTTACGTCGCTGCTGCGTGACGTCTCTGGGGAAGCCCTCTTGTGATTGGCGGTCTTGGTTTCTTTGTTGGAACGCAGAAGCTGTTGAGCTGTTCGTTTCGAGTTGTTATTACTTTGACCAAGTGTTGAATGCTTTTATATGGTGTCTACAGCATGAGGATAAGGCGTTGGTCCAGTGTGACCAGCTTCCGGTTCATCAGCGAGCGAGCAAGTAAAAAGCAGACTAACTAAAAAGCTGTGGTGTTCAGTTTTAACGGACTGATTTCAGTACGCCCACTAGAGGCTTCTTCCAATCAGATTGTTCTTGTGTTCTTGTCACCCATGTCTTTTGGGACATACCAAATCTACTCTGTGATCTTCCATGTGATGAATAATAAGAGTTTTAATACTTATATAAAGTGTTATCACATGCTTAACCCATTTATAATATCACCAAATCGGTTGCATCACTGATTCATAATTTTCACGACCGTCTATATGAATCTAAACACATTATAACCTCACAGGGAACAGTAATACGTCATAGGTTAAGCAAAATAATAGGTTCCACTACACAGCAAGCTTATACAAGACATGAAATACAACCTTAATATATATTGTCTCTTGAGTATATTGCTTTTAATAGCCATGGAATAAATGAATGTCTTTTTGCATAAAGGAAAACAAGTTTGGGGTGGGTTCCTTGCACTGGGCAGAGACTAGGGTTGGGTATCGTTTGAATTTTATCGATTCCGATTCTGCTTATCGATTCCGATTCTTTTCGATTCCCAGTTTCGATTCCAATGTGATTAAATAATGATATCACACATTTATGCTGTGTCTCTTTTTAGCAAACCATTTATTGGAGCTGAATACCATGAAAAAAATCAACAGGCTACATAAAAACTGGACTCTTTAAGAGCCGTTTGTGTGCAAAATAGAGCTGCATGATTCTGGATAATTTTAATTTTTAATTTTTTTCCCAATGGAAGTTGTGGTTCTCTCATGATTCTGAAGAAAAGAATATTAGACAACTAAACAAAATCACATGTAATTTATGAATTACTCACTCAAGATGTACTTGTTTCATTACTGGATGAATCAGCGTCCTTGAACTAATCTCTTGTATGATTCAAAGACAAATACATTTTAACAGATACTTTTCGCCACCCACTGGCGTAGCAATGTAATCGATAAATCTTCATTTGAAGTATCAAATTACTTTCAAAATGAGATTTACTCTATTCTAATCGAATTTAATTTATTTATTATTTAATATCAAGTAATACTGAGTGAATATGACACATTTTTGTATTATTCCTCACCTCCAGGTATTTTAATAAAGGGGCTCACTATAGCTTAATTGCTCTGTCTGTTTGGTTCTGGCTCTCAAAACCCCCAAAAAACTTGTTCTCTAACATTACATACTCATGGATGAGACTTGAGACATGTTAGTGATAATAAGAATGTGAAAAAGGCTGGAAAACAACAGCGCATAAATGCCCGATTGTAAAATTTGTTGTTTTATGCATTTTATTTTCCTTTGTACTTTTAAAATTAATACAAAATTGTGAATTTGTTCTTGTATAAATGCATTGTGCTCACATTTACTTGTGCATTAAAATACATATCAGCTTGCACCTTATTGTGATCTGCAATCGCACGAGAGCCTATATTTTAGTATGCATTTGAGAGACGTTCTGAAATGTAATGCATTCATACATGCATGCACAGTTTGCAGCTTTAATCACCTTTTTGGTAATTTCATGACTTAACTGACGACAGACTCGTATGCAGTTTCTTGTGCGCTTATTTATAATGACGCGATCAGGGCGTGCGCCGTGAGCACAGTGACGGCTGACAGGACAGGGAAGTTTGTTTTATTGACATACAGCATCTCTTTGTTCTGCCAAAGCTCATTTGGCTGGTGTACCTTTTCTGCGCTCATTTGACTCGCGCCTGGCGAGTGTCTGAAAAGTATCCCGTTTGATTTGGATGCAAAAAAATACACCGGTTCCGCATCTTAATAAAGGCTTTTCTTCAAGAAAAAGGGGACAAAAACTGCAGTTTTGAGCAGGGTGGCCACGCTTAGATCAGTGGTGGCACTGCTGCACGAATGAACCAAGTGATCACAACACTGTGATCGCACACCTCAAAGGTTGAGGAATGAAAAAGACAAAACATTTTAATTTAGGAATAGAATCACGTTGGTGTTTGAATCATGTTCGCGATCTTTAACGATCTATTAAATTAATGTCATGTCGGTGGTGACACCTCTCTTGCAACATGTTTAGCTATCACATATATTATACTTAGCTTTTTTGGCTTCTGATCGCAAATGCAGCCAAACTTTGGAGCACTTAGATTAGCGAGCAAGGTCCTGGCAGATCGCTAGGTCACACTTGTCCTCACAGATGAAGAAAAAAAAAGCACATAGGAATCGATAGGCGGAATCGAAATTTTAATTTGACAACAAGTATCCGATTCCTGACCTTAAGTATCCGATTCTGGAATCGGAATCGATTTTCGATTCCCAACCCTAGCAGAGACACAGAAAAGTTATTTCCTTTTACCTTCCTTTTAGAGGGGGCGAAAGCAGAGCGAAAGATGGAGCTGTCCGGGGGTCATGATTGGGTCACGTCCTGGGATCTGGAAAACATCAGCCAACGGGAGTCCCATGTTGGTTGATTAAATCATAAATTTAGGCATTTTAAACGATCAGGGAATTCTGGGAGTGTCTGTAGACGCCGTCTTATTTTTTTTAAGATAAGAACTTAGGAATTCCTTCCTAAGAGGGTCTGGGAGCAAAGGTCAGACCTAAGCTGACAAGGAGGTGGTGCTATAAATCTTTTTCTTCCTGCGTCCTTGCCTGAGATAAGCAAAAGGGTGTATTTCCAGACAGAGCGGCGCCACTTTTCTTTAGTTGGTTGGCATTTATGACCTGGCAAATGAAAGGAGGAAAAGTTCCTTAAAAATGTGCTGTTTTTCCATCATCTTGCGTGACGAGGCTCTACAGCATGATGGAAGTCCAGCTAGAAGAGCATTGCAGTAGTCCAGTCTAGAAATGACAAGGGCCCGGACAAGAAGTTGTGCAGCGTGCTGTGTAAGGAAGGGCCTGATATTTCTGATGTTGTGTAGTGCAAACCTGCAAGATCGAGCAGTTTTTGCAATGTGGTCCTTGAAAGTCAGCTGGTCATCAAAAATTACACCAAGATTCCTGACCGAACTTGATGGGGTAATTGTAGAAGAACCTAGCTGGATGGTGAAATCATGCTGTAGAGTTGGAGTGGCAGGGAAGACAAGAAGCTCAGTCTTTGCCAGGTTGAGCTGTAGGTGATGTTCTTTCATCCATGCAGAGATGTCCACCAGGCAGCCTGAGATCCGTGCAGCTACCATTGGATCATCTGGTCGAAATGCGAGATAGAGCTGTGTGTCATCAGCATAGCAATGGTATGAGAAACCATGTGCCTGTATGATGGGACACAGTGATGTAGTGTATGTTGACAAGAGGAGGGGTCCAAGAACCGATCCCTGAGGAACTCCAGTGATGTTCTGTGGATACCTCCCCTCCCCAGGCCACCTTGAAAGACCTACCATTGAGATAGGATTCAAACCAGCGAAGTGGAAACCCTGTGATGCCCAGTGATGAGAGGGTGGTCAGGAGTATCTGGTGGTTAACATTGTCAAAAGCAGCAGATAGATCCAACAGAATTAGAACTGATGATTTGGAATCAGCTTTTGCAATTCACAGAGCTTCAATGACTGAGAGTAGCGCAGTCTCAGTTGAATGTCCACGTCTAAAACCTGATTGGTTAGCATCCAGTAGGTTATGCTTTGACAGAAATTAGGATAATTGGTTGAAAACAATTTGTTCAAGCATTTTGGCTATGAATGGGAGGAGAGAGACAGGTCTGTAGCTATCTGTAAGTGAAATGTTTAATGTAGGTTTTTTGAGTAGTGGGGTTACCCGAGCCTACTTGAATGCAGTTGGGAAGGTACCTGTGAGGAGAGATGTGTTGATGATGTGTGTGAGTGCTGGTAAGAATGAAGGAGAGATTGCTTGAAGAAGGTGTGAGGGGATTGGATCAAGAGGACGTGTTGTAGGATGGCTGGAGAGGAGAAGTTTGGATACTTCTGCCTCAGTGAGGGGACAGAAGGTGAAGAAGGGAGTTTTAGCAGTGGATGTGGTTGGTTTGAATTCCTGCTTTTGTAGAGCTGAGAACTGGCAAGTGAATGACCTAGTTTTGTTTATGAAGAATGTGGCAAAATCATCGGCTGTTAAGGAGGTGGTGGGGGGTGGTGGAGGTGGACAGAGGAGAGAGTTGAATGTTTTGAAGAGTTTGCGTGTGTCAGATGTGCTGTTGATCTTGTCGTGGAAGTATGAGGTCTTGGCAGTATGGACTACAGCAGAGAAAGATGAAAGCAAAGACTGATAGATACTTAGGTCTGAAAGATCTTTAGATTTGTACCATTTTCTCTCTGCTGCCCTGAGCTTGGAGCGATGTTCACGAAGAACATCAGATAACCAGGAGTTAGAAGGGGCAGCACATGCTGGCCTGGAGGAGAGAGGACATATATGGTCTAGACAAGAAGTTAAAGTGGAGAACAAAGTGTCAGTTACAACGTTCACATCTAGAGCTGAGAAATGGGTAGGTGAGGGAAGAGAGGAGGACACTACAGAAGATATATGTGAGGGTGAAAGGGAATGAAGGTTTCGCCTAAAGGTAACTGGTAGAGGTGCTGGTGGCTCGGAGGTTGCAAGATGTAGGTTAAATGAAATTAAGTAGTGGTCAGAGGTGTGTAGGGGTTTTACCAAAATGTTACAATTGCGTGTGTAAATTAAGTCCAGCTGGCTGCCAAATTTGTGAGTGCTTGTGGTGGTAAGTCGTTTTAAGTCAAAAGATGCTAGGAGTGAAAGAAAATTTACAGCATGAGGCTTGTTCAAGTGAATATTTAAATCACCAAAGACTATAAGTGGACTACTATCCTCAGGGAATGAGGACAACAGGCCATCCAGCTCTTCTAGGAAAGTGCTCAATTGCCCAGGCGAGCGATAAATGACTACAACATGGAGTTTTACTGGAGCTGTTACAGTAATAGCATGAGATTCCAATTAGTAATTATTACATAGGGGAGTGTAGGTTGAGTATTTCCAATTGTTAGAAATGAGAACACCAGTACCTCCACCCTTCCTAACCTGACGGGGGGTGTGAGAGAATGAGAAGTTGTTAGAGACAGTGTTACAGCTAAAGGTGTTTGATGTTGTATTTTCCTGTATATTACCTATTTCTGTGACATCGTGTGTGTGTTGTTTCAAGAAAATTTAAATAAAGAGAAAATAGGTATAGGAAGCGTCCTTGGTCATCCACAATGCCCTGTAGTAGAAGAGAATAGAAGCCTTTCCTATTCAGGTAATCGCCTCCTCTGATAGCTGACCTTTGAATTTCAATGTGGCACCCATCTATGGCCCCAATGATGCCCCTAATACCACATAAGCGATAAAACACAGCTGAATGAATCCTTTGTCGCAATCTGTGGGCCATGTTTTGTACATGTGAGCAAGTGAGCAGGCGACTTCCAAAACCTCAAGGACAACATTCTTAGCTAATCCATGGGAAATATTGAGCTTATCTGACATTTTTCTGAAGGAATTTTGATAGCCCATGTGCCACAAAAACACAAGGGCTTTCTGAACTACAGGAGGTTGGGCAAGACCTCCAGGCTGCTGGTCATCTGAAAGCCCAGATATTTTCAGCTGATCAACAAAGTGGTTAAACTACTCTAACTACTAAAACATTTTCCTCCCTCCTTTGTCCCCCCCTCCCCCTTCATCAACTCTAACAGCTGATGACTTTGCCACATTTTTCATTAATAAAATTACTAACCTCACTGCACAAATCTCCACACCACAATTAATCTAACAAGACAGGTAATGGTCAGGGCAGGCAGCAGTCAATCAAAAACAAGGTAACAGTCCAAGGATCAAAACACAAGAAAGGCAATACTTAGGAACATGAAACTAGGAAACATGCAAAAGCTAAACATTCAATCACCAGCGAAGACAGAGAGTGTGTGTTACTTTTAAAGTCCTTCTAATGTGAGACAGCTGTGAACTGATGATGAGATCTGATGAGAGACAGGTGATGCAATTGATGAGTCAGTGCAAAGGACTATGGTAAATGGAGTCCTGGGTAAAGTGGCAAGAGTCTGGAGTGGAGTGCCCTGTAGTGAAGCTCACGGGCACTCCAGACAGAGATTCTGCCATTTTCACACTGAGGACAAGTGAGGCACTCATATGCAACTATTACAGAAGGTTCAAACCGTCACTGATGCTCCAGAAATTCCAGTAAATGTAACTTATTTTGTCTTCTTGGAAACATGGAACTATCTTCTTCGGTAGCCTCTGAAGGGCAGTACTGAATGGGAAAAATATGATATTTAGGCAAAATAAGAAGCATTTACACATTTCCATTCTGTTCAAAAGTTTTCACCCCGGCTCTTAATGCATCGCTTTTCTTCTGGATCAATGAGCATTTGAACCTTCTGTAATCGTTGCATACGAGTCCCTCAGTGTCCTCAGCGTGAAAATATGGATCTCAAAATCATACAGTCATTGTTGGAAAGGGTTCATATATACAAAAATGCTGGGGAACCAAATCATTTGTGGGAACTAAAGGATTTTTCTGAAGAACAGCTGGCAGTTTAACTGTTCAGGACAAACAAAGGACTCGTTAAAAATTATCATGAAAAAACGAAGAAGCTGTCGATCATTCAGGTAAGAACACAGTATTAAGAATCAAGTGGATGTAAACTTTTTTTTAACGGGGTCATTTTGATAAATTCAACTATTATTTTCTCTTGTAGACTATATGTAAACATCTTGTATGTGAAATATATTATTCAGGGCAGTACTAAATAAACAATAACATTTTGTATGATCCCTTTATCTTGGTAAAATAATTAACATTTTGCAGATTCTGAAAGGGGGGTGTATTATTTAATGGCGTATTTGTGTCTTACTTTGAATGCAGGTGAGGACACGTTCGAGTTACATTCGGTGCAGCTGGAGCTGGAGGCCGTGGAGAAGCTGATCGGCGAGCTGCTCAGGAAGCAGGCCCAGCTGAAGGAGCGGAGAGCAACGCTGGAAACATCCAGAGCTGACGCTCACAAGTACGGGTAAGTATGCAGCGTGCTGCTAACACTCCCACCACCTCTACTCTGTATGTTTCTCTGCACAGGCCCCGTGCACCCGGGACGCGATCTTCCCAGATGTTCTTCACTCCGGTGCCGTGAAACCAAGGACCCTGGGTGCAGCAACAGAAGACGCGATCCAGGCCCCGGGGCGATGACCTCTCCCCTGCCGTCGCCTCTGGTCTTCGAGATCTCCACCCACAACCGCTTCGCTCCTCTCTGCGAGACGGAACGCGACGCTGTGATCTTCAGAGATTCCATCATCCGGCACATCCATGCTAGGTTAGCTGAAGGTAAAGAGCACACTCACTATTTCCCTGGTGCTCGTGTTCTCGATGTTTCTGCGCAGATACCCGCAATCCTGAGGACAACGAGAGCGTCGGATCGATCATGCTGCACACGGGGGTGAACAACACCAAGCGGCAGACGGAGACAGTGAAGAGGGACTTCAGGAGCCTGATCGAGGCGGTACGCAGCACATCGCCCGCAACAACGATCATCGCGTCAGGAACAATTCCCACGTATCGACAAGGACACGAAAGGTTCAGTAGACTGTTTGCTTTAAACGAATGTTTGTTGTCATGGTGTAAATAACAGAAACTGCTCTTTGCTAATAATTTGAATATTTTCTGAGTGCATCCTAGGCTTTTCCATGCTGATGGCCTGCACCCCAGCGTAGTCGGGCAGAACTCCTGTCGAACATCATCTCCAGGACGCTACGCTCATTCTGACTAGTAAGCCAATTCTCAAATAACTGCAATGATGACTTTTGTTCTACTCACTTAAATGACAGAAGTACTTGCAGTGTCAAATCTGTACAGACTGTGTCTGTTCCCCAAATAGTGTGTTCAAGATATACATTTAATTCAGGATCTAGAAAAAATCTGATCGTGATTAAACCAGAAAAATTATAAATAAATGAACAAAATGATTTTAAAGCTTGGGCTACTAAACATCAGGTCACTCACACCCAAAGCAGTTAATTTAAATGCAATGATCGCAGATAATAGTTTTGATGTACTCTGACTGAAACATGGCTTAAACCAAATTCATATATTGGTCGAAATTAATCTACTCCACCAAATTACTGTTATAAGCATGAGCCCCGTCAGACTGGTTGTGGCGGCGGTGTCGCAACAATATATAGTAATATTCTCAATGTTACTCAGAAAACAGGATACAGGTTTAACTCATTCAAAATACTTATGCTTAATGTTACACTGTCAGATATGCAAAATAAATCTAACCTATCTCTTGCTCTGGCTACTGTGTATAGACCGCCAGCGCCATATACAGATTTTCTAAAATAATTTGCAGATTTCCTCTCAGACCTATTGGATAATGTTGATTAAGCGCTAATTGTTGGAGATTTTAACATTCAAGTTGATAATTCAAATAATGCGTTAGGACTTGCGTTTACTGAACTAATAAACTCTTTTGGAGTCAAGCAAAACATCACCAGGCCCACGCATCGTTTTAATCATACGCTGGACTTAATTATGTTGCATGGAATTGATCTTGCTGATATACACTATATTGCCAAAAGCATTGGGTCACCCCCTTCTAATGAAAGGTTTGACTACTTTAGTCATTTCCATGAGTACAAATCTTACTGTTTAAGCATATAATGATATTCTAGGGAATTGTGTTCTTCTAATTTTATAGCAACAGTTTGGACAGGAGCCTTTTCTATTCTAACATGACAGTGCCTCTCTGTATAAGGCAAGAATCAAAGAGAAATGATGATTCAGTCAGTGTGGAAGAACTTGACTGGTCTGCAAAAAGTCAACCAAATTGAGCCAAAATTTCATCACCAAACCCCAATGACTTGTACATATGGGTACAGTCATTTCTAAACTGTTGCAACAAAGGTGGAAATAATTTTTTAAGTACATGAATTATGTTTCCATCTTTGTTGCCACAGTTTGGAAGTGCCTTTTTCTCTTCTAAAGAAGGGAGTGTCCCAGTAATGTTTGGTATGGACAAAAGGTCCATATAATGAATGTACATGTCATTGGTGTTTGGTGATGAGTTTTTGGCTCACGGTCTGCATTTAAAGTCACACCAGAGGTGTTCAGCTGGGATTAGGACTTGGCTTTCTGCACACCAGTCAAGTTCTTCCACACTGACTGAATCATCATTTATCTTTGATTCTAGCCTTATACACAGAGGCCTTGTTAGATGTTAGAATAGAAAAGGGTCCTGTCCAAACTGTTGCTATAAAATTAGAAGTACACAATTCCCTAGTATATCATTATAAGCTTAAACATTAAGATTTGTACTCATGGAAATTACTAAAGTAGTCAAACCTTTCATTAGAAGGGGGTGACCCAGTACTTTTGGCACTATAGTGTAGACATCGTACCTCAAAGTGATGATGTTACTGACCATTTTCTTGTATCGTGCATGCTGCATATTACTGACATTAAATTTATGGCTCAGCCTCAGCTATATCGTCAAGGCAGAACTATTATTCCAGCCACTAAAGACATATTCACAAATAAACTGCCTGATTTTTCTCATCTGTTCTGTGTACCCATAAATACAAATGAATTAGAACAATTTACTAGCAACATGGGCACTATCTTCTCTAATACGTTAGAAACTGTCAAATTCAAAAAGGTTAAGAGAAAAACGTGCTGCGCCATGGTACAACAGTTATACCCATTCTCTTAAGAAAAAAGCTCGTAATCTTGAGTGCAAATGGAGAAAAACTAATTTGGAAGTCTTTAGAATTGCATGGAAAAAAAGTATGTCCACCTATAGACAGGCTCTAAAAGCTGCCAGGACCGAGCATATCCGCAAACTCATAGATAATAACCAAAACAATCCAAGATTTGTATTTAGCACAGTGGCTAGATTAACAAATTAACAGATCTAAATATTCCATCACAGTTTAATAGTAATGACTTTATGAATTTATTCACTGATAAAATAGATAATATCAGAAATACAATAACAAATGTAGATTCTACAGCATCTAGTACTTCAGCACACCCAAAGAAAAACTGCAGTGCTTTACAACCATAGGACAGGATGAGCTAAATAAACTTATCACTGCATCTAAACCAACAACATCTTTATTAGATCCTGTACTCACTAGATTATTGAAAGAGTTATTACCTGTAGCAGAAGAACCGCTTCTCGATATTATTAAGTCATCGTTATCTTTAGGTCACGTCCCCAAACCATTCAAACTGGCCGTTATTAAGCCTCTTATTAAGAAACCAAAACTAGATCCTAGTGAAATGGCAAATTACAGACCCATTACAGTTACAGACCCATTTGTGGGAAGTCGTGGCCTAATGGTAGAGAGTCAGACTCATAATCGAAAGGTTGCGAGTTCAAGTCTCGGTCCAGTAGAGATTGTCGGTGGGGGGAGTGAATCTACAGCACTCTCTCCACTTTCAATACCACGACAAGGTGCTCTTGAGCAAGGCACCGAACCCCCAATTGCTCCCCGGGCACCACAGCATAAATGGCTGCCCACTGCTATGGGTGTGGGGTGTGTTCACTGCTGTGTGTTTGCACATGGATGGGTAAATGTAGAGCTCGAATTCTGAGTATGGGTCACCATACTTGGCTGTATGTCACTTTTACTTTCAAATATTCTGTTTATGTCTAAAATTTTTAGAAAAAGTGGTGTCTGCTCAATTGTGCTCCTTCTTGCAAAAAATTATATCTATGAAGAATTTAAGTCAGGTTTTAGGCCCCACCATAGCACAGAAACAGCACTTGTTAAACTTACAAATGACTTACTTCTTGCGTCAGACCAAGGCTGCATCTTATTGCTAGTTTTACTTGATCTCAGTGCTGCTTTCGACACTATAAATCATGACATACTCATAGATCGATTACAAAACTATACAGGCATTCAAGGGCAGGCTTTAAGATTGTTTAGATCCTACCTGTCCAATCGCTACCACTATGTTTATTCAAACGAGGAGTCATCTCAATTATCACCAGTATGGAGTACAACAAGGATCTGTCCTAGGTCCTCTGCTATTTTCAATATACATGTTGCTCCTTGGTAAAACTTTTAGAAAATTCGGGATTAGTTTCCATTATTATGCTGATGACACTCAACTATAGATCTGAACAAGACCAGATGAAACTTCTAAATTATCTAAGCTAATGGAGTGTTTTAAAAATGTAAAAGATTGGATGACCAATAATTTTCTCCTATTAAATTCAGATAAGACAGAGATATTACTTATTAGACCAAAAAAACAGTACACAGAATCTCTTGGATCACAATTGGTAACTAGACGGATGTACTGTTACTTCCTCTACAGTCAAACATCTGGGAGTTATATTAGACAGCAACTTATCTTTTGAAAATCATATTTCAAAAACAGCATTTTTTAGAAACGTTGCCAAGCTACGGAACAAGTTGACTGTTTCTGATGCAGAAAAGCTAGTTCATGCATTCATGACCTCCAGACTGGACTATTGTAATGCACTGCTAGGTGGTTGTCCTGCATCTTCAATAAACAAGCTACAGATAGTACTAAATGCTGCAGCTAAAGTCCTTACCAGGTCAAGAAAATATGATCATATTACTCCAATTTTACAGTCTCTGCACTGGCTACCTATTAAGTTCCGTATCAGTTACAACAAATTATTACTTGCCTATAAGGCCCTAAATGGTTTAGCTCCTGCGTACCTAACTAATCTTCTATCACGCTACAATTCAACCTGCTCCCTAAGGTTCCAAAACTCTGGACTCTTGGTAGTACCTAGGATAGCAAAGTCTACTAAAGGAGGTATAACTTTTTCATATTCGGCTCCCAAACTCTGGAATAGCCTTCCTGATAACATTTGGGGTTCAGACACACTCTCTCTGTTTAAATCTAGATTAAATACACATTTTTTTAGCCAAGCATTCATATAATGCATCTCATAATATTGTACTGCAGTTAAATCTGATCAAACGCACATTATTTTGCTTTAGCTTGGGTTTAACAAACAATTTTTGCTTGGATGGAACAACTACTCTACGCTAATTATGTCTCTATTTGTTTCTCTGTGTCTGCCACGGAACTAACATCCCGTGGTAACTAGGAATTACACAAGCTTCAGTCTAGATCCAACCCTTAAATGATCTGAGATGACCGAACACCTGAGAAGAGATGATGCCAACCCCTCAGAGGACCACAGAGGAAGCCAACCCTCAGACAGTATACAGAATTAACCAAGTTTTGCCATAATTTAAATATATTAAGTTTCTACAATATATAAATCAGTTGTAGAAACATAATTTCCTGTAAAGCTGCTTTACAACGATTGTATCATGAAAAGCGCTATACAAATAATCTTGAATCGAGTTGAATATGAATGACATAACAGTACATTTATAATTATTCTTAATCTCGGACTTTGATGCTCAAAATGCATCCTATTTTCCTATTTTTTATATATTTTAATAAATGAGAGAGCATTTCCCATATTATATTATTATAGCTATGTAATATTACCTTAAAGCTACGTTGACTAGGCTATGTATGTTGCATATTCATTTGTCTTGGAATCTCAAAGCATAGTTAATTTATTTTTATTTTGCACGAAGGTCACTTGTAAAACACTTGGTCATTTATGCTCTAGAAAAAAAGGAGTTACTGTTCTATTTACGAAAGATCTTGTCTGACAGTACAGTTTTACACCTTTAGTTGTACTGTTATGTTTCCTTGAGGGACAATTTATCATTCCATGTAAAATAATAACCTTTTTTATCACCCTGTTTGTGAAACCTTATCACTTCTGAGGAATGTCTTTATCAAGAATGTCTGTTTTACAATTCAGCAGAAAAGTTTGATGGCCTCATATTACAATGTTGGCATGTTTCTGATGGAATTGACGTGATACAATGCAATTATGTCCAACTTTTAAAGTTACAACTTGTGTTACTTAACAAAACAACTAACTCTTAGTTTTTAGTGAGAAAATAATAGTATGTTTTAAATGGTAGGCTAAAGAGGGTGGAGTCTCACTAGGACTGGATCATTTTAAGCAATACTGGCCTTTGGGCTCAAAGAAGTGTATTTATAGTAAGGTCACAAGGAGTTCATGTTATTCAGTTGGGCACATGTGAAGAAAATTCTAGTAACCTGTATTGCTGGGATGCACGCTCTAATCTGAGTTTTTTTCAGCATATGAGTAATGAGAAAAAAATTCAGGACACCGTCAGCCCAGTACTTTTCCTGCATTGAAAGGCTGTGATCAAATCCTTAGATGCTGTATCACACAAACGAACACATGTCCCTATTTTCACATTCTGTCCTTATGACCAAAATCAAGTCTGAATGAGTGCCCTTAGTGTTTTAGAAATAGGATTCACACAGAGAACAATTGTGAGCATGTAATGACGTGGAACGGACAAAGGTTTATAACTTCACAATGCCATAAAAAAGAAGAGACTATGGCTCATGCAAGATAGACATGTTTTTAGTGCCATTACTGCTTAAATGATGTACTGAAATGCGACCGACCAAATTTGACTTTATATGAGACTTTAATACTTTAAAGTTAATATAGTGCAGTTTTACAAGACAAACAGGTTTATATAATTGACATAGTATAATTTAAACTTAAATACAAAACTACCATTTTGACTAAATAAACTGTTTATTTTTCACAATTGCTTCAGAAGAAATTTAAATTTGAACAAAGCCAAGTATCTTTCTGAAACCACTGCTAAAAGATGAGCGAGAAAAAGACAGGAATCCAAACGGTTTATTTCAAATCGAAAATGTTAACTGGAACAGAGCAAAACTGTACACTAACAGATAATTATTAAAATACATATAGAAATACAGCATGACAAAGTACAGGGAATTCAAAATCAAAACACAATGTGAAAAACTATCAAAAACACTGTGTTTAAAAACACTCTAAATGCTGTGAACACTCTTCACATCATTTAGGTAAAATGTTTGTGCTTTCTTTATGAAAGTATGGGACAAAAGTTTTCAAAATGAACAAAACACAAACTCTTGACTTGACAGGTTTACCTGAGGTTAGTTAACCTTGCCCAGCAATGTAAAATCTGGTTTTAATCATTTGTGAAATTTAGCTCATAGCTAATTAAATAGAGGCTACAAGAGAATACAAGGAAGATTAACAGTGACAGCTGCTAACAAGCCATTTTCCAATGTTTACCTAAGAAATGTAACATTCAACCAAATTTAGCACAGATCAAAAACAGGCTCACAACAAGGAGCCTAATACTTGATCAAGACACTGGAGAATGATTGAACAAAAGAAAACAAAGCTCAGTAGAAGAAAGGTAAATTGGTGGAAAATGCATTCAAGTGACACAAACCAATTAATATTAAAATACATTCAGTAGCAAATTAGAATGCATTTGTAAGTTTTCATTTAAATCAATTTTCATTTAAAAATAAAGAAAGTAATCCAAACGATTAATAAAAGAGGCCACTTTTATAAAATACAATCTGCAACAGGAAACTAACTCAGGATGCAACTCTCTACACACAACAGGCACTCAGTAGCATGATGCAAGAAGACCGTGCGAGAAAGCAAACAGCTAAAGCTCAGTGAAGAGAACCACAACTTGGACTTTCATTTTCTCACATATACATATATATATATATATATATATATATATATATGTTGGTTTTATGTAAACATGAAACCAGCATAATGTCAACACATGAGACACCAAAACAGTCATTACTATGTTAGTAAAACTAACACTGTAATAAGTTCCTGTTATCTTAGGTTAATTAAACTCCTATTTTTTTGAATTGACAGGAACACAGAGAAAATCCCATAGAGTTTTTCAGTGTGGATTATCATCATATTGACAGATCAGAAGATCATAAATATTGACAATATATTTGGATATCAGTTAACAACACATTTTAGGGACATTAAAACAATGCCTGCATAGAAAAAGGGGATTTGGAATAAAAATCACAATATTAAAAAGTCAAATCATGACATAACATTTAAAATAAGTTAAAATCTAACAGGTCAACAGGTTTACCCCAAAAAATGTCTTGGGCTAAAATGGAAGACAATACAAAATATGTTTAGTATCCAATAAGGATTAAGCTTTGACAAATTGAGAGGGGTTTTTTTATCTAAAAAAGAAAAAAAAATGCACCAATGTGGTGGAAAGAACATGCAGTGAACATGCATTGTTAATGATCCAGTTCATAGTGAATCTTAAACCCTGCAGTTTAGACACATCTGTTGTATCACTTGCAAAAAAAAAAAAAAAAAATGTTAAATTCACATTTGAAAGGAGCGAATGGGCAATGGGCTGTGTGTAAAACCTTATATTTCTATAGTTTTCACCGTAATTTTGGGTTTTTCATGAAAGAAAACTTTACTGAGGTTTAGGAAAGGAAACAGAATCAAATGTCAGTGTTGTCCTCTTTGGAGTGCTCTTCCACCTGCTGTTCATATGAGTGGCCATGGTCCGACCCATCTGTGTTGAATATGGAGGTCTCTGATTCAGAGCCTTGTTCCTCTTTGAAATTGGTCTCATCAACAGTTGAGAATTTAGGCATAAAATCATTACCATCATTCTCCAGGTTGTTTAGTAGATTCTCTTCATCAATAAAGGTAATGTTGGCATTGGGAAACATGAGGGTCTGGTAACTTTTGGAGTCCCTTGCGATCCGGCCATCACTGCATCCTCCATGTTCTTGACCTTTGTATTTCTCTCCTGCCTCCTTGTCCAACTGATTCTCATACATTCTTATACAGTCAAGGTCAGTGTCTGTCTCTCCTTCCCCATGCATTTCATTCATGAGAAGACATTCCTCTTGGCTAAGAAGGTAACTCTTGGATTTTGAGAGAGCTACAGTAACTCGATCACTGAAGCTATAGCAGCGCTTCTGTCGAGGTGAACGATCTAGACTGAGAATGGAATTTCCATTAATGGAATGACTATCACTGCAGCTCTTTGAGCGGTTTGGTGCTTTATTTTTGTTTTCAGTGATGAAGCTGACACATTGATCTTCTCCTTTGTCAACACCTATCTGCTTGATTAAGTCATTGCAATCTTTTTTCTTGGACAGGAAGCTAAAGATGTGGACATCATTGGGAGTTGGTGGCAGATGTAGGGTCTTGTGACTTGCGTTGATGCGCTGTAACTCATCCAGAGAAAGTTTGCGCCTTTTACGGCGTTTCTTTAGAGCTTTGTGAGCTTTCACAACCATGCGCACCTTCCAATTGAAAAACAAAGACAGCCATGCCAGACCAAGATAAATCCACACCTCTACAAAGTACCGATACAGAGTAGGGTAGTCAACATTGGGGTCAACACCTAAACAAAACAGACAGTGAAAATAGTTAGCAAATTATATCAAAATCTGTCAAAAATGTACAATTTATACTTTTATGATCAACTAATATGCCATATGCCTTTTTCATACATTATCATAAACTTTCTATGCTTAACTGAAACAACTGTTACACTTGGAGACACTGAATTTCCCAAAAGTGACTATATTTTAAAAAATAACTAGAGAAGTAAAGCTTGACAGGACAAAGTTTGAAGGTGGCTTGACAAATCTTTTTGAAAAAAAGTTTCAAGTTTGACAGTTATATAAATGCAGTAAGAAAATCACGCATCTAGCTAGGTAGGCATTGATTATAATTTAACATTGTTGCTAACATGTTTAGCACATTATGTTAATGACCTGACATAGTCCTGTAACATCAACACCGTTGTGAAGAAGGCCCGAGACGAAGGCCTGTTCAACCTCAGGCACTAAAAGGATTTTTAAACCACCCACTAAGATGCTCAGGAGCTTTGAAACCTGCACCACTAAGAGCAACCTGACAAGATACATTATAGCCTGGTTTGGGAACAGCACAAAGCAAGACAGACAAGCTCACCAGAGAGTGATGCGATCAGCTGAGCTAGGGCTGGGAGGTATATTGAGTTTGTAAGATATATATATATATATTTTTTTTTTTTTTTTTTTTCTGGGCAGGAAGCAGAGGTGGAAAGAGTACATTTAAAATTTACATTTTAACAGTGGGAAGGACTCAAAACTGGGATAGACCAAGCGTGTCAAACTAGGGCTGTAGTACTCGAGTCCGGTCTCGGACTCGAGTCCGGACTCGAGACGTTTTTCTATCGTCTCGGACTTGTCTTGGATCTGGCGTGCTTGGTTTGGACTCGCAAATGTTCCAGTTGGTCTCGACCGAGTCCAACTCTATATGCTTTTTTTTCTCTTTCGAAACAAAACATTAATCTGGCGTGCTTGTTCGGAAAATGGGTAATGTAATTGGTTTAACTCCATCTAGAACGGGCATTGTCATTGGTCGCCTGTTAAATGAACAGCTGCGTCATATGCCTGGCTCCGAGTGTGCGCGCTGCGCGGAGGCATAAATGATTTTTATTTTGGCCACAGACACGATGTCGGCGAGTTGCATTATACAGTTTGGTTTTGCAAAGTTCGTTGGAGTTTTCCCTCTCACTTTCCTTCACTTTTAAATACCTTATTAATGCCCGTGCGCATTTTGCTTTCACTTTCATTTCCAGTCAATTGCTTATCTATAACTTACAACAACAACTTTTCTGCAATAAACATGGGACTTTAATTAACAAAACGAATAAAAATACACAATTACCATGCTATAAGCCTAATATAAAATAACAAACTTACAAAATGTTTAAATGTAAAAAAAAACAACAGAAAATCATCAAACGCTGTGGCACCAAATGTACATTTGGTGTAGTACATGTTGTAGTTACATTTTCAAGTTGACTATTTAAAATCTTACAAAATCAAGAAATGGTCAAATATTCTGAGAAAATCAAGATTTTTTTTTTTTTTGCCATATCGCCCAGCATAAAAAAAAAACCCTCCAATTTGTAATTTCTTTATTTTTTAAATCTTTAATTGTCTGTTCTCTAACTGAACTAAATTAACACCTGTAACACGGTCTATATCCCCCATCCCCGGGGATGTATATATTATAAAGCATTTATATTATATGGCTAAAGGCAAATAGCAAACAAATGCATGCGCGACCACACACACACAGACACACAGACCTGAAAGTGTTTATATGCTACACAGCCTTGCTTGGGAGGGTTATATTGTACTATGGCTTCTTTAGGACAGAGGTCTCGAAACTTGGTCCTGGAGGGCTGTAGTCCTGCAGAGTTCCGCTCCAATCCTTATCAAACACACCTGAAACAGCTAATCTATGCATACTAGAAACTTTCAGGCAGGTGTTTTGAGGCAAGTTGGAGCTAAATTCTGCAGGACATCGGCCCTCCAAGACTGAGTTTGGACACCCTGCTTTAGAACAAGTAACAAGTTCAAGAATGGGAACATGTTGATTTTTTTACACTTACAGTGTTGCTTGTTATTTGTAATATTTTCCATTGGCAACCCATAATATGATTGTTACACTATAATGGTTATGTGACTTTAGTGAAATTGCTAAAGCTAAAATAAATAAAATAGCCTAATTTGATCCTACAGTGTTGCTGCACATGCTTTTAGATCATTACAAATAATAATGCAAAATGATTATCTTAGAATAGAAGATATGCTGTTTCTTGTATCACATAAATTATCAATAATTAAGTATGGGCAGGAAGCAGAGGTGGTTTTGTGGGAAGAAGATTATTTTTCTTTCTCTGTTTTGACCGTCTCATTTGGACTTGGACTTGACTTGGACTCGAACCTCTTTGGACTCGGTCTTGACTCGGACTCGAACCTCTTTGGACTCGGTCTTGACTCGGACTCGATAGTCCTGGACTTGGACTTGTCTTGGACTCGACAAAGGTGGACTTGACTACAGCCCTATGTCAAACTCAGTTCCTAGGGGGCCACAGCCCTGCATAGTGTATATATAACCCTAATTAAACATATCTGATCCAGCTAATCTAATCATTTAGGCTTATTTTAAAACTACATGACGTGTGTGTTGGAGCAGGGTTGGAACTAAACTCATTACATTTAAAATTTACATTTTAACAGTGGGAAGGACTCAAAACTGGGATAGACCAAGCGTGTCAAACTCAGTTCCTAGGGGGCCACAGCCCTGCATAGTGTATATATAACCCTAATTAAACATATCTGATCCAGCTAATCTAATCATTTAGACTTATTTTAAAACTACATGGCATGTGTGTTGGAGCAGGGTTGGAACTAAACTCTGCAGGGCTATGCAAGAACTGAGTTTGACACCCCTGGGATAGGCCTATACATCTCAAACGAGTTGTTTTTCATTAAAGGAATCAGTTAATTAGAATAGCAACAACATTTGGGCTGTTACCAGGCAAATTAAATCAATATCAACAAAATTAATCTTTGGAATGCAGAGGAAAGACAGAAGCTGCATCTGAAATGGCATTTCAAAATATTTACACACTGTTTAATGCAAGACATGAATGCATTCAACCTGCAGTTACAAATGCAAAAATTGTGTTTTGATATATAAGACATAAAATGTTGAATAGTCATTTGACATTATCAAAAAATATATATAAAAAATAAAAAGATACTTTACATTTTAAATTAAAACCACCAAAAGGTGTCAGCAAGTTAGTAAGTGAGTCATTGTGATTGAACCGAATCATAAATGGTTGATTCATTCAGGAACGAAACACCATTATGTTGCTCAGAGACACAAATCTGTGTATGGTGGCGGTTTGGAATTATTTTTGTTGTCGAAATAGAGCAAAAACAGCCAATAAAATGCAAGTCTCTTAATTAACTTCTTGTATATTGAACTGTTGTAAGAAAAAAAAATAATATGTAATCATGCTGATTTTTGGAGAAATGTACTATTGATTTACTATATGATATAAATATATACATTTTCTGCCCGTCTTGAAATTTTGTGATCATTCTAAACGCATTTTAACAGACTGAATCATGCATTGAAAGAAACACACTCTAAATGCTCATGCACGCACTAATCTGACTTCACACACTAATCAGACTTCATGACACTCTGTAGGAGTGTTTTGTTTGGTTTTTGGAAAAATACGGATAATGTCAAATCGCCCATCATTAAAACAACAATTACGATATTATCGCAGAAGATATATAATCGCACACCCTGCACCACTGTATTTTTGTCTAATTTGTGTAGACCCTTTTGCTAAACTGTTAAAGCTTAATTTTAACCCCCAATGCAAGTATTTACCTTACCTCTACATGGTTGATGTCGAGATTTTATAAGCTGCTAGTTTGATCTCCCTAGGCAAATACAGCTTACATTGCATAATAGAGCATAATCATGGCCAGGGGTTCACGTCATTTCCTTCGAGTTCAACATCAGCATAATACGACTGGGTTTTATTTCCAGTTGGTTCTGCACCACTAACGCTTTTTTATGTCTGTCTGCATCTTTCTTGTGCTTATCTTATTTCTTTCTTATAAATATTGAAATGCATATTGAAAAAAAATCTGCACAATTTATACAAACGAATGTGTCATGAAATCGATCAATTAGAGTGAAAAAATATATATAAGCCTACGTGTTATTGCTGATTTTCATGTTAAGAATTTTTTTTTCAGAGTGTAATTTTCACATATATTTTTTGAAGGAAAGTGGTTGCAATCAATATATATTAGCTACATTTAAACAAAGAAATTAGGTTGGCTTTCAACATTTGTATTTATTTAGGCTAAAATAAATTGTTTGCAACCACTTACCTTATAGATTTATTATCTTTTTTTCAGTATGTCTGCCAAGAGAGAAAGTCTCGCGACCCCCTACAGAATGATCTGCGACCCACCAGTGGAACACTGAAACACTGCGATAGAGCAGTAACTTTTAGGGACAGACCCCGGATATTTGAATTCTGAAACGCCGCAACACGTTTCTGTAGCAAAGTAATAAAAACACAGCAATATGTACCTATATCTACGTAATAAAAACGTGCCAGGGTTCATGTATTTAACCTGTGTTTTAGCGCCACTCAGTGGACATTTCTCTTTGAAACTGCAGCGGAACGTGCAGTAAGGTACGTAAAACGGTGTCGCACAGAAAGTGCACAGAGGTACGTATTTTTATGAGACCAGGTTTAAAAAAAAAGCATGTCACAGATAAATCTTATTAAATAAACTACTGTAATATACTAAAAAAAGGTCAATTTTGATTTCACAATGACTTAAACGTTGTAGCCCATTGCTTGCATGTTTTAACATGTTGCTACTATGATTCACACATTTACACAATATACTATTGATACATAATATGTTGCAGGTTGTTAAAATAATAATAATAATACATAGTTTTAAGTAAAATGTAGTATGTAATTATTATTATTATTATTGTATTATATAATACTAGATGATGTTTAGCAAAAAAATTTAAAATAAGCATGTGAGATAACAACAGTGATGCCTTGCCAGTCATAATAAGCTTAAATAGTAGATAAGTATTTTGGCTTTGTTAAGTCAACATGAGTGACTAGAAACATTTTCTCAGGGGATCTATCATAACAACCAGTTTTAACATCTCAGTCACCCACCTGCTACAAGATCACCAAATCCAATAGTTGTCAAAGTGACAAAAGAAAAATACAAGCCCTCAATATAGGTCCAGCCCTCTTGAGACATGAATACAAATGGAGGAATCACTAAATGCACCAACACACCCCATACCAGAAAGACAGCTGTGCAGGTGAACTGTGTTTTCCGCTGTAAGAAGAAACAGACACACACACACACACACACACACACACAATTAACAAGCTTGTAACAAAAAAAATAGCAATATGCAGTTAGAAATGTCACAGCTGTTATTGTAGTGATATTCAGATTTAAAAAATAATGGTTGTTTGTAAAGATTCCTCACCAATGTTACCCCTTTCTTGGTAAGATGTTTACCAAGGTGTTTAGCTCTTCCACCAAAAAACTTTCCAAGTTCACTGATCCATGTAAAACACAGCGGCACTCCAAAAAGACCATAAAAGATACAGAAAACCCTCCCTGAAGGTGTTTTGGGAGCAATATTTCCATAACCTGCAGATATAAACCATTTTTGGTAAAACAATTTATTTCATTACAGTCTGACTCTGAACACAGCATGTTTTTATTTATTTATTTATTTAGTCATTTAGCAGACGCTTTTATCCAAAGCGACTTACAAATGAGGACATTATAGAAGCAATCAAAACCAACAAAAGAGCAATAACATGCAAGTGCCATTACAAGTCCTGGTTAGCCTAACGCAGTACACGTAGGAAAGATTTTCTTTTTTTTTGTTGAAAACTAGTATGTAAAATATAGAAACATTAAACTTAGTGTTAGTTTTACAAGAAAAGCTAGCAGTTAGAGAATAAATATGCAATTGATAGAGGGTCAAATGTTTGTGTTTTTTTTTTTAAATAAAAAGAAGACAGATTAGATAAAATAAATTTAGAATAGAGAGTGCTAGAGTTAGAGGGTCAAATAAAGATGGAAGAGATGTGTTTTTAGCAGTTTCTTGAAGATGGGTAAGGATTCAGCTGCTCGGATTGAGTTAGGGAGGTCATTCCACCAGATGGGAACAGTTAATGAAAAAGTCCGTGAAAGGGATTTTGTGCCTCTTTGGGATGGTACAGTAATGCGTCGTTCACTTGCAGAACGCAAGCTTCTAGAGGGCACATAAGTCTGAAGTAATGAATTTAGGTAAAGGGGTGCAGAGCCAGAGGTGGTTCTGTAGGCAAACATTAATGCCTTGAATTTAATGCGAGCAGCTATTGGTAGCCAGTGCAAATTGATGAACAGAGGTGTGACGTGCGTTCTTTTCGGCTCATTAAAGATTAATCTTGCAGCAGCGTTTTGGATTAATTGTAGAGGTTTGATGGAACTGGCTGGAAGACCTGCCAAGAGAGCATTGCAATAGTCAAGTCTGGACAGAACAAGAGCCTGAACAAGGAGTTGTGTTGCATGTTCCGAGAGAAAGGGCCTGATCTTCTTAATATTATATAATGCAAATCTACAGGACCGGGCAGTTTTAGTAATGTGGTCTGTGAAATTCAGCTTATCATCAATCACAACTCCAAGGTTTCTGGCTGTTTTTGAAGGAGCTATGGTTGATGAGCCTAATTGGAAGGTGAAATTGTGATGAAACGATGGGTTTGCTGAAACAACAAGCAGTTCTGTCTTAGCTAGGTTTAGTTGAAGGTGATGGTCCTTCATCCAGCTAGAAATGTCCGCTAGACATGCTGAGATGCGAGCAGCTATCGTCAGATCATCAGGATGGAATGAGAGGTAGAGTTGAGTGTCATCAGCATAGCAGTGATATGAAAAGCCATGTTTATGAATGACAGAACCTAGTGAAGCCATGTAGACAGAAAAGAGAAGTGGTCCAAGAACTGAGCCCTGTGGCACCCCTGTAGCTAGATGTTGCGACTTGGATACCTCACCTCTCCAAGATACTTTGAAGGACCTATCTGAGAGGTAAGAGTCAAACCACTGGAGTGCGGTTCCTGAGATGCCCTTTCTCAATAGGGTTGACAGGAGGATCTGGTGGTTGACCGTATCAAAAGCAGCAGACAGATCCAGCAATATAAGTAATGAAGACTTGGAAGCCGTTCTTGCAAGTCTTAGATCTTCAACAACTGAGAGCAAGGCAGTTTCGGTGGAATGTCCACTTCTGAAGCCAGATTGGTTACTGTCCAGGAGGTTGTTCTGTGTGAGAAAGGCAGTGACTTGGTTGAACACAACTCGTTCAAGTGTTTTTGCAATGAAAGGTAGAAGAGAAACCGGTCTATAGTTCCCTAAAAGAGTTGGGTTAAGAGTGGGTTTCTTAAGAAGTGGAGTTATACGAGCCTGTTTAAATGCTGAGGGAAAAATTCCAGTGTGAAGGGATGTGTTAACGATGTGAGTGAGTGCAGGAACAACTGCAGGAGAAATAGCTTGAAGGAGATGAGATGGAATAGGATCAAGCGGACAAGTAGTAGGGTGACTACTTGGAGTGTTTTTGAAGCTGCTGCCACCGATTTGGAGAACTCACAGAGACTGTAACATCATATATCAGTTTCTGTGAAGATATGTGTATTCCTACCAGGACTCGTTTAACCTACAACAATGAATTTTATTAATGAAAACCATGGTTCACAGCAAAACTCAGACAGCTGTCAGGTTGAAAGAAGATGCTTACAGGATGGGGGATAAAGTCTTGTAAAACAGGCCAAATACACACTGGAAAAGGAGATCAGGGTGGCTAAGAGGAATTATTCTGACAAGCTAGGATTCAGTTATATATATATATCTCTTCCAGTGATTCTGCTTCAGTGTGGAAAGGTATGAAAGACTTTACAAATTACAAGACACCATTGTGGAGAATCAACAACTGGCAGACGATTAGGCAAAAGCTGAATGTCTTTTGCTGCAGGTTTGAAAAAAAGGCAGAGGGCCTCACACGCCCTGAAACCTCTCCACACAACCATTAACACCTCCAGTCCCCCCACACCTGCACTGAAAATAAGTGAAGATGACGTGCGGCAGGTTTCATAAAGAACAAAAGAAACTATTTCATTGATTCAAAGAAAGCACCAGGCCCAGACAATATATGGTTTATACAGTGTCACGGAAAGTATTCAGCCTGCCTTAAATCCTGTGCTGACCACTCTTTGTTAGCCCCATTTTCACACTGATCTTCAACAGATCATGGAGCTGTGCGAAGTTCATGCTTCAAACGTTCCACGATCATCCCTGTCCCAAAGAAACACAAAATTACTGGACTTAATGACTACAGACCTTGGCTCTATCTGTGGTCATGAAATCATTTGAAAGACTGGTTTTGGCTTATCTGAAGGCCTCCAGGACCCTTACTGGACTGCAGTTTTACAGAGCACCCTTTTGAACAGGTCTGTGGATGATGCAGTTAACATGGGACTGCACTTCACCCTGCAGCATCTGGACAGACCAGGGACTTATGTGAGGTTGGATGGTAAACGTTTGTAGACTTCAGCTCTGCTTTTAACACTCATCCCGGACATCCTTCAGAATAAACTGACACAGCTCTCCGTTGTGAAGCCCTACCTCCATCTGTCAGTGGATCAACAGCTTCCTGACAGACAGGCAGCAGCTTGTGAGGCTAAAATTCGGCCCAGTCATCCAGCACTATGGAGCCCCTCAGGGCTGCGTTCTCTCCCCACTGCTCTTCTCCCTCTACACGAATGACTGCACATCTAAAGACCCCTCTGTCAGCTCCTGAAGTTTGCAGACGACACCACACTGATCGGCCTCATTCAGGACGGCGACGAGTCTGCCCAGACAGGAGGTTAAGGAGCTGGCTGTCTGGTGCAGTCTTAACAACCTGGAGCTTAAATTAAGACGCTCAAAACAGTGGAGATGATCTGGACTTCAGGAGAATGCTCTCCCCCATCACCATCATTGACTGCAGTGGAGTCATTCAGGTTCCTGTTTTTTAGCACCACCATGGACCTGAAGTGGGACTTCACATAGACTCTTGTGAGAAAGGCCAGCAGAGGTTGTACTTCCTTCGCCAGCTGAGGAAGTTCAACCTACCACTGGTGGAGGAGCTGCTGAAACAGTTCTACTCTGCCATCATCGAATCCGTATCATTAACTGTCTGGTTCAGCTCAGCTAGACCTCAGAAGACTACGGAGGGTAGTCCGGACTGCTGTCGTTGGTACAACCCTCCCTACTCTCCAAGAACTGTACATCCAGAGTGAGCTGGCAAAATTCTGGACCCCGCACATAGCACACTCCCTCTTTGAACTGCTGCGGGCCGACGCTACAGAGCTCTGAGCACCAGAACGACCAGACACAGGAACAGTTTCTTCCCATGCAATCCATCTCATGAACACCTGATATTAAGTGGAGGAACCATTTCAAGTCAGAAGAATGTCCAGTAACCTTGGCCTGTGCCGTTGCCACAATTCTGTACTGAGCTCTTCAGGCAGTTCCTTATGAATATGTGATTCTCATTCTGCTCTGACATGACTGGAGCTGTAAGGTCTTATAAGACAGAGTGTGTGAACGCTTTCCTATCAAGTCCATCAGATAATCAAACACAGTGGACTCAAATTGTGCAAGAGGTGTAGAACCATCGTCAAGAATGATCAGGAAGGAAAGGACAGCACCTGAGTAAATATATGAGTGCACAGAATTAGGTCTATCTTAAGACATGGTATCCATATATTATTAAAAGTTTTATATATATATATCTCCCAATTCTGTGGGGAAAATAATTACTGTAGCATACATATTCACCTAGGGCTACACCATTAATCAAAATTAAATTGCAGTTATGATTAGGCAAAAGCTGTGATTTTCATTCATGTCTTTCAGTGAAGCACGGTTCTGTGATCAGCAGTAAAAGGCCAGAGGGCGCTCTCACGCTGAAACTCCAAATATGTCCCACGGAAGAAAGGTAATGCACGTCGTTCCAAGAAAAAAAAAAGATTGAACTATTTTCATTGATTCAAAGTGACTAATAAGCACAGGACTACGACAATATATGGTTTATATATGGAGTTCTTATCATTTTTATTATAATAAAGTACATTTATAATGTAATGCCAAGTGAGTTTGAAATAAAAACATGGTACTAAATGTGGTATTTTGTGGGACAAGAGGTTCATAAATGCTTCTCATGTTTGTGGAAAGATGTTTGACGCATGTTGCTTTTTCAAATGCACATTATAAATTAATCAAACTTGCCGGGTAAAGGCTCGATAGCATACAGATGCGGGTTCAGATGGAGCAGCATTTATTACACAGAGCCGTAGTTAATTGACAAGCTACGCAATCTGCTTTCATAATCGCAGAAAGCTTTAATCGATTTCTTAAATCACACGATTAAATCGGTCTGCGATTATGAAAGTGGTTTTGCATAGCTTGTCAGTGAACTACAACTTCATTGTTAGGTTCCGGCCGGAGCAGGATCCCTTCTAGCCATAACCAGAGATTGTCTTACTATTGGGAGATAAGAGGGTCTGCATTTCTTACTATTGTAGAAAGTCTAACGGTCAACTTGGATCATGTGTGCCTGAATAACCAATCACATTACAGCCTTGACGTCATTGAATTTCAGTCAGAGTTGTGTGACACTCAATCGCTGTTGGTGGATACCATAGAAATGAATGAGAAGTGCCGTAAACTGAATTCCACCTTTCGCACATAGTCAGTGACTTCTCCTATAAAGCATTTTTTTCAGTGTAAACTCTAAAAATAGTTCAATCCAAAAGTATTGTTTAGTGTAAAATATGTTGAAGATTAGATGATAGGCTGTCCATTCATTAAATGATAAGCTGCTTCACTGAAACATATGCATGACAATCACATTAGATTAATCATGCAGCCCTTTATTCACAATTTCCTGATTATATTTTAGTTAAGTAAATCAATGTTTCCTTTCATTATTTCTCCAAGTGAAACGGATTCACTTGATTTTCATGCTGCATCAATAGACTAGATCCATACCTATAGTTGTAATAACTGTGGCTGCAAATATGACAGCATTGGGCCAATTCCAGTTGTTGAAGGTTTTGTCTCCTGTGATGGTGATGCCTTGTCCTGCAGCATCAGACACCACCTATTTCAAAATAAAAAAAGCAAAATTGTCTGCAAAAATCACACATTCGATTTAAATATAGAGTCAGTAATGTTTTCTTCAAAAGCATTCTGGATTTGTTGTGTGTCTGAGACCAGAGGCCTGTACCATGAAGCTGGTTTAGCTGGCTAGCCAGGAAAGTTTCAGTTTAGTTTGAGCCAACACTGGGTTTTGGGTACCATGAAAGTGGTTTGGATTTTAGCAGTGTTCATAGCCATGCCATGCAGGTTATGTTCTGGTTTAGATGTCTCAAACCGAAAGCAAAGTGACACATCTCTGACGCAATAAAGCCTCTTCTCCAGTTTCTCTTACTCCAAATTAAAGGATGCTACATAGTAAAAAAAAATAAAGTCTTAATTTTAGAGATGATTTAAATATTACTTATAATAATTATTATACCCTTAATACATTACACAAGCCAGCTTAGTTTAATAGTAGCTATTAAGCTTTTATTTGAAATTAATATAAACATATAGATAATGTGCAATATAAATACGTTTTATTTATGGTGATTAAGGAGAACCCCCCCCCCCCCCATGATTGTAAAGCGCTTTGGGTGTACAACAATACACATTAAAGCACTATATAAATGCATCATTCATTCATTCATTCAAGTTTTAGAATCAATAGCTGTAAACATGATTACATGAGTTTCGATTTAAGCATTTTTATACCTATAAATATTGTAAACTAACTTTACAACTTTTACTTGCACATGTTTCTTGGGGTCATGGGCAGCATTCCTCCTCCTCCAAACACGGCGAGTTGAGTTGATCCCAAAGAGCTGGATTTTGGTCTCATCTGACCACAACACTTCTCCTCTGACCCCATCTGACCCAGTTCTCCTCTGAATTATTGGCAAACTTCAGACGGTCTGTACATGTGCTTTCTTGAGCAGGGGGACCTTGCGGGCGCTGCATGATTACAGTCCTTCACGACATAATGTGTTACCAATTGTTTTCTTGGTGACTATGGTCCCAGCTGCCTTGAGGTCAAGGCATTGAGGACTGGTTGTCTTTCATACAGGTAACGTGATAATATTAGGAGCACTCCCCTTAAGAGAGTGATCCTAATCTCAGCTCCTTACCTGTATAAAAAGACACATGGGAGCCAGAAATCTTGCTCATTGATAGAGGATCAAATACTTATTTGACTCATTAAAACGCAAATCAATTTATAACTTTTTTTAAATGCGTTTTTCTGGATTTTTGTTGTTATTCTGTCTCTCACTGTTAAAATAAACCTACAATTGTGGTCGACCGATATGGGTTTTTCTCTGGCCAATGCCGATATTTAGAAATCTGGGCAGCTGATGGCCGATATATGATGCCGATTTTTTGGGCTGATATGTTTGTCCGATTTTCTTTCTTTTTTATCTTTTTTCTTCATTTCATAAAATCTAAGTAAGTAATAAGAAGTAAAGTGATACATACAATTGCTTAAATTAAACCTTTATTAATTTCATTTATTTTTAAATGATTGAAAATTAAACTTTTGGCAAACAAAGGGAATATACTTTTAAAATTAAAACATGTTAGAAATGTTGTGTGATCATTCCTTAAAAGATTAAGTTTTCATAATTTTAGTAAGTAGTGTTATGTACATTCTGCTGAACAAATATTTATGCTGCACTGTCTTCTAGGGCTGTAACGATACACCAAACCCACGATTCGGTTCGTATCACGATTTTTGACCCACGATTCGGTTCGTATCACGATTTTTTTCGTGGGGGGTGGGAGAAAAAAAAAGAGATTTTTAAAACAATATTTTTTATTAAATAACATTTGAAAAATCTTTATAAACTGAACACCAAAGAACAAGATTAACTATGCAAATTATTAACACTATAAATAGCCATATATAAAATAAATAAATAGCCAAAGCTATAACACTTCTGTTTTCTTTGTAACAAAATACTGTTGAAAAACAAACAGAACTAAACTCCATTGTGGAGATGATTCGAGCATGTTGAAAATTCTTCTTCAATCAAGTTCTCTTACATTTACAAAGTAAATTAAATGGCTACTGTTTCACACTGAGGTAACTGAGGCTTACTGCCTGTGCTGCAAACCACAAATCAAGTAAGTAAACATTAAACAAATAAACAACTTATTTCTCTTAAGAAAACCAAACTCGTTGTGGAGTTGATTTAAGGGAGTTGAAAATTCTTCTTCAGAAACACCATCATGTCAACATTGTCTGGTGAGAGGCTTGCTCTCTGTGCTGTGACAATGTCACCTGCAGTAGAAAACACTCTCTCACTGGGGACAGATGTGGCTGGGATTCCAAGGTAACTTTTAGCCAACTTGGCTAAATGGGGGAACTGGTTCTGGTTGTCCTTCCACCACACAAGTGGATTTGAGTCCACTGAGAGGCTCTGCACTGCTCTGTAATGCTGCACCTCCTCATCCACCACTTCAGACAAAGACTTGGATGATGATGATGATGCCTGTTCAATTGGAAAGATGTCTCCAAACAGTTCAGCCATTGGTGCTCTCTCTGATTTGGCTGGAGGAGGACAGTCACTGCTGCTGGAGTTTGGGCTATCTCTGATTGCTCCTCTGTCTCATCCCTGGAAGTTTGGGCCTGTAAGACCAAATCCATAACACAATTGCAGCATAATGTTAGATACAATGGAGGATATTAAATCCAGGATGAATGAAGCTAATTTAATAAAGTTAAGCATTATTATTATCTGACTATATTTAAATACTGACTTTAAATAAATAGGCCTAACTGATTTACACAGCACTTTATTTAATAAAGTTTTTATATTTTTTAATTATATTTTATAATTTAATATTTAAATTAAATGTATTTAATTATATTAATATTAAAACAATCAAATACCTGAACAGTCTGTGAACAATCGTCCAGAATTCTCTCAGTCAGACTCTTGAAGATTGTGTCATGGGTGGTCTCATCAAGGAAAGGTAGAGATTTGAAACGGGGGTCAAGTGCAGTGCTCATATGAAGAAACTGAATGCCCTAGTGCCGTATCAGGGTATCCGTATCAGGGTATCTGTCCTCGATGTGCATGTGCATAGCAGCTTTGATGTCTTTTACTACTGTTGAGTCAGAGCCACTGTGCTTCATGGAGGCCAGGATTCTGTGTTTAAATGGCAAGATCATTGAAATAGTTGGAATCTGCTCAGTGCTCATGAGGGTTGTCACAGTTTTCAAAGGTTTAAGAACCTGGACCACGTCCTCAGCTAGTTTCACATCATCATCAGACAGAGTGACGATGTCTTTAATGTTCTTCTTGACACTCTTGTCTGTTAATGCCGAGAAAACAGCAGCCTGCTGCTCAAGGTAGCGCTCGAGCATGTCGTGGCTAGAGTTCCACCTAGTAGCCACATCCTGGACCAGCTTGTGTAAGGGCAGCTGTAGCATCACCTGTTTCTCCTTCAACACAGCTGCAGCTGTTGTGCTGCGGTGAAAAAACGTGACAACTTTCCTCACTCTGCCGAGGAGTCGGGACATCTGGTGAACGCCCATCCCTCTCTGCGCAGCCAGATTAACAGTGTGAGCAAAGCATCGTATATGCATCGTATATGGTCGGTGAAAATCCGGCCGCTTCAACAGCATTGGCAATGTTTCTGGCATTGTCTGTTGTCACGGGAACGGGGACGTTTGATCTGCTGATCTTCCAATCTATCACAGCCTCTTTAAGTATTCCCGATAAATGGTCGCTTGTATGGCTCTCATACACCGGGCGTGTTTGGAGGACGTGGTTTGCTATTTGCCAATTGCCCGTAATATAGTGTGCGGTTATGGTCATGTAGCTGTCTGTGGCACGGGACGTCCATCCATCTGTGGTGATTGCGATGGATTCAGCAGTACTCAACCCTTCCTCCACTTTAGCTCAACCCTTCGTTTCTCTTGAAGTTTTGGTAGCACATTTTGCGAGAAATGCGCCCGGCTTGGTAATAGATAACGGGGCTCGAGCACACTGAGTAAATACTTGAACCCCTCGTTTTCGACAACCGAAAATGGTCGCATATCCAGTGCCATAAAAATTGCAATTGCATTTGTAATTTTCTGTGCTCGATCTGAATTCGCTGGAAACTTTGCTTGGAATAAACTAGGTAGTGTAGGCTGCTGCTGCTGGGTTGTTTTCTGTGCTGCAGCTAAATTGATTTATGGATGTGCTGGATGGTGCCGTAGGATATGCATCTGCATGTTGGTTGTGTTGCCTGTCACTTGGGGAAGCTTCTTAAAGCACTTACGGCAAATTGTGTGGGTCTTGTCGACTACACGATTGCCATCCTTTATCTCCACCGGGTAGCCGAAATGTTGCCATACTGCTGACTTAAATGAGGAGGGAGGGTCCGCAATCTCTGGGTTGGTTGCCATGTTTCCTCACGTTCTTCTTCAACTAGCTCAACTTTTGCAGGCAGGCGTCACATGATTGGAAAGGTAGTCACGGGGTGTGTCGCGATTCTCCCTTATCACACCGCGACACGGGATCGTGGATCTGAGTGTCACGATTTCGGTTTCATATCGCGTATCGTTACAGCCCTACTGTCTTCAAATAAAAAACACTTATTTTGACGGGTTGCCGTGAATACCTTTACATATGAGGATAGTTTTACTCAAATGAAACGGCGAAACGCTCATGAAGTGACTCGCAGAGCAGTTCTGGAGATGTTGTTTGTGTGTTTATGTCCTCATTGCGACGTCACACATGCGCTTCAGTGTGTGTGCTAAAAGAAAACGCGCGTCTCTGTCATCCATTGAATGGATGGATTCCATTCATACAGAGATATGACCGCGCACTATGAGTTAGATTGCGTAAATCAGTGGGAAATGAATATAAATTATGATACGGTGCAAGGAAACATTAAGTGAACCTGGCAAAGCTGTATTATCAGCGAATGTGAGCAGATCAAAGCAGGGTGCAGATCAGTGGAGATTTGACCAGCGTTGCCCAGATCAGCTGTACCACAGCATGTGACGCTACTGCAATCAGGAACACTTATACTAACGTTACATAGACATTTCTTGAGAGCGCGTTGTTTGAGAGGACTTAGCTTAGCTTTTTCAGTGAGCATGAACGGTAACTGAGCGGAATGATAGAGCGGAATATAGGTTGTTTGAAAACACGTGATTCTGATGATGCACGAAATGCAGCTGGAGGGCAGCAAGTAATTTTTTCAATAGGGTCTGGTGCAGGGCACTCTCAGCACTTGCAGTAATTTTTTCAATAGGGTCTGGCTGCAGACAGACTTGCACTCTCAGCTTTTTTACTTGCACGCTCAGACACTTTTTTGTTTGAATCCGCTTCCGCTAACATTTTACAACAGTGATGTCACTTGCAGTCTTTTTTTAGTATTTTGTTCAAGAAACAATATTTAGGTGGTGAAAATACAATGTTTGACAAGAAACAATCTCTCAACATTTTACAACAGTAGCAGGTGGTGAAGACAAGAAACAATAAGCTAAAATACAATGTCACTGGCAATCCCTGCTTGCACTTTGTGCTACCTGTGACGTCACTTGCATTCGACACGAATCGTGTGCATTGCCACCGGAGACAAGACGCTGTGCTGGTTAAACGGTCCTGCTGTTCTGTTGCCACATATTTGCGGGTCTTGTATTTTCCTCCTACAGATGACTTGCAGGACCTTGTATGTTATGATATTAAATTAGTTTTAATCGTTTAACCAGCACAGCGTCTTGTCTCCATTGGCAACGCACACGATTCGTGTGGAATGCAAGTGCTGAGAATGCAAGTGCAAGTCTGTCTGCAGCCAGACCCTTCTCAATTTTTTTCTCCATAGGAATCAGTAGCAGAAACTAAAGATGCCTGTGTTTTGCGCTGTTTATGAATGCTCAAATCGACCAAACCGAGAAAACACAAAGAGCTTTCATCGTGTACGAACATGTGTTGTTCATAAGGGGAAAAGTCAAGAAATTGACTGAAAAAGTGGCTTGTAAACCGGTCGACAGGAGCCGGAGACCCACAGCAATGACGCCATGTAAAAACAACCAATTGAACGGAGCGTCACGCGGCGCGGTGATGACGGCTGAGGGAGTTCTCTCTTTAAAAAGTTAGCAGGCAGAGGGGGACATCACAGGGTTATCCATTGTGCCAGTGGAATGGCAATCTGCTTGCCGCACGAGGCAGCGTCAGTTCACATGTTGCTTGCAGACGCTCCTGTATATTAATCGGCCTAATTTACAGCACAATCAGCCGATGCCGATTAGTTAAAAAAATGTCAAAAATCGGCCGATCGATCGGTCGACCTCTAATTAAAATTATAGACTGAATTTCTTTGTCAGTGGGCAAACGTACAAAATCAGCAGGGGATCAAATAAATGTTTTTCCCACGGTATGTTCTCGGCATGACACAAGGAATATTTTGAGACCAGTTTCATTACAAAAGGCTAATGCAATCAAAAGTTATTAACATTTGTGAAACTTTCATTAATAATGGATAAAGAATGGTTTATCACTCTTGACCAATAGATAGCACTGTTACCAAATTGATGTGGCATGGTCAGCGTGAGGTAACAATGGCACATGCAAAGTTTGTTGTCAATATATCAAAGATTTGCAGAGATACAGCCTCAGAGGCAATTTGGCCTGATTTTAGTCAATTATGTGTTGCGTTAAACAATATATATACCATTTATTAGATTAGATACAACTGTGTCACTGTGCAGAGTACAAGTACAGAGCTAATGAAATGCAGTTATATATATATTCCATGGTCTGTCTGAATACTGGATTCTGATTGGCTGGCAGGTATGCAGTAAAAGAGTTTAATGCACAGGTAGTTCCAAGTCAGTTTAATCACCTTTCCATATTAATGCGCTGCTTTAATTGATGCACACAAACCCACACAGCTCACGCACAAACACACACAGAGAGAGCAGGAGAGAGAGCCGGAGATCGCAGATAACACAAACTTGTTGTCAACGCTTCTCCATGGTTTTTATTAATAACATAGCCTTCATACTAGATCACTACATCATATTCCTCAGCAACGAGGTGATAAAAATGCTGTTTTTGAAGTAGTTTAATTAATTGTTTTAGAGAGAGATGCACAGAGACAGCACGCAGGTAACACACACAACTGTCATATATTTTTCTCTCTCCTCTATCTCGCTCTCTCTAGAGTGATAATTATTTGAAATAAATGCTATAATTGATTCAAATAAATGTGATCTTACCACACCATTTCATCTCGGTGTTTGATTTGAAGCAGGCATAATGCTAGAGCTAACGAGCCATAACCCATTCGGTCAAATATTACGCAGCAAAGAGCAATGCTAGTTTTAAAGGGGTCATATGATGCGATTTCAAGTTTTCTTTTCTCTTTGGAGTGTTACAAGCTGTTTGTGCATAGATAAGATCCCTAAAGTTGCAAAGACTAAAGTCTCAAACCCAAAGAGATATTCTTTATAAAAGTTATGACTCGCCCATGCCCACCTAAAATGGCTCATTTAAACACGCCCCCACGTCTACGTCACTGTGTGGGAAGATTTGCATAACACCCCCCAAATGTATACGCAAAGAAAGACGGCGTGATTTTTATTCTTGCTGTAGTATTGTTGCTGCCGCCGGCACCATGTCCTGGAGACACTGTGTTTCATTGTGAAAGCGAAACTACTTTGTTTGGGCTTTCAATAGGGTTGTGATGGTGAGGAAATTTTCCCACCGGTTAATCGACGTGTTGTCACACCGGTTCTACCGGTATCACCGTGGTGGGGGTTGTTTGAGTTTTCCCTCATTTCCTCGCTTTCCTTTTGTTTTAAATACCCTGTAAGTACCGTGCGCGTTTTACTTTGACTTTCATTTGCTCGCGTGTGTTGGAGAAGTTTGTGACGATCAGTGGTGTTTATGTGCATACGGGCATCAGACGCTCCAAATAGCTTGTTCTTACAGAGGAACTATTACTGATGGCTTCGTGAATAGTGAATAATACAACATTATTTAATTTTTTATTAAATTAATCCAATATAAAAGATACATCCAACAAGCCTTTTTAATTATTTATTCAATGTGTATTTGATAATTTATTCTTCCGCCATCTTCTTGTCTGTCTCACCTCACTCTTCTTGTCAGTTATCTCTCTTCACGTGATAAATGAAATCTGACCTGTGATGTAGAGGTCTGCGCGGGACTGGTTTTTTTTAGTCCCACTCCCGCAAGGTTTTATTCCACACCCACCCGCTCCCGTGATATATTCACTGTTTGTTCACATTTCTGATGAAAGACAGAGATAGGCTAACAAATAAAATTTTAGTCTGCACAATTTTATTTATTTTATTCGTCTTGTCAAGAGTCTTGAATTTACATTTAGTCATTTTGCAGACGCTTTTTATCCAAAGCGACTTACAATTGGGGAATACATAAAGCGATTAATCTTGAAGAGGCAAACAAACAGAGGAAGTGCCCCTAACACCAAGTCTTAGGCATTGTTCAAATAAATACAAGCTAGCAAGGGAAGGAGAGAAAGATAAAGAGAAAGATGAAGATATAGAAAATGGGAAATTTTTAATTTTTTTATGATGAAGTCAAGTAGTGTTGAAAGAGATGAGTTTTCAGTTGTTGTTTGAAGATTGACAGGGATCCAGCATTCCGGATGGGGGTGGGAAGATCATTCCACCAGCCAGAAAAATGTCAATAACATTTTGCTGCCACAGAAAAATGTCAATAACATTTTGCTGCCGACACGGAAAAAAGTGTCACAGAGAGAAAAAGTTATAAAAAAAAATGTTAATCACGGAGAGAGAAAAAGTTATAAAAAAAATGTTAATCATTTTTATCCGTCTTGTCAGAGAAAAGTTTATAAAAAAAATGTTAATCAATTAGTTTAGGCTAACATTCAGCCTACAACACAATTGGAAAAAAATTAGGTTTAGCCTATTTGCTATTTTATTAGTCTTGTCAAAATACTAAATTCTTTTAACTTCTTGCTGTTAACACAGTGAAAAGTGCAGCAGAGAAAAATAAATAAATTCGACACAGTTTGTCATTTAAAATGATAAGATAAGCATAATACAAAAAAACAGAAAAAAGAAAAGACGAGTTGAATGTCCTTCAAGGACAGCGCATCCACACTTTTGCTCCATCCTTATTCTGATAAGATAAGCTAATACAAAAAAACAGAAAAAAGAAAAGACACTCATCACAACCTGCCTGTTCTGTTTGAGAGCCGTATATTATATCTGCTAGCCTGCTCTGAGCATCGTTGCGCATGCTGTGCACAGACAATAAAATGAAGCACTGGTTCATGCGTGCAGCGCACGCATAATGGTCCGAGTGCAGGCTGTACCGGTGCTCTATAAGAATAAAGCGCAGATATGCTGTTCTGAAAGGATGTCGGGAACGAGATATTTTTAGACCACCCGCTCCCATTCAAATTGCACCAGAGTTACCGACTGTTACCGTGTTGTGTTCGGGATATTAATCCCGCGGCGCAAGAAATCTGGTCGCGGCAATGCAAACCTAGACTGCTGTGATGCATGACTCTCGTTCGTTCGGTGAGCTGCATTGAGCACCATTCATTTTAGTGTCCTCTAACTGAACAAAATCATTTTTATTGCTATAAAAAAATCAAAACGACAGTGGGGGACGGTGCCGCAAGTAACGTAACGGTGTTGTGGCTTAAGTGTCACCAAAATCATTTTTATTGCTATAAAAAAATCAAAACGTGGGGGATGCCGCAACCGGTGTTGTGGCCATCACCGTCTATCGCGGCAAGCCTAGCTTTCAAAAGAGGACACAACTACAAATCAGTGGTTAAGTTGTATTGACAACACTGTTCCAGAACAGTTCAACCCAAATATTATAGTGTGTGCAATTCATTTTACAGAGGACTATTTCCTGAACCTGGGAGAGTAGCCTACAATGCCAGCTGTGCACAAAGGCTGTTTCTATAAAGTGAGGCAATTCCAACTTTGCAAGGACAGTCTAGCACTTCTGACTCACAGCCTGCAAGTATGTTTTCATATTTAAAGAATGTGCCACTGACTATTTAAATGCCACTTTTGAGCAGTGAAGAGTATCACGTTGTTTGTTGTTTCTCCAATCACAAATGCTGACATGGTAATGTTTAAAAGACAGAATTAGACCGTATTAGACCGTAAAATACAGTATTAGTCATTATAATCAGTAATTATGCCCCCACTGGATACAACAAATGCCTTGTTTATGATGGGTTTTATTGTTTTTGTCTCTTCGCGCCGGGACACGACATCACAATATGGTAAGGGGCGTAACATTTCCGTCAAAAGCTTGGAGGTATTCGACCAATTACAATGCACAGGATAGCTGGCCAATCAGAACACACCTCGCTTCTCAGAACGATGAGCTTTGTAAAAGTCGGCACGTTTCACAAAGGCGGAGCATAGAGGAGCAACAATAATGTACTGTATGTGGAAAATAATGTTTTTTTAACCTTAAACTGAATAAATATTGCATTACACCAAATATTGTTCTTTTTAGCAACGTCATATGACCCCTTTAACTTGTCTATAACTTGGCAAATGGCCATGGAATAAGCGGTATAATTAATGGCTTGCCGTGCATTAAAATATTTTAAATGCATGACGTGGAGGCAAAAAAACACCTGATTATCCCTTACATATATACCACTTCGTATATCGACACAAAATCGATAACTTTTTGCCAGCATGGTCTGGAGATGATCGGAGTCAAAATTGGTGAAAATCAGACCAACAGTCTAGGAGGAGTTTGAAAAGTAGGTTTTCAACATAAATCAAAATGGCAGAAAGGAAGTTCGGCTGACTATGGAAATATTGTTATCTATATTCTCAGCACGCCCCAAATAATATATTGAGACCAGTTTCATTACAATAGCCCAATTTATTCAAACGTTATTAGCATTTTTGGAAATGTCCCAAAAAAAATTTGCACTGTCTGGGCATGGTGCCGCAGACACATACCAAGTTTTGTAATGATAGACCAATGTGTTCATAAAATATAGCATTTTATGTCAAAATTCCAAATGCCCGATTCCCAAAATGGCTGATATAGGAAAATTGGGTAGGATTCGACTCGGAATGCTGTACTGATTCTAAAGAGACCAGTTTTCTTATTTTTGGCCAAACCATTCAGAAATTATAAGCAGAAATAGCCATTTTTCATATCTCCTGACCACAAGGTGGCGCTCCGTTGAAACTGTGCAGGTAGATCATGGTTATAACACACCAATTTTGGTCTCAATGGGTCTTCTATGGGCTACCATGGCCCTGTCCCAAATGGCACCCTAAACCCTAGCAGTCTTCCTCTGAATCCACTCTTTCGTGACGTAATGTCGCTTTGACTGTCGGGTAGAAGTCTGCTTCAGAGCTCGCCCCAGTGCGGGCTTGGCAGAAGTGCGGATCGAGGGTGCATAACAAAAGGGCAAAGGGGGGCTTGTGAGCACCCTTCCGAACGCTAAAATGAGGAATGGGACACCCTACGGTCACGTGGACTTAACGGACACACGTACGCGGTGGCCATTGTAAGTCTGTAGGACCGCAACTGCACATGAAGTGTTCCATTTGGGACAGGGCCCATAGACTCCAGAGCAGAAGAAGAATAGGAATGCCAATGGATACAATAGGTGACATCGCACATTCAGTGCTTGGCCCCTAATTGTTTGTTGATTTAAATACAAAACTTGGTGAAAAAATTAAGTGCCAGGCATTTCTTTTCTGTAATTTTTTTTTTTTACATTTCCAGCATATTTTAAAAGTTCATTGTATGCTCATTTTCCACAAGTTGATATGATTCTTAACGTTCTTAATGAAAAGTATATTACATACTTTGGTTAAAATTTCTCATTGGTAGTGTAAAAACACCCTTTTTACCCTGTCTGTTTTCAGCAAGCCGTTTTAGTCCATGTTCCTTAGAATGCTAGTGAGCTTTGCTCACCCCGTCCCTCTTTTCCGTGGGGCGACGAGCCATTCTCATGATGCGGTTTACTTTAACCTCGGAACTTGCACATTATTAGGAAAGGCGATTTGCAAAAGTTCATAAAATAACCCTATACTCACTTCTGTAGGTGAGGCTGGATTTAGGCAGAGGATGCATTCCCTTCAAAAACAAAGGTAATCCACTGCGTCTTCAGCAGCTCAGATGTTGGGAGTAAATGACGACTGCTATGTTTATTATTACATCCAACAGCAGAACACCTCAATCTCTTAAGAGTCATTCTGGTCTACATCTGCTCCAGCGTCGAAACAATGGCGGACTTATGATAGCTCACTCGGGTAAAAATTCTAAGGTAAAACTCTAGTGTCAATAAAAAATCGTGGGAGGGCCTGGGTCTGTGTGATGTCACACAGACAGGCATCTGAGAATGGCTTGATGTGAGAAAGGGGAAATTATTTAACGAGATTAAAAAAAAAACACTGGGTGGATCTTTATCATTATAGGGTGGTTGTGTACACACACTGCCAACACACATTTCAGTTCAAACAACTTGTAAAAATGCATGTCGCATCCATTGACTCCTTTAACAATACTGTGATAATACAGAATGGTGATACTTTAGGTTACTATACTCATGATAAGATGTTTTCATACCATTACATCTCCAATAGCAGTGTATTGACAAACACCTAAAATCTGTTTCCTAGCTTCTTGAAAGAGGTCATGATTTCTTACACGGTCAATTTGGGATTACATTTGAAAGGTGTCTGTACCTTTCCTTTCACCCTGCTATCCACTTCTCTGCCCATGTCTTTTTATAGTTTCTCCTCTTGCTCTTTCCCTACACCAATGCCCTCCAATCATACTCCTCCTCTCCTCTTTTTCAAACATCATCCTCTCTGTTAATCTCTTTCAATCTGTTCCACTCTTCTTCTCTTTGGCATTACACTCCTTTTCTACCCACTCCACAACCTTTTAGACTTGCATCTCTTTCTTTACCCCTCAGTGCTTTTTTGCTAATTTTTTCTTGCTCTTTGTATATTTTCCCCTTTATTGTTAAAGCATTTGTTAATAAATGTATGTGTAAATAAATAGAATCAATGTATTTCCAGTGTTGTGTGTTATTAAGCAAGCAGTTATTAGTTTGGGGGGAACTGAAAATATACCATGTGCATTTGATGATATGACAAATCACAGAGTTTTGTTTGTGTGTTTAGAAAAATGGTACATAAGTATTTGTGATTTGTGTAAATAAATAAAAATAAAAACACTATTTTAAGTGTTTTAAGCTAATCGGGTATTTTTAAGTATTGGTTGGTTGTATTAACTATTATGAAAACATTTGAGAGTTTTGTGCACAGTGTTTTGAGAAAACTACTTGCATGATTTGTAATTTGTATGAAATTAATGCACTAACAATCTAGGACATTTACAAAGTGATCAGATCACTGTGTGAACTAGGGTTGAATACATTCTTAATTTAGACATTATTAAAATACAGGTGCATCTCAATAAATTAGAATGTCGTGGAAAAGTTAATTTATTTCAGTAATTCTACTCAAATTGTGAAACTCGTGTATTAAATAAATTCAATGCACACAGACTGAAGTAGTTGGATCTTTGGTTCTTTTAATTGTGATGATTTTGGCTCACATTTTACAAAAACCCACCAATATGTCAACAAATATAGACGTTCATATGGTGACATGCCAATCAGCTAATTAACTCAAACATGCATATTTTATTCTCCAGTACTGAACGCAGAACACAATAAGCAATGGCGCCACCAGGGGGTGGCCAGGGGTGGCCGTGGCCACCCCTGGCCGACTCCTGGCCACCCCACTGGCCAGTATCAATTTTAGTAGCAATCAGTTATGACATTTCGTCCCTAATGCACAGCCAGGCAGGGTAAGCCGCTCTAGACCTTCGATCGCACACAGTAGCCAGCCCTCTCCCCCGCCCCTCCGTCCAAAGAAACTGCCGCTGTTGCGCGCTCAGACAGCAACAGCTCAGCGCGTGCCCGTCGGTCCAAGCAAACAATTTCAAAAGAAGTTAAGAAAGAAGACGAAGAAGACTACCGGTAAGTAAATAAGTCAAGCAAAATCGATTCTTTAGTAAAAGAAGACGGGTAATTATGTGTCGTGACGTGCTTTTTAAGTGCCAAATGGTTACAGTATACTGTTACAGCAGCTTTTTGATGTGTCTTTGACATGTTTTGACAAGAGTTACCTAGCTAACGTCGTTAGCTGGTGCATGTATATGTTGCCCATGTCAATTTTCAGACAATGAAGAGAAAGTCCACAGACATCTCTTCTTATTTTAAGAAGAAAAGTACAGAAGGAGGAGTGAAAGAGATGGCAGGGGAGCAACAGACCAAGGCTTAGTAATAGTGTTGGAGGAGAAGGAGGAGGATAGAGGAGAGGAACAGACAGAGCAGCATGACAAGGATACACAGCCAGCATTAGTGACAGAACACAATGACGAGGAAAAATGCAGACAGCAGCAGCCCAGGGTCAGGGACAGTCCAGCACCATTGGTCACAGAAGCGTGGCAGGACACAGCAAAATCAGGTGTTAGACGTGTTCCTGGACCAACAGGTGAAGTTACAATCACGTGGCCCTAATAATGAAATTGATGGCTAGCCTAGATAGTAACATCATCTGGAGAAATGTATGTCTTTGTTTAGTGTGTTTCCATGTAAAATGTGAGCCAAAATCATGACAATTAAAAGAACCAAAGACTTAAAGCTACTTCAGTCTGATGTACATTGAATTTATTAGTTTCACATTTTGTTGAGTTTTATTAGTCTGAATAGAAATGCCTATAGGCCATTATTACAGCTATGATTGATAATTACGAGAGGGACCTGTATTATTATTATTGTTATTATTAATCATTATTATTTTAATATCAGAATAACTGATTTTGCCTCCCTCCTTTGTCGTTCATTATAGATATCTCCCAGTCAAGAGCTCTAATAGCTAGCCCAAGCAGCCACATCTGAAAATCTTCCCTCGTACCTATCAAGGGGACAATTGAAGACGATGCTTCTCTAAAGACTGGTACAACACAACATAAATGGCTGGTTTACATACTTATCTTCAGAGTAAAGACTCATCCTTCTAATCATCCTACTGTTATGCCTGCCGGCACTTCAGTCTCCCTCCTCAGGTGATTCAGTATTTACATCTGAAGAGGGGTTCAAACATTGGAAAAAGGCAACCTTTCAAAGATGGGGGACTTTTAGGTCATGCCAAATCTGAAGCACATACTAGTGCAATGTTAGCATGGGCACTTGTATGAAAAATCCACAACTGCAAGCACATCCTCTCTCTCAGCCTCCTTAACCCCATCGCAGAATACAATAAATTAGTGAAGGAAAATAGAGAGTACAGGCCACTTGAATGAGCTGTGTTGGAGAAACCAAGTCTCTACTTCTCACAGCTACGCAGAACATAGCACTCCTCGAGAGCAACCAGTCTGGTTTCAGAAGGTGAGAAATTCAACTGAGGAAACTGCCTTCTCGCTCAGTTATTGGATTCCTAAGACTGCTAGCCAAACAGCGGAATTCCCACAGTCAAAAGAAAAATGACAAGTTCAAAGAAATGCAACATTATCTTACTGGACTTGTCCGCTGACTTTTGACAAAATGATTAATAATTGATCCTCCTGTCTAGCCCTATAGAAATGGTCCGCACTTCAGTAACTAGTGAAGTTTCCCTCAAAGTGAGGTCTTTCAAGTTATTTTGGTTGATGAGACTAAAGACCTAAGCAAAAAAGAACAGATGTCCTTTGTAACATCTAAGATACTATTACAATGGGTGCCTCAGTATGTGAGAGCTTCGGTTGCCTTTGAGGCAGCACAACGCCTCTCTGTCTACATGCTGCAGCACTAGGCTCTGTCACAGAAAATAATTAAAATTTTGCAGAAGCATGGTCTTGACTACAAAAACCACCTCGTAGGGCAAGCATATGATGGAGCCTCAGTCATGAGCGGAAAAAACACAGGTGTGCAAGCACGCATAAAATCAGAGGCCCCATTAGCTTTTTATGTGCACTGCAATGCGCATTGTTTAACATTTAGTATTAGTTGACAGTGTGAAATGCATCCCTGAAGCTAATTGCTTCTTTTCTCTTTTGCAGAAACTTGTATGTTTTTGTGTCAGGGTCATATGTGCACCTAAGATGGCTTGAGGTACAGAGGGAGATGTTTCAGGGGGCCCCAAGAGAGTTACAAAGACTGATAGAGACACGGTGGGCATGCAGGTATAATGCTTGCAAGACAGTGAGAGACAGACTGTCAGCCATCATACGTCTACTAAAAGAAATATCAGAAGAGCAAAATGGCGACAGAGCTGTAGAGGCAAGAGGTTTATTAGCCCAAATAGATCTCAAGTTTGTTAGCCTCCTTGTAACATTCACCAGTGTTCTTGGTGAGATAAAATATCTGTCAGATATTTTACAGTCCCCACAACTTGATTTGGGCACAGCTGTCACACTTGTTGACTCTCTTGTTGACACATTGGAGAGTTACAGAGAGGGCTCTCTCTTTAATGACATCTGGGACAATACTTTAACTCTTACTGAGCAATGCAACATCAGTGCCACACCTTCAGGCCGTCAGGTCAGACCAAGCTCTTTGCTTGAAGGGCATTACTTGTTCACTCCAATAGTTCAAAGACAAGAGAGCACAGAGAAAGAGTCCTTTCGGACAAGTTCATTCATTCCAGTTATTGATGTGCTTCTCTCTGAGGTGAAGAGAAGATTTTCTAAAGAAAATTGTGTCATAATGAAAGGGATACAGGCCTTGAATCCGTGCAGTGCCATATTTTGTGAGAAAGATGTAGTGTTTCCATTTGCATCACAATACAACTGCAGTACTGAGGATCTACAATATGAGATTCCCCAGCTTAAGCGCATTCTTGAGAGGAAGCAAAGTAGTGGTCAGGAAACACCAAAGGCATTAATAGAGCTCACTGTCTTTCTGGAGCCATTTAAGGAGGTCTTCCACCAAATGTTTAAACTGTGCAAAATTGCACTTGCACTACCCGTGAGCACTGCATCCTGTGAGCGCAGTTTTTTCTAAGCTAAAGTTAATCAAAACTGCCTTGAGAAGTACCATGACTGATGAGCGTTTAAGCAATTTGGGTGTGCTGAGTGTAGAATCAAGAAGGGCTAGGGCCATCAAATCTTGATAGACTTTGTGGATGTGTTTGCCAAAAAATCATAGCAACAGGCGAATAAAGCTATTCTGAAGCCTGGTAATCAGAATCAGAGACTATTGATCCCTGTTGGGAAGTTCTTTTTGTAACAGTAATAATTATTTGTTTTACATTAAGCAAAGATAAATGTTTCTTACACATACTGTATAGCCTGGTAATCAGAATCAGACTATTGATCCCTGTTGGGAAAGTCCTGTTACATAAAGCTAAGATGTGATTGTTTCTGTCCTTGCTTTTATTTGTATCTGCCAGTATCTAGCTTTTCCCCAGTAACTGTTTTGTTTGAACAATAAATGTACACCTTATGCCAATTATAATTGCAAAATACGTTTTAAAAGAATTGTTGTGCAACTCAAAATGTTAACTGTACTGTTATTAGTCTATGCACATTATATCATTAAAGAGTAACAGGCTTAAACTATAACAGAATAAACCAAAGTATATCAGTAGGAGTTTCGAGTATGAGAAGTCTTTCTGATAGGGCTGTGTTCTAAAGGCCGGTTTACTACAACAGTAGCATTATAAACTTATTCTGAAATTATGGTTATAGTTTTGGTGTGCCACCCCAAGATTTTAAGTGGCCCCATCTGGCCACCCCTATGAAAAATTATCTGGAGGCGCCAGTACTGCCAATAAGTGAGCTCTTGATATGCGTTGAGATGCAGCTCTTGCAAATTACCTTTTTTGTTCGTTGTCTGTCATGTCGAAACTGAAGTTACATACCTTTTTCTTTGGTTTTAATTAGCCTAACTTTCAATCTGACCCTTTTTAAATGGTGGGCGTTTACGCAGTTGGCTAGAGCAGTGCTGATCGGGGAGAACGGAGGTGTGCTCACTCTATTGGTTAGTAAGACTGCCACTCAAGGCTGGCAGTCATTCATATGCTGGGCTCTGCACCCTTTTTCAGCATTTTTCAAATATTGCCAGAGGGGGAAGTTAGGCTCTGACCAGGGGTTTAGTTATCCTTTAGAAAAAACTTGCCTCTTTTAGACTTGCACTCTATTTATTTACTAACTGCTTGTTTTCTTTAAAAACAAAACAACTCACACTAGCTTCTCTATTCTTTTTGTATTCTATTAATTTTGTTTTTATTTATTATACAATTAATAAAAAGCAAAAAAGGCCTCTAACACTAGCTTGCTCTATTCTTTTTCTATTCTATCAGTTTACTTTTTATTTATTATATAATAAAAAAAAATCTTGCTACGTGTACTACATTAAGATAACTGAGACTTGTTATAGCACTTGCGTATATTTATCTTTTGTTGATTTTGATTGATTGCTTCCATTGTCCTCATTTGTAAGTCGCTTTGGATAAAAGCGTCTGATAAATGACTAAATATAATGTAAAATATGGAATCATCCCGTATTTAAAGGTAAAATTATGTGTCCTGTATCAAATCAATACAGGATGCGATTTGTAACATTTTACACAGGTAAAAAAAATTGGATCAAATAAGTAATTTGCACTGTTTATAATATTAGCAATTACAATGAAATCAATTTCATAATACGTATTAGAGAAGCTTATTTGCACGTGATCATTGTTTTTTCTCGTCTTTGTTTTCATAGCGACAGAGTCTCCAAATCTGCGAGTTTTAAAACATCTCACATCTGGAGCTCACATCTGCCCTTTGAACAAGGCTATCCAAATGTAGGGCTGAATGGGAAAGTTAGTTATCAATGGGTCTGTCCTATAACTTATGATAAACGCACAATTTGCAGAGAAGTGCTTCAGTTGCTCAGGGTGGACTGTCTGACTTAAAGGGATCGTTCACCCAAACATGTCATTGTTTACACACCCACAAGTTGTTCCAAACCTGTAATAATTTCTTTCTTCTGTTAAAAATAAAAGAAGATACTTTGAAGAATGTGGGTATCCAAACAGTTTCTGGTCCCCAATGACTATGATAGTATTTTTTTCTCCAATATGGAAGTTACTGAGGACCAGCAGCTTTTTAGTTACCCACATACTTCAAAGTTCTTCTTTTGTGTTCAATAGAAGAAAGAACTTTAAGTCGGTTTAGAACAACCTGGGTAAATTATGACAGAATTTTCTTTTTTGGGTGAATTATAAATTTAAAGTGACATACACATCCGTGCTTCTGGGTAGAGGCGTATTGTTTTATTAAAATTTGGATAGTCTGTTAATATAATATTCCATAAATTATCAGAGCTTGTTAGACATAAGTATTATATATTTTAGACAGATTAATGAATAGATTATAATTAATGTTAGACCCTAATTATTAATTCATTTATATTAATCATAAATATATAATAATAATAGGTTACATTTATATAGCGATTTTCTGGGTACTCAAAGCGCTTTACATAGAAGGGGGGAATCTCCTTAACCACCACCAATGTGCAGCATCCACCTGGATGATGCGACGGCAGCCATATTGCGCCAGAACGTCCACCACACACCAGCTTATTGGTGGAGAGGAGACAGGGGGATGAAGCCAATTGGTGTATGCGGATTATTAGGAGACCATGATGGTCAGAGGCCAATGGGGAAATTTGGCCAGGATGCCGGGGTAACACCCCTACTTTTTTTCGAAGGACATCCTGGGATTTTTAATGACCACAGAGAGTCAGGAACCTCAGTTTAACGTCTCATCCGAAGGACGGTGCTTTTTACAGTATAGTGTCCCCGTCACCATACTGGGGCGTTAGGACCCACACAGACTGCAGGCTGAGCACCACCTGCTGGCCTCACTAACATCTCTTCCAGCAGCAACCTAGTTTTCCCAGGAGGTCTCCCATCCAGGTACTGACCAGGCTCAGCCCTGCTTAGCTTCAGTGGGTAACCGGTCTTGGGCTGCAGGGTGATTATATACATCATAAATTATCAAAAATGTCATACACAATTTAGCATTTACAAAGTTTAAGAATGTTAAATTATTTAGATAAAAATGGGTCAAATAATTACATAATAATGAAGTCCTAATTTAAGCAAATTAATATATATATATATATATATATAACATTTATCCCATCCAGGTAACTGCTACATAACTGTCAAAAAAGACTGATAATTCATTTTAAATTATAATTCAATTATTAATTTAAAATAATAATAATCTGTTCAGTTAAAAGTTTACATACTTGAGCATGCATTTTTTTTTTTTGGGGGGGGGGGGATTCATGAATGGGTGTCCCTTATTTTGCCTCACTGAACCCTAGTGTGAACTGTTTTGAGAACAGTGACCCTAGCTTGAACAAATGTGTAAAATCAATGGGGAAAACTGTAAAAGTGAGAATTGGTCCCTAAACTAGAGTGTTACCAGAACTTTTATTAGAAACCAGCAGCAAAAACTCATTTTCACAAGTGGAAACATGACCAACATCAAACACCACAAACATACTACTTTTGCATCCATCTTCCATATTCACTAAAGAAAATAAAGTATGTAAAATACAACACTTTTTCTTTCTTGAATCTTCAGTGGTTTCTTAACTATGGTTATCAATAGATCGGGTAAAAAACACAGTGTTTGGTAATTCAAGACGAGATGTTTGACTACAAGATGCATTCACATATACATTGTGCCTGTTCCTCAGATGAAAATCAAATGCACCTCTGTTTGTAAAGGTGTGAATCACAAGGCCTAAACAACGAGAAGTACAAACTGACTGAAAGGACTCATTTGTTTGGTTTCTGTAAATCTTCTGTGTATTGTAGTGTCAATTGTGTCTGTGGCACAGTTGTCCTTAGCTATAATTAAGGACATATTTGGGTTATGATTTTAAGAACTATGCTTGTCTGCTACCTTCAATAAATACTTTTCTCTTCTTTACAAAGAAATTGTAACAGATTTGTTGCAACATGTCCAACCATATTTCCATCTATGACTCAGGTTGAGATTTTGACATTAAAAAACACCACAGTAAAAAGGAATTTAAGTACAACCAGTAGACCTACACAGAATAAATGCCCACAGAATTCTACAGAAAGCTCAGCAGATTTCAGATTTTTTACCGCCCTTTATTCACAAAGCTGTACCAGCTGCATATATTGAAAACAATACAGCAGATTTTTCCCCACAATCAGCAAAAAACAATGCATAGATTCCATGTGGGCCTATCACAGTTATGTTGTCATTCATTTCAAAATTATGTTGTAAGACGTTATGAGTTTAAGGCAAGATATGCTATTCTAATAATAATTCATGACTAGACATCTGCATTAATATATATAAGGCAAAGAACAAGATGGATCTCTTCCACTTCCGTCATATATTAAAAAAAATAAATAATGCACACCTAGCCATAGATTATCCCTTCTTATAACATGGTCACTTGCCAGCATGGAAAAAATAAAGCTGTCATTTATATTTGCCATGCAATAAAATATACTGTATATAGGTTAAGTTCATATCAACAAGGAGAGGAGAACCTAATGATGCCTTTAACTTCATTTAGCCAAAACAAAGGAAATCCACAGGAGACTAGAGAATGGGTTGCAAAACACAGAAAATAATTAAGAAATTGTGGAGCAATGACAACATGCGTGTATACATGCATTTAAAACTATTTATAACAAAACAAATTCTGACTGAATGAAAGAATACTTTCCCTGCTAATACCTCTTTAAAGGGATAGTTCACCCAAAAATGAAAATTGTGTCATCATTATTCTCTTTTCAGTTAACAGAAATTATTACTCAGGTATGTCTCTCTATTACAATTTTATTTTTTTAACAGCTTACACACAAAATATTTACTTGTCACAATTTCTGAAACCTAACACTCAAACACCAGAACCACACACCAAATCTGCAAAACAATACGCTGTTGCAGAGAGAGTAGGTCACGTCGGCAAACCAATTATCGTCAGCCTTTTCTCCGTTTTTCAATTTTATAAAACAATACTTTTTGCAAAACACAACGCAGAAATTATTACAATTCTCTCTATTACAATTTTATTTTTTTAACTGTAACACAAAAATCTACACTCAAACCCAGAACCACACACCAAATAAAACAATACACAAATTATCAGTTTTCTCCGTTTTCATTTTATAAAACTTGAAAACACAACGCACAATTTCCTTTTTCAAACACAACCAATTAAAATGCCACACAAATTCATCAGTGCCTCACACTAACTCCACACATGTGCAAATACTCATTGCTTTACTTAACACCAACCAATTATGGCTTTAGGATAGGCCTATCAATCCATAACTACACATGGTTGATGTAATTATGTTCTGTCATAATGTGTAATACTGTATTCACAAGCACAAATGCTTACAGTAAAGAAAGTTTGGTTTCAATCTTGCTTTCATGTTTACCTTGAACTTTTCAACATCTCTCTGACAACTACTTTAAATCTTTTACAGAAATTTACATAGGAGCTTATGAAAGAAGATCTTTGGGTTTTGAATGTCAAAAAATTTGAATATCATGAAAAAGTTATTTTTGTAACTTATACAAAAATGAAACTTTCATGTATTTCAGAATGAAATTTACATGTAAATTTACATTTACATGTAGAGTAAAACATTTGAAAAGTTTTTATTTTTTATTTGACGATTAGAGATTACAGCTCATTAAAGTCATAAATCCAGTATCTCAAAATATTTACATTTGTGTTTCATTAAATTACCATCCCTACAGTATAAATTCTAGGGTGCCGTTACATCTGCTGGTGTTGGTCCATTGTGTTTTATCAAGTACAAAATCAATGCAGCCGTCTACCAGGAGATTACCAGAAGACTTTATGCTTCCATCTGCTGACAAACTTTATGGAGATGCTGATTTCCTTTACCAGCAGGACTTTAGCACCTGCCAACTGAGCCAAAACCACGCAAGTGGTTTGCTGACCATGGTATTACTGTGCTTGATTGGCCAGCCAACATGCCTGACCTGAACCCTATATGGAATCTATGAGATATTTTCAAGAGAAAGATGAGAAACAGTGGATCCAACAATACAGACGAGCTGAAGGCTCAATAATGCCTCAGCAGTGCCACAGGCGGATCGCTTCCATGCCACACTTCACTGATGCTTTAATTTGTGCTAAAGGAGCCCCGACCAAGTATTGAGTGCATAAATGAACATACTTTAAAGAACTTGAACTTTTCTCTTTTGCTAATTCTTTTTTTGTTTGAGCTTAGAATCCACAAATAGAAAAGGTCGTAGCATCAACCACTCATCCAAAAATCCAGTAGGCAAATAACATAAGGGGCGTAGATCCAAAAAATACAATGATACAAAGATGAAAGAGATCCGCACTCATCCAGATTCAGCCCAAAAGGCTTATTTCATTTATTGCTCAGAGGTCACAAAAAAATATGTGCAAAAGTGCAGAACCTTTTCAGGTATTAACCGTTCCTAACCTATGTTTCAAACAAATACACACACAGTCATGGCCAAAAATATTGACACCCTTGATAAATATAAATCAAAGGAGGCTGTGAAAATTAATCCTTTTGATCTTTTATAAAAAATAAAATTAAAAATAAAAAAAAAATTCACACAACTCTAACCTTTAATTGGATAATAAGAATTTAAAATGGGGGGGAAATATAATTGTGAAATAAATGTTTTTCTCAAATACACGTTGGACACAATTATTGGCACCCCTAGAAATTCTTATGAGTAAAAGATCTCTGAAGTATATTCCCATTCATATTCACAATTTTGAGCACTCCAGGGTAATTATGAACATGAATTTATCCAGCCATAGCTTCCTGTTTCACAGAAATATAAATAGGAGGGAAAACAAAGCCTAAATTCCCTTAATCATCCATCAGAATGAGAAAAAACAAAGAATATATTTCTGATGTGCAGAAAAAGATAATTGAGCTTCACAAATTAGTGAAATGGCTTTAAGAAAAGAGTTAGAGCACTGAAAATTCCCATTTCCGCCATCAGGGCAATAATCAAGAATTTCCAATCAACATAAAATGTTACGAAACTGCCTGGAAGAGGACGTGTGTCTAAAGTGGGACCACAGCTGGAGAATTGCAGAAAATAGTTGAGTCTTGGGGGCAGAAAACCTTAAAAATTGTCAAATAGCACCTACATCACCACATATTGTTTGGGAGGGTTTCAAGATAAATTCTCCTAGCTCATCCAAAAACAAACTCCAGCATTTTCAGCTATCAGACACAACTGGAACTTCAAATGGGACTGGCTTCTATGGTCAGATGAAAAAAAAAAATAATATTTTTAGCAGCAAACACTCAAGATTGGTTTGGTGAACACATGGATAAAAAGTACCCTGTGTGTACAACAAAATACGCTGCTGTATTTTTGGTGTTGTGTGTGGGCCTATATTTCTGATGGAGGTCCTGGACATCTTGTTTAGACACATGGCATCATGGATTCTATTAAATACAAACAGATACAAAAAATCTATAATTGACTGACTCTGTTCGAAATCTTATAATGGGCCGTGTTTGGATCTTCCAACCGTACAATAATCCAAACACAAACCTCGAAAACAACACAAAAATGGGTCAAGCACAAAACCAAGCTTCTGCTATGGCCATTCCAGTCCTCTGACCTGAACCTTATAGAAAATGAGTGGGGTGAACTGAAGAGAAGCAGCACCAACATGGAGCTGGGAATCTAAAGGGTCTGGAGTGATTCTGGATGAAGGAATGGTTTCTGATCTCTTGTCAGGTGTTCTCTAATCTCATCGGGCATTATAGAATAACATTTAGAGCTGTTAAACTGGCAAATGGAGGTTTCAAAAAGTATTGAATAAAAGGGTACCGTTAATTGTGGCCAATGTGTATTAGAGAAATACATTTATTTCATAACGATATTCCCTCCCCCATTTTAAATTCTTATTATCCAATGAAAGGTTAAATTTTTGTGATTGAAAAAAAAAAGATAAAAAGGATTTACGTTGCAGATTAATTTTCAGAGCCTTCTTAGATCATATTTACCAAGGATGCCAACAATTCTGACCACGTCTGTATAGTTAATATATATGAAAAATATTAAAAAGCAGCCAAAATCAAATATTTAAATATATATTTTGAAATATATTTACATATATAGTATAAAATGTATTTTCTTCTATTTGAATTTATGATATTTAAATACATGAAAATCCAATTTATTGATAACTATTTCAATCTAAGTGACTTCTGTATGGGCATTATAATCCCCCAGTTGCTTGCCTTTGATCTTCATTTGACAAAAATAAAACTGCATAATGTTTCCATAATGGGTCTCTGTTGTAAATGGAAACGTTTCAAGGGTTGCACGATAAATCGAAATCGCAATTAGGCAAACGCTGCGATGGTCATGCATATCTCTCAGTGAAACAGTTCTGTGATCAGTAGTAAATCTTCATCCGAAGGCCAGAGGGCGCTCTCACGTGGAAACTCCAAATACCCCCTGCAGAACAAATCCAGGAACAGAAGATGTAACTTCTTTCATAGATTCAATGTGACTTATAAACACACGACTACGGCAATATATGGTTTATCAGAGTTCATATTATTATAATGTAGTATAATAATGCAATGCCTTTATCACTGCTTAGAGTAGGCTACTATGAAATATGTCGTGTACCATATTCTGTTTAAGAAGCCACATCATCTCACAGAAGGATGCATTTCAAACATGACGATATTAAGTGAGTTTGGAGAAAGAACATGTTATTAAATGTGGTATTTTCATGTGCTTTCAGATGGAGAAGCATTTACTACACAGAGCCGTAACTTAGTTCATTGAGAAGCAACACAAAAACGTCATTATCGCAAATTATTTCATAATCGTACTTTTACGTCGTCTGCGATTTTTTGCGTAGCTAATTAAGGCTATGTGTAGTAAATGCTGCTCCATCTGAAAGCAGGTGATGGAGAAGTAGTACCAATCACAGAACCGGCTTTACTGACAAGATGTGAATGTCAATTACATTCGATTAATCGTGCAGCCCTATTTCAAATGCTTTAAAACAGTGCAGTGTATATATACCAAGAATCAATTATATTCGACCATCACAAATACAGCAATGTTTTTATTTTTTTTGGTCTGTCCAATTCTTTCAAAAAATTGTTCAAATATGAGGCTTGCTGCTTCAGAAATCATAAAACCACAACCGTGAAAATAACACTGGAATATAAAATTACAGAAATGTGAAAAGCTGGAACTGTGTAAGAAACCAGTAAACCACTGCAAAACCCTATAATAATTTCTGGCACTTTGTAATAATTATGTGGTTTATTTAATATTCGTTGTTGTAAGTTATACATTCAGAAGGTGCTGCTGCTGTTACAATATTGTCCTGGGGTTGCAAGTGCTGCACTGGTCGCGTTTAAGAATCATTTGGCAGACAGCTTCCTCAGCTGACAAAGTTGCCCCTCACACCACAAAGTTGTCTTTCACCCCGCTCTGTCCCTCACGCTTCATAACAAACGAGAACAATAGAAGTGAAAATGAATGCGACCACAGTTTGAAAAGGGTCATTTCACTGGGGGCAATGCATACTCAATCCACTCAAATGTCAGTTAAATTTGGGGGATTGGGACATGAGAACATACTTGTTTCTACATGCATTTTTTACTGGTTTCAGGCAAATAAATGACCCAAAGAGACATGTGTGCCATTTCCTTAAATTCCTGCACATTTTGTCCAGTTCTAAAATACTAAGATTCAAGCTGGCATTTAATATTACCATCATCATCAAACATTAACAGGGGTCTGTTACCCCTAAACACCACAACATGCACATTAATGTGCCAAAAATGTATCAGAAGCCCATGAGTGCTGCCTCGAAGAGTTTTAAAAAAAGTGTTAGAGTTATTAAATGCAAAAACACTGTGGATAAAATATTTGTAAGAGACATGGATAGTATGTCTACAAATACAACTATTAAATAAATCTAATTGGTTAAAAGAGCAGGTGCAATAAACAGGAGACCAAAAATTGTAACTTTTACATTTCCTCCCTATTACTACAATTACTATACTTCAACCTAATGCAATGCACATGTTTCTCAAAGATGGCTACAACTTAAATGCATTAAAACAACAGGAATGCTTTCCGTTTACACTCCAGCATGAAGACTAGTTGCAACATCTAATTTCACACGTTTGTTAGAACTAACGTCACTCAAACAGTGTTAATCCTACCTCTAGAATGTGGTCCAGGTCAGCCTTTTCAAGACATGGATATTTGTTCAATATTTTCTCCTTTTCTGCTTTATAATTCTTTACTGCGGCCTCCCAGTTCGGTTCCTCGATGACTTGGAAAATTGCTGCCCCAATTGACAGATAGAAAATGATAGCCGAAGTCAGAAGGGGACCTTTGTCCACCATAATGAGCTCAAATGATTTGAAGTGACTCTTAAAAAAAATACTTTGACAGCGCCCACGTTCTCACTATAAACTAATTTAGCACGAGTTTAAAATTACAGATATCTTAATGAAAATACGTCAGAGTTTTTTGTTCGGAATAGACACAAGACTACCGAAACAAAACTTTAAACTGCGTGAAACTGTACATCCAGCAAATGTCTTTTAACAATTATTTGTCAGTCGCCGAGAGAGTTTGCGGTCCACGTGCGCCACTCGCATTGCCAGTGTAGCGCTCTGATGAAACTCTTGACTGATCTAGTAGTTGAACATGCCGTGGGAGAAGGAAGTTGGCCAAGATCCACCCACTAGTCCCCCCCCCCTCACAAGGTGCGTTCACATCAGACGCGAAAGTCTCATTCATAGCAACAGTTTTATTTCAATTCCACCTTTTTTTCAACGAACTAAACTAGTTACATTTTTCAACGAACTAAACTAACAAGCTAACTTACAAACTAAACGAGACTACTGTATATAATTAATACAACCACAAGCATATATGCATGCCTTTTTGCATGAATAGTTTTTACATCCATCACCTTGCTCTAAAATAAGGATACAAATATATATTTTTAGGAACATTTATCACGAAGCACATTTTTTAGTTTGAAACGTTTAAGTAAGTTTTCTGTGGACTAAAACTGATTTGTAATGAAATAATATTTATTTCTCACCCGTTTCTCTCCATCATCAAATATCAGAAACCAAGTTCTCCTTCTTGACTCACCCCCAAAGTTCTCCTTTTTTTGTGAAGTCTGTTTAATGTATGAGAGTAAAATAAATAAATAAATGAAATAAAACATGTAAAACTGATACAAGATCCAGTTGTCACATTATTTAATAATTCCTACTTAAGCTACAGATAACAACTCATTCACGTGTGATTTATATCTCTTGACTCTTTTACAGTTTCAAACTAAAGTGGTTTCAATTTAACAGCTTCTCATCTGCATTTATGAACAAACTAATGGCAGTTTATAGCTTAAGCATGATAACTTTAAGATTTTCCGTAGCAAAAATATAACTCACTCAGATAATGACCAAAGATGAGACAAGAGAAGAAAATAAAATAAAATCTGTTGTTGTAACAAATTTTAATAACTCTGCTCTAAGATTAATACAGTGTCCCTATCATGCCATAGTTTGTTTCTGTTCTCTTCAGGATATGAATTCCCCCAGGTTCCTTGACTCATTATAGGCTTATATCAGATGACCACCATGGTTGACTTTTGAAGAACACAAAAGATTGTCTTCCAGTCTCCCAGAAGTCATAAACATCCTCTGCAAGGTCAGCCAGGGCAGTTATTTAAAATGGGAAGATTATATCAAAATTAGTAGATTAAGACTTTTTCTATGCAGAGCAATGATGCACTCTTTTATTGTTTTATCTTTTTTTAATTAATTAAAAAAATGCTAATGAAGACTGAGTTTACAGAATCAGACAGCTGTGTTCTCTTGAATAATATGTTTACATTTTTATGTCTTATTTTTTTGTGACCTGGTCACCACTTATTAAATTCTTATAACTAATTTGGAAATGCCTACATTAGAACTTTTGGGGGGAAAACAACAACAACAAATAACTAAAATATAAAGTTGCTCACCAGTGTTTGCTAACATTCCATGCATGTAATTTTGACATCCTGTAAGTCATGTATGATGATTATGGATTGTGTTACCTTTTGAACTCATTTCATACCTTTCATACTGACACGTTAAAACTGGTTCTGTGAGCACAAAAATGTTTGGATCTTGGGAGATTTATGATTAGTTTTATATATATACTATGAATATATACATCTTTAAGACAACACGTCATGCATTTGTATGTTTTACAAGCACCTATTGGTGTATATACAGTAGCTGGTCTCTTGTAGTTAGACTTAAGGTCATGCACATGAGAGTTATGTTGTTTCATTCTTCAGAAACAAAACCGGTTTCATATTTTGTTTACAAAAGGTGTGTGGATGAGTCACCGTTCTTCAAAAATACATGTTCTTGTCAGAAAGACTTCTCAGGAACTGCTGACTAAACATGTAGAAACTGTAGGTATACAAATTATTAAAACTGAAGACATTTCACATTTTAATGGTACTTTCATAATATTGTAAGGATCATTTTATGTAAAAATTTTATTTCACATACACTAACTGGATATAATTGAAGTATATTATATATTATTTAATATAGAGATAATGACCAACATGACAGTACTTACAGGACAGTCACAGTACAATTTTGTTAGGCTACATATAAATATAGAAATAAATGGACTTGAAACATTCGAGTTGTAATAATTTTATGTGAGAACAGAGAACAAGTTATACACGAGACACAAAACTATTAAAGAAAATGGTTACTTGGCACAACAGACAATTACAGAATTTAGCTGTCATCGTACCAAACAAATACAAATAAATCACTTCAGAATGCTGGATTTTACCAATCTGTGAAAAATTTCAGATGAAAAGCTTGAATCTACAGTAAGTGCTCTGTTCAAAGGCCAAACTCAAAGTCTCCATATCTCCAGCCGAGGATGCCATTGAGCTTGAAAGAGCAGTTCCTCCCTGATCAGAATTGCCCAAGGAGGTTTCTCCAGACACAAAATCTTAGAAACTAGCTTGAAACAACCAAAACAGAGCCACCAGCAGAAGTCACACTTTGTCCTGATGAACTTTCAATAGAACTTCAGGAAGTAGGCAAATATATGCTATAAACATTCTTTGTTAACTCAGGGTTTGATCAAGAGTTTATGATAAACTCTTGTTGAGTTGATTGAGCACATGCACAGTGCAACATAAAAAGGATTACAAAGAGGTACAAGGAGAGTGACTTTTATTTATTTTTGCATCAGATATGTCACTTACAGCTGAATGGTCCAGTTTTAGTTTGCAATCTCTTACTCAGCTGTTCCAGGGCAGCTTAACCATGCAGCTCACGTCGGCAGCAGTTTGCCTGATTCAACATGTTAAATCGGTGTCTGGGACGTCATGAGAGGGAAAACTCTGATTGGATGTTCAGTTTAACGAACGAGTCAGTGCCCGAGAATTAAAGCGAAAGTGATGAAAACAAGCATTTAAACGAAGGCGGTACAGATAGAAGGCTGTTTAAATGTTACGCGAGCTTTCCCAATCATTCTAATGAGCTGCTTAAAATGATTAAAGTTATCAACGATATTCAAAATGGTAAGCAAGTGCTGCTTTGTTTACGTTTCGTATAGCTGCGTATATGTCGTATATCTTTGTTTTGGTTTCTCCTTTTGAATAACACATATTTACTGTCAGGGGCGGACTGGGGCCAAAAAGTGGCCCTGTACTTTTTGGTACAGAGCGGCCCACCAAACCCGGTCCGCAACACACCGCACCACACCATAAATGAATGGCATATTCTTGACATTATAATTTGTCTTTTCTGCTGTATATGGCAAATAGTAGTCAAGTCAAGTCAAGTCACCTTTATTTATATAGCGTTTTTAACAATACAAGTTGTGTCAAACCAACTGCACAATATCAAAATAGTAAAATAGTGTATCACTAATGTAAAATTACAAGATTAAACGCCTATTTTTCAGTTAAAGGCATTTCATTATTGAATTCAGTGATGTCATCGTTCAGCTCAGTTCAGTTTAAATAGTATCTGTGCAATCAAGTCGGTGATATCGCTGGAAATGAAGTGTCCCCAACTAAGCAAGCCAGAGGCGACAGCGGCAAGGAACCAAAACTCCATCGGTGACAGAACGGAGAAAAAACCTTGGGAGAAACCAGGCTCAGTCGGGGGCCAGTTCCCCTCTGGCCAGATGAACCAGTAGTTTGTTCCAAATGCAGCAAAGTCAGATTGTAAGGGCTAACTAAATTTCAACATTCCCTTTTAATTCAAAAAGCATAAATAAGTCAGGAGGTTGTTACGGTTAGACGAGAACCTATTAAAGCCTGTGAGGTATACAATGCAAACCTGTGCTGCAAGAGTAACAACATGCTTTGGTCCAAAGTTCTTTCTAATTCAGAGTAACCCTGTTACCGTTGATGTAGCCGACATGCCCTCTGTAGTACACATTCTGCCCTGCCGCCCTGGCTTGCTCCTTCTTCACTGCAAGTGTTCCACTGCTGCGCTAATTTGGACAGGATACTCATGACAATGTCTCGGGTGTTTTTGTCAACTTTTTCTTTCAAACCATGTATTTTTAGGTTCCAGCATCTTTTGTAGCGCTACAGGTCTGTGACCTTTGCTTTCAGCTGTCAATTTTGGAGGTTAGCTTTTCAATAGCTTCAACAATAGCTTTAAAATTATACAAAATAAATAAATAAATAAACAAGAACCACGACAGAGGAAAGATTCAAATAATATATATATATATATATATATATATATATATATATATATAATTATATATAGCAATAAGTAGTACAAATATAAGAAAATCCTGCTATTTTAACATAGTGTAAATAGAATATATAGCTATATATATATATATATATATATATATATATATAATCATATAGCTATATATTCTATTTACACTATGTTAAAATAGCAGGGTTTTCTTATATTTGTACTACTTATTGCAAATAGTGGCAATTATCTGCAACCTCAGTATTGTAGTACATTATAAAGCGGTACGCAATAATAACTTATTGAGTATAAATTATCATTTTAATTCACATTATTAAATGGATGCTAATGTATTGGGACAATAAAGTCGTGGCCTAATGGATAGAGCGTTGGACTTGAAACCCAAGGTTGTGGGTTCGAATCCCGGCTCTGGCAGGAAGTGTCCATGACTGAGGTAAGACCCTTGAGCAAGTCACCGAACCCCCAACTGCTCCTTGGGCGCCGCAATGTCGGCTGCCCACTGTTCCACTTGGATGGGTTAAATGCAGAGAACACATTTCACTCCTCATTATACTCTGTATAATTGTGTATGTGCCAAATAGAGCTCATCTGAGCTTAATTTGTATTGTATTGTAAAGCCCTCGCTCACAACTGTTTGAAAAAATAATTATTAAGCTCAGATGAGCTTTATTTGTCACATACACAAATATACAGAGTATAACCAGCAGTGAAATGTGTTCTCCGCATTTAACCCATCCAAGTGCACACACACTTGGAGCAGTGGGCAGCCAACTGTGGCCCCTGGGAGCAGTTGGGGGTTCGGTGCCTTGCTCAAGGGTCTCACCTCAGTCGTGGACAATTCCTGCCGGAGCCGAGATTCGAACCCACAACCTCAGGTTACAAGTCCGACGCTCTATCCATTAGAGCCACGACTGCCCCTGTTTGATTATTTCCTTAATTTTTATTGAAAATAAATGCTTTTCTGATGGGATTTGAAGTTTGAAAAGGAAGAAAAAAAACTTTGCCACAAGGCGGATTCGAACCCAGGTCGTCCTGTATGCAAAAAAGTATGCAGCTCACATTTTACCATCTGCACCACTACAACTGACAAGTAATTTTTGTCTTTTGTAATATTGACTATCCAAATAAGAAATATATAAAGTGCCTTTAAAGTGTGATATTACAATATACACAGTGAAGTACAGTGCAACAGAATGGTAATAAATTGTAAATAAATACTACACAGATATTACAGAATAAACTCAGTAATTCCGTTTAATTTGCCCTCAAATGAAACATGGTTAAAATCATGGATATGTGCTGTGTTACATTTCACTGATTTTTTTCGCCTGAACATTCATTACTCTTACATTTAGAGTATTCTCTTAAGTTGCGCATGCGTGTTATAGACATACCTTACGTCACTTTGAGCATGCGCAGTAAACACATACATACGTGATGTCACCGCGCTACAGTCTGCAGCGAGGGGTGTCTCCAGCATTTACACGCGAAAGTCAAATTTTTCGTTCACACTGCACGCAAAGCCCTCCTGTTACACTTCCATTGATGGAAAATGCATATGCACTGTACGCAATGAATGTACTATAGTCAACGTCATCTCCATCGTCCGCCCCTTCAATCATACTCAAGATTTATGTTTTTGTCTGTGATTCTATTTGGAATAGTAAAAGTATTAACTAGTAATAATGATGAGGATGCCGAATATATAAAGTGCAATGACCTGGTTTTTAGTCCTTCGCTAATTCAGGAACCACCCACTCCCACTCGGAACCCAATCAAATCGTTTAGCGTTCTCGACATTATAACGCGATTCGCGCCCCGATGATGATTCTCGAGTTCAACTCGTGCGACCTCGTGCATCGTCGAAGCTGTTAATCATCACAACACAAAAGTAAGTATTTAGCCAAAAATATGAACAAACAAATAAATAAATATTGTAAATACAAGTGCTAAAAAGAGGGCAAATCAACTTTGTAATTATTATTGCAGTGCATCAAAATTCAGTGTCATCAGTTTGCCAAAAATAACAATGTTACGCACCATTTACACGTGGTAGGAAGCAGGTGTATATTTATTTTGTACCAACTAACATTTTGAAAATATGTACAGTTTCAAATTAGTTCTGCTTCTGTTTCATGAATGAGGCCCAATGAATGCAAGTAAATACTGAATTTAAACCAAGTTTAAAATGGTGCTAAAAAGGCATTCAACAGCATCCAACAAAATATTTATATCCCCTTGTTTTTACAGTATATGGACATAAATTGATGTCAAATCAGATCGAAATCACCCCCCCCCCAAAAAAAAAAAAAACCTCACTCCAAGCTAAACTTAAAAGTTGACAACCCTGCTTATACACCCAAGTAACTAAACATAAAAATTTAACTGGTGTATGTGTAAAAGTGACATAATATGCAGAGAACACACAATCATCAGTATATGTTAATGCCAGTTAAACTTTTTATTACCTTTTAACATTAATCTTTTTAAAATCAGCCTTCACCATTTTTGACTGGGTCTGTCTTGATTCTGAAGCATTATTATTGCTCATCACTCATTTATTTACCTTATTATTTTCATGTTTTTGGTGTAGGCCTACACTTCTATTGTTCTTCACATGTCTTTTCCAAATATATAATAAATCAATTTAGACTAGCAGTTTGAGGTTCTCTTTATTGAACATTACACTCCAGTTTGTCCATTTTGTGGCATGATTTAAATTCACACTTCGCTACATGCCTGCAGAAGACTTTTTACCATATGAATGTATCCAGATGTTATTTAATAACCCTTGAAGTAATTAATCCAGTAGCTTTTCCCTCCTTGACAACAAAAGCAGACTACTGTTAGCAGTTAGCACTAAGCATTAGGCAGGGGAGGGGCTCTAGTCGAAATGCAATTGTAACTATCTGAAATAAATTGTATGGATAGTCAAACCAAACTTTTAAATGCTAAGGCGGCTTGCCATATTAGGACGCGTTGGCTGGCCTGGCGCTGCTGGCCTGAAACGGCTGTGACGTGTGGCTTTGCTGTTTTGCAGAGCTTGTTTAACGCCACTTGTCGCTTAGCAACCTCTGTACACAAAGAAGTACAAAAAGAGAAGAGTGAACTAAACGTGTGAAGCTAATCGGGTGCTTTGTTTGGAAAAGACGATAAAAAGCATCACATATATCATAAAGAACAATGGTAAAGCAAACGATTCCAATATTTGCCCGTGTGAAACCGACGAAGAAACCCACAGCGGTGAGTGTTCTGCGTTTATGTACTTTATTTACTTCGAATAACGTTAACGTTATACATTTTACATTTCCTTGTCTAAAGAGTTATTAGGGGGAGCAGTGTTAAAAGTCTAATGTTTTATAAAAAGAAACTGGTGTAAATAACATGGATACTACGGTACTTAAAACAAAGCTTTATAGCCTATAACGTTATATCGCTACAAACACAAACCTTAAATATATCTGATTATTAGCATTGTTTATATTTGTTTACATCATTTTAGCATGCCTGTCATTTTTTTAGACTAATATGATTATACTTTTTCATAGCGATAGTGAGACTTGCATTAAAAAATATTAATCATAAAAGAAGGTGATAACTGTATACCTTTCACATTTCTGCAACAGCAAGATTATGTGTGCTCATGCTTAACACATCCTCTTGCAGGACTACTCTGTGCACTGTGAGGAGCAGTGCAGTAGTTTGGAGTTTGTGGTTCCCAGAGACTTGGCAGATGGTATTATCAACAATAAGAGGGAAAACTACAAATTCAGGTGATGTGGAGTAACATTAAGGAGAGAAATGTGCTTGGTGCAAACAGGGATAAAATGTACACCATGCCCACGGTTAAATATACTGCTCAATCTTTAATGTTGTGGGCATATTTTTCTGCTGGAGGTCCTGGACATCTTGTTCAGATACATGGCATCATGGATTCTATCACATACCAACAGATACACCTGACTGCCTCTGAAATCTTATAATGGGCCGTGGTCTGAACTTCTATCAGGACAATGATCCAAATTAAACACCAAAATCAACACAAAAATGTGTCACTGAGCACAAAATTAAGCTTCTGTCTTTGCTGTCCCAGTTCCTTGACATGAACCCTATACAAAATGAGTGGGTTGAAGTGAAGAGAAGAAGCACTAACAATGAGCTGGGAATCTGAAGGATCTTGAGATTCTGTATGAAGGAATTAGTCTCTGATCTCTTGTCTGGTGTACTCCAAACTCATCAGGCATTATAGGAGAAAATTCAAAGCTGTTATTTTGGGAAAAGGACATTGCAGTAATTGGGTGCCAATGATTGTGGCCAACGTGACCTAGATAAATTATTTTTATTCCATAATGAGATTTGCCCCCCACTCCATTGTTTTACTTCAATGATGGGTTACAATGTTGTGAATGATTCAAAGCCAACTTTGTTCATATTTACCAAGGGTGCCAGTATTAGCGAAGGGCACTGTATATAGAGAAACTTGAAATTTTATTTTTCTCTCTCTGGAACTTTTTGTTTTCAAATTATGCATTATTTGGATTTGTACAACAAAAATCAAGACATGTTGTGTAATTCACCAGTATAACAGCAGGATTTTAAAACATGTGACTTGACAGCAAATTTCTCTAGTTGTAAAAAGCTGTTGTCCCTGCACTGTAGTCAGATAGTCTCCATGGCCTGTCAGCCGGGTAGGGTGAATCTCCAATTTACAAGTCTAATAAGTGACAGTAATACAGAAGAAGTTTACAGTTTACAGGATTTTAAGAGTCAGCCCACATTCTCTTTGCTCATCCCATAATTATGGCATTAAAAGCTAATTCTCATTATTTTAGCATATCTCTTGGGACATTTCCTGTTTAAGGATGGAGTAACAGTAATTGGCCCAATAATAAATTGCTGGATAAAACTAAAACAGTTTTAAAGGTACTGTATGTAATTTTTTGACTCTTCAAAAACAAAAATAACATAATATGTTTGTAGATATCAAGGAAACATGTTATGTTTACATAGCTGTTTCTATGAAAAATAATGCTATAGCCAGTAATTCTACTCTGAAATGTGCATTCTGGGCAGGTTCCGGGGAGGAATACCTGGGTTTTTGCAGTACCCATTTCAACTGCTAGCTGTCAATATTACATATATATTCTGCAAGTGAACGTCGCTTTATTGTGCCATCCCAAAGAGGCACAAAATCACTTTCACTGAACTTTTCATTAACTTTTCCCACCTGGTGGAGTGATCTGCCCAACTCAATCCGAGCAGCTGAATCCTGAATCTTCAAGAAATCTTCAAAAAAAAAATATATATAATAAAAAACACATATACACACTTGACCCTCTATCATTGCATATTTATTCTCTTACTGCTAGATATTCTTGAAAAATTAACCCTAGCTTTCTTTTTTTTCTATTATATCTACTTTCTTTTCTATCTATTTGTTTTTTTTTTTTAAAGCTACCTTGCTATGTGTACTGCATTAGGCTAACCGAGACTTGTCATTGTACTTGCCTGTTGTTGTTCTTTTGTAGGTTTTGATTGATTATATTGTCCTCATCTGTAAGTTTCTTTGGATGAAAGCGTCTGCTAAATTACTAAAATATAAAATGTAAAATGTACATACTGCACAATTATCTATGAGCAGAGGAACATTAAAACACAGTAAATCAACTCATCAGCTTACAGTGCCAGGCTCGTCGCGTGTTCTCAATCTGACAAACTTGCCAAATTTTTTTTTTCATTTGTAATGTAATCGGTGAGTGTCGAGTCTGAGTATGAGCAAAGACTATAGAATACCCCAAGATGTGTCACTCATATAGTTTTGAATGGGGAAAAATGCAACGCTCAGTATGGCCGCTATATCGAACAATGCTCCATCTTCTGAGTAAAAGAGCCAATCCATAACCGGTAAAGTCATCGTGTCACTGCAGGGCTGGGCTTGAGGTTATGTTTGGGCCCTATACACTACAAATGCCCTCAACTAGAACATGATTATGGAGCAACAGAAAATACACAACAATTAAAATATACTTTGAGTTTCATATGTAGTATAATTAAAATGCAACATGTCCAGCCTGTAGTCAAAGTTTAGATGTAATATTAAATAGTCATTATAATACAATAAGTAAGATTTGTTCTCTATACATTTTTTATAACATGCACACATAGTGTTCAAATTGGGATGTGTAATATATTCTAATGTTTTAAAATAAGCTTCTTCTTCTGCATTTATTAGTACAGTAAAAAATACATGTCAGATTCAAGAGGGGGGCCTCAAAAATGGCCATACAATATTATTTTAGTAACTTATTAATTTTAAGTTAAACTGTGCTTTGTTGGTATAATGTCTGATAGAATATATATTTTTTTTCAGTGTTAAGTAAATATTTTTAAATTGTTGTTTTGTAATTTTTTTTTTTTGAAAAGCAGAACAAAACAGTAAAATTAATTATTATAAAAATATTTCTAACAAATAATTAGAAAAACAGTATTTAATTTTTGCAATGGTGAAAAAAATAGCAAAATAGGCCTACATGAGGAAAAAAATGCGAAAATCCCTGTTTTGTAGTAGGCCTTCGGCCTAGTGTTTCATTTTGTTCGGCTTTGGCCAAGAATTTTAATTTTTATGTAATCATTGTGATGACATTTCTGTCCTACGTGTGATGGCAGTGAGATGGGAGACAGCGCTCAAAACAATCTTCAGAATTTAGTGGAATATGTATATAATTTTGTCAGGATCACTATCGTCAAAGATGAATTTAGAATATAGTTTGGATTGGCGGTATAGTTCTGTTTTGGGCAAGAACTCCCTGTGCATCCATGCAGCCTAGCATGGATGATAGCAGGGAGAACAGGCAGCGATAACCCACAGAGTAAACGGAACAGAACCAACAAAATTATTGCATATTTGTTAAAGTTCATTAATTTTATGTACACATTTTAGAATTTGTCGGATTCAAAAGAGAACCAGAAGGCTGGATCCTGACTGACAGAGGAGGAGTTGGGGATGGAGTAGGGTAATTAGCTATTGAGCAATTTTGAAAACTGCTGATAATACTGACAACCTTATATATGGATGTTTAGATAGGTGTCGTATTCCTATAGGCAGATGGAGATCAGCTGAGAGTCAGCCGATGACCTGCCAGAACTAACGCTACTCTTGATTTCTGTCAGGATCACTATCGTCATAGATGATTGACAATTAGCATATACAAGTGCATCTCAATAAATTAGAATGTCGTGGAAAAGTTCATTTATTTCGCTAATTTAACTCAAATTGTGAAACTCTTGTATTAAATAAATTTAATGCACACAGACTGAAGTAGTTTAAGTCTTTGGTTCTTGTAATTGTGATGATTTTGGCTCACATTTAACAAAAACAAAAATTCTCAACAAATTAGAATACTTCATAAGACCAATAAAAAAATGTTTTTTAGTGAATTGTTGGCCTTCTGGAAAGTATGTTAATTTACTGTATATGTACCTGGTAGGGGCTCCTTTTGCTTTAATTACTGCCTTAATTCGGCGTGGCATGGAGGTGATCAGTTTGTGGCACTGCTGAGGTGGTATGGAAGCCCAGGTTTCTTTGGCAGTGGCCTTCAGCTCATCTGCATTTTTTGGTCTCTTGTTTCTCATTTTCCTCTTGACAATACCCCATAGCTTCTCTATGGCATTCAGGTCTGGTGAGTTTGCTGGCCAGACAAGCACACCAACACCATGGTCATTTAACCAACTTTTGGTGCTTTCGGCAGTGTGAGCAGGTGCCAAATCCTGCTGGAAAATGAAATCAGCATCTTTAAAAAGCTGGTCAGCAGAAGGAAGCATGAAAGTGCTCCAAAATTTCTTGGTAAACGGGTGCAGTGACGTTGGCTTTCAAAAAAACACAATGGACCAACACCAGCAGATGACATTGCACCCCAAATCATCACAGAGTGTGGAAACTTAACACTGGACTTCAAGCAACTTGGGCTATGAGCGTCTCCACCCTTCCTCCAGACTCTAGGACCTTGGTTTCCAAATGAAATACAAAACTTGCTCTCATCTGAAAAGAGGACTTTGGACCACTGGGCAACAGTCCAGGGGCCGGATTCACAAAACATTCTTAAGAAGAAATTTCTTCTTAACTTCCATTTTCTTCTTATTTTTTAACTCAAGAAAAAAGTTAAGAATATTTTGTATTCCCAAAAATTATTCTTAAGAATATTCTTATCTTTTTTTCATAAGATTGTTCTTAAGACAAAACTTAAGAATAATTCAAATTCTTGAAAAGAATCTTCTTAAAAATCATTGTAAATAACTTCTTAAATTTAAGACAGCCCCAGACTTGTCTTAAATCCCAAACAGTAAGAATTATTTAATAAATGTATTGGGTTATTTCAAATTAATTGTTATAATAAAGCATTACAACATTAGTAAAATATAATACACAGTAGGACTATTAATGGGGATGTGCACGAGTTTTCTGAAAGGACAGGGATGCTAATGTAAACAATGATCGGTCATGATTAGCCTATGTGTGACGCTACTTGTAGCTGACTTCAAAACTCAGTAGCAACTCTACAAAAACGAGTCAGATAGGGAGCTTTAATTGGACGCTTTTATTTTAGCTTATAAATACGACAGAAGTTGCATCCGAAAACTTGACTTAAGGCAGCGTTTTTGCACGGAGGCACCTAGCGAAACTAAGTTCGGACAGGCTTCTGAGGCAGTGTAACGGTTTAATGATCTACAACAATATAGAACGAGTTTTGGTGATAACTAAATTAATATTTAATTACTGCAACACTGGTTTCTCGCTAGAAATAACATCAAACGTGCAAAAAGTTAGTCAGAAATATAAATTTATACACAAAGGCTGTTCAAAAACACGCCGCGTTAAAAACGTGAAGCTGAGCGCTAGTCAAAGTCGCGACAAAAAGAGTGTGCGTTCTTATTATGATTAAGAGGGTAATCTGCAGGAAGTGCAAAAAGACAATAGAGGGTGAGTTTATCAGTGCGTCATGTATTCACTCAGATAAAGACATTTTCATTCTTATTTTCTTCTTAAGAAAAAAATGTAAGATGTTCTTAAGAATAACTTTGAGAACTTATTAAGAATTTTTCAAGAATTGCACTTAAGAACATTCTTACGAACTTCTTGGAATTTATCTTAAGAAATGTCTTAACTTATTTCTTAAGAAGATTTTTGTGAATCCGGCCCAGTTCTTCTTCTCCTTATCCCAGGTAAGACGCCTCTTACGTTGTCTGTGGTTCAGGAGTGGCTTAACAAGAGGAATATGACAACTGTAGCCAAATTCCTTGACACGTCTGTGTGTGGTGGCTCTTGATGCCTTGACCCCAGCCTCAGTCCATTCCTTGTGAAATTAACCCAAATTCTTGAATCGATTTTGCTTGACAATCCTCATAAGGCTGCGGTTCTCTCGGTTGGTTGTGCATCTTTTTCTTCCACACTTTTTCCTTCCACTCAACTTTCTGTTAACATGCTTGGATACAGCACTCTGTGAACAGCCAGCTTTGGCAATGAATGTTTGTGGCTTACCCTCCTTGTGAAGGGTGTCAATGATTGTCTTCTGGACAACTGTCAGATCAGCAGTCTTCCCCATGATCGTGTAGCCTAGTGAACCAAACTGAGAGACCATTTTGAAGGCTTAGGAAATATTTGCAGGTGTTTTGAGTTGATTAGCTGATTGGCATGTCACCATATTTCACCATATGGGGTGGGGCAGTCGTGGCCTTATGGATAGAGTGTCGGACTTGTAACCCGAGGTTTTGGATTCGAATCTCTGCTCCGGCAGGAATTGTCCACAACTGAGGTGAGACACTTGAGCAAGGCACCGAACCCCCAACTGCTCCCCGGGCACCACAGCGTTGGCTGCCCACTGCTCCAGGTGTGTGTGCACTTGGATGGGTTAAATGCAGAGCACAAATTTCACTGCTGGTTATACTCTGTATAATTGTGTACGTGACAAATAAATAAAAAAAATCTTCTTCCGTATTATAATTTGTTGTGTAGTGAATTGGTGAGTTTTTGTTAAATTTGAGGCAAAATCATCACAATTAAAAGAACCAAAGACTTAAACTACTTCAGTCTGTGTGCATTGAATTTATTTAATACACGAGTTTCACAATTTGAGTTGAATTATTACTAAAATAAATTAACTTTTCCAAGACATTCTAATTTATTAAGATGCACCTGTAGTTTGGATTGGCAATATGGTTCCTTTCTGTAAAAGAACTCCCTGCGCATCCATGCTGCCTAGCATGGATGAGAGCAGGGAGAGCAGCGATAACCCCCCCCCAAAAAAACATATGCTGTTATCCCCAACACAAACTGATAGCAAAGAAAGTTGCCCTTAACCAACGACCAAAACAAATATTTTTGCAAAACCCACATAACCTTTAGCAACAAGCATGTTGCCTTCAACAGATGGCCTAATGAATGTCGCCTATACCTAAAAAGCTTAAGCGATATGTTCTCAATAACACCAGATAGGCTAAGAAAAACATATTTCCAATTAAACTACAGCTTTAAGAACAAACATGTTACAAATAACGACTGGATTGCTCCGGAACAAGCATGTTCCCAATAACGACCTGGCAGCTTAAGAACAAGCATGTTCCCAACACGACTACAGCTTTTAGAATAATCATGTACCAATAACAACCAGATAGCTCTGGGACAAGCGTGTTCCGGACAATACAGCTATAACTAAGAACACGCATGTTCCCAATACAACCAAGAGCTTAAGAACAAGCATGTCCCAAAACGACTAGACAGAGCAAGCCTGTCTGATACCAGAGCAGAATCAACGCTGAAATGAAGGCTGCATCCGAAACTGGAAAATGCTGACTTTGAAAGACACATTTCGAGGAAGGAAGGCATCAAGAAATGTTGAATCCAATGTTAGCCTTACTTCCTGCCTCCTGAGATACCATCATTTGGTTGATAATTAAAAGCAGAATAGATATATCCTTCATTACCTTGATACCCACAATTCTGTGTGGTTGAGCAAAATAAAGATGGTGTCTGAACTCATTTCTAGCGAGTAATCAGTATTAAGAAATTAAATAACTGCTTAGTTATCAACAAGCTCGTTCTATATCATTGAACCATTAAGCTGCCTCAAAAGCATGCCCGATATCAGTTTCATGACCTTCATGAACAAATGCTGCCTGCAAGGTCATTGGCTGAAAAGCAGCATGTCAGCAGCCAAGGTTTCGGAGCAGACGACTTCAACTGAACAACGACCGTTTACCATTTCTCTTGGAGACATTCTTCTCGAGCAAGTACTGCTGCGCTGCCGCTGAACTCGCCGTTTAATTAGCTACTGAGCAATGCCAAAACTGTACATAATACTGACAACCTTATATATGGATGCTTAGATAGGTGTCGTATTCCTATTCACAAATGTATCATTATCTGTCTACATGTGCACTCTTTTAGGCTAAAGGCTAAATTGAGCTATTCAAAGTAGCCATGTGATAAACTAATCGGCGCAAACCAATACATCAATGATCAATACGTGTCCTTCTTCTAAGTGAAATAATCATAAATCCCAGTTTATGCTGTTTGATTATGACCTTGAAGGTCATAGTTGGAAGCTGTTAGCCTCGGCTGGCCCCTGCGTGTGCAGTGGAAATGGGGTTAATAATTTCTGACTGGCATATAAATTAACAAATCAAATAAACATAAACGGGCAAAGGCAGGCCCCCCTAAAACCGGGCTGTGACGGTATTGGATTTTTGTTGTTGAAGCAGCAACAAATATCGCGGTTTGGTGGTTAATCGCATTTTTTTCTGATTTGGGTTTTTCAAAGTGCAACATAAAAAGGGAACATCAAGCTAGCCTGTCTGTACAAGTGTTCGGCTGTTGTACAACTACTGCAGCCGCTTGAGTGAAACTGTTTTAGTCGCGCTCCCGCGAGCTTATATTCCGCATCTGCACCCCGCTCCCACTATAAAACTCACTCTTTGTTCATCCGCTGTCCGCAGAATAATTTTCTTCCTGACCCAACCGCTCCCGCTAAATATATCTCGTTTCCAGAATCCCACATTTAAATTTCCACTACTGAAAGAGAGAGAAATAACAAATAAAAATGTAGTCTGCACAAAATGTATTTTATTGTAGGCTATTTATTTTATTCGTCTTGTCCATAAATTAGTTTTATATTTTGTTGTCAACACAATAAAAAGTTTTGCAGAGAGAAAAAATTATAATAATAATTTCCAGTTTGTACAAAAAAAAATGCATATTTTTTATTTTTATTCATCTTGTCAAAATACAAAATTTGTTTAAAATTTTGCTGTCAACACAGTAGGAAAAGTGTCGCAGAGAAAAAAAGACATCTGTCATTTAAATTTATATGCAAAATATGAACAAAACCGTTGGCTTAGACATTGCAAAATGAAATCTCTTTTTCATGAAACCAAACAATTTAACATCCCTGAGAAGATTTTCCCGGGTCAGACTTGCCTGACGTGGGTTTCTTAGCAGTAAACTTACCATTTTCCAGTTCAAGTTGAACGTCCTTCAAGGACAGCGCATCCACACTTTGCTTTGCCATCCTTATTCTGCTCTGTCACTCATCGACAGGGCCTGCGCAAGCTCAACTGCCGCTCTAGGCAAAGCCCTGCCGTGCCGCCCCCACTTCACTCTCATAATCAAATATGGTTTTAAAGATGCATGTGAAAGATTGGATAAATTGTTTATTGATACAACTACATTAAAATAAAAGCAGACACGGGAATGTTTTCTGATTACGATTTTTTCCCCCTACTGCAACGTAAAATAAATAAATAAATACTATTAAGAATAAAAATAAGAATATATAAATATCCACTAGTAAAGCTGCAAATGCAAATTAAGTATACAAGCCTGAAGTGGCCATGGGAAGATTTGAGAGAATCCTCGGTGAGCAGCGCAAAACAGCTGGTGTGCACAGCTATTCGTAGTCAGGGCTTAATCTGAACAAACCCGGTCCGGATTCGCACCTCCGAATTCTGATCATCTCATTTGGCAAATCCTCTTCCTCCTGTGAAATACGTTTGTGTCAGAGTTATTATAGTTTTGCGTTTTTACATTCATTTTATTTTAATATTGCTTTCAATTTTCGCTAAAATATATATTTCTATTTTTTAAATAATATATTTTTTGTTTTTATTTTTTAATAATTTGGTTAATTTTTGTTGAGTTTTTATTTTGTGAAAAGTATTCTACCCTATACAGGTTAATTTGCATTTAAATTTTAGTAATTAAAGTTTAGCAGAATTAACAGAACACTTCCAGAGCGCAGACCAAAGACATTTTAATTTAAGCTTATTGACGCAAACCACTAGCGACACAAAATTAAAGCATGCCAAGATTGATTAGAAAGTTTTTTCTTTTTTATTAATTAATTTAGTTCCTGTTGGTTTCATTTTGTTTTAGTTTTTCATAGTTTTTTTATTCTTTCTTTCTTTCTTTCTTTCTTTCTTTCTTTCTTTCTTTCTTTCTTTCTTTCTTTCTTTCTTTCTTTCTTTCTTTCTTTCTTTCTTTCTTTCTTTCTTTCTTTCTTTCTTTCTTTCTTTCTTTCTGTCTAAATGCCTTTATTTTTGTCAAATACAGTTCTTAATACAACATATTTCACCGTTTAAGCATGTATACAACATTTATTATATTTAAACTCACAAGCATTTTAGAAGTAAAAAAAAATTCCATAGTCGCAAAAAGACTGATGCGGCTCGTTTAGGTGACTTGGTTTGCTTTGCATAAAATAAAATCTTTTACTGATTTATAGATTAAATGAAACAAACCTATATTTGACCAAAACAATAAAATAAAAAAATAAGTCAGTGGCACTGGGACAGCTTTCACCCAACGAGAAGTCAAAATATCTGCGTGCACACAATGCAAACACAAACTGTGGGTTGCTGTCCTATAGGATCTGGGTTACACAAAAACTACCCAAACATTACATTTTTTTTAAATAAAATAACCGTGATTTTTAGCGTATATGGGCACACTATAAAAGCAACTGATGAAAGCTGGTAATCACTTAAGTGGGTCAACCGAGTGATTGCGCGAATGAACCCTTACCTCGCAATCCTCTGATGCTGATCTGTCACCCCGCTTAATTACACAAATTAAACACTGTATATGATAAAGGCTAAATATTTAGTATTCTACTTGGCTAAAACACAACAAAACATGGTTTTGGATGTACGTAGGCCTATGTAATAGGTAACATTAGACTTGTGGTATATCCCCCGCGCTTTCTCTCTCACACACATTAGGCTATAATCTTACCTTTCAGAAGCACGTGTCTGGCTTTAAAACTCATCAGACATCACCAGCAGCAAAATAAATTCATGTTAGCGTAGTTTTATTTATTTAGATGACATTTATGAATGTACATTATGATGTTGAGTAGCATGTAGTAGGGGTGGGCGATATGACCAAAATCTTATATCACGATATGACAAATTTTATATCACGATAACAATATATATCACGATATAGTGATTTTTTTTCTTTTAAAAAGTTTTTTATTATATTAAAATCTTTAATACCATATCATTTTCATAATCCTTGTCACCAATGTCAATATTAAACTAATTCAAGCCTAAAGAGAGAGAGAAAAAATAACTCAACCTCACTGAAGATAAATAAACAGTCAGTGATGAAATAAGGATAAGAAACTAATTGCAATAGGACAAAGGGGACAAAAAATACAATAAATAAGAAACACTACATACATTGTGTAAATTACTTAGTCTTCACTGTGTTAATTATATCTATCTATCATGATAGATATAATTAACATGTGTATTATGTATAGATTCTATACATATTATAAATATATCATTATTATTGTTATTTATTTATTACAAAAGTGATTTAGTCAAGAGCAGTGAGAGATTTTCTAGCAGTGTGCTATGATTAACATGAATGACAGACAGAACGAATATTGGACAGCTTCCCCTTTAAGACCGAAGTCCGGATCTAATACACTGTTACATTGCGTTTTCTCTTTCTGCCGTTTACTCGCTCTTAAGACCTAAATCGCTGTGTTTATGAGGATACTTGCAAAGACAGGGATTATGACACATATAAGTGTGTTCATGTAATCGTTCAAAGTCGGCAAAAAAGAAAAGGCGCGCTCCTCACACAGAAAGAGACGGCGCACGCATATAGCTCTGTTGTTTGATTTTCAACGGCTTAAAATCGGTTGTTTTAAAACTGCAGTGCTTAAAAACGCGTGACCATGCTACAGATGTAGTCCCTCGTTTAGGAACGAGCTCCTCATTGTGTCCTGGCTGGTCGTTCTCCACCTGCTTCTGTCTCTCCTTCACGCCGCGTGGTGGGCGGTGTATAAAGATCGCAGTCATCTCAAATTATGAAAAAGTATTACCGGAAACAATGTATTTTGCGACACCACGATATAAACGATAGAACATAATATGAAACGATAGACTTTTTATTTCGTCCATCCGATATATATCGTCATATAATCGCACAGCCCTAGCAGGTAGAGTAGCCTATTGATGATGCTCAGTTGGGGGATGGCATTACTATGAAGCAAAGTTAATTTAGATTTAGAATAACTAAGGGGTGATAACGAATGTCCAAAAGATAAACAAAAAATATCTGTCCTTTTTGCACCCTGACTGTGCTACCGCCCCTAGGCGACTTCCTAGTTCACCTATATGCACGCGCCGGCCCTGCTCATCGACAGCCTGCCTGTTCTGTCAGAGGGCCATTATGCTGCGTGTATAAAATATATGACACCGAAGCACTGGTCCATGCGTGCAGCACGTGAGTGATAAGAGAGAGTAAAAAAGTGCAGATATGCTGTTTCGTCGGGAACGGGATATTGTTAGACCACCCGCTCCCATTCAAATTACACCATGAGTTACCGACCGCTACCGTGTTTTATTCGGGAATTTAATCCTGCGTCGCAAGAAAACTAGTTGGGTCCCGCGGAATGCAGACCTCTAGCTTCCTCCTGCAAATAGCTTGCAAAAAAGTGCGGTGATGACGGTGATGACCTCAACACCACGGTCGGCATCTCATTACCACGGTGAAGCGGTAATGCGGTTATCGCCACAGCCCTAGCTGTAGCCCAGTCAGGCCCAATGGTTAGTCCGGCCATAAGCACTTGCATGCCTGAGAGTCATTTCAAAGATGCCCGCCAAGTGTCATGACTTGCCTTAAAGGGAGTTTGGTAGAAGGGAGTGGGAGAAACGGCTTTATCCAATATTTTGAATTTGGACTGCAGAACCCATTTCAACCCCTAGCTGTCAATGTTACATAATGCACCTTTAAATGGATTAAAGAGCAGATTTAGACTTAATTCAGCACACAGATACATGACCAAAGTTTAAGTAAACACAACATTTGTTTTTATAAGTCTTTAAACAACCTATTTCCACTAAAATATTTCTTCACCACAGGTTTCAGAGGGTTTTTGACCAAACAGCCAATCAAGAGGAAATCTTTCAGGCCATTGCAAAGCCTGTTGCTGATAAGTGAGTTGAAATGTTCTCTTCTCTGAAAAGTTCTGCTTCAAAGGCATGCTTGTGCAAGCATACAATTCAGAAATACATGTTTAAATAAACAGAGAAAACAATATATATGTTTACTATTCAAAAATGACATAGAATAGTTCTTAGTATTAATAATATTAGTATATAGTATTAGTATATGGTATTATTAATTATTTAAGTATTAAGGGAAAGTATTCTGGTTGACAAAGTCATGAAACATGCCAATAGTTAATGCTGTGGTTCAGTACAATAACTAGTGCTTCTCAACCATGTTCCTGGAGCTTCCCAACATTGCACATTTTGCTGGTCTCCTTTGTCTAATACACTTCTAGGACACCTGCATTTATATAAATTTAGTAAAAAAACAACAACAACACCTTGGACCTCATTAAAATGCTATGCTCCTAATACTATTGTCAGACCTGTCCCCCATGTCTAGTGTTTCCCTCCCTCTTGTGCCCAAATATGGTCCTTCCTATTTCCTGTTCCTGTCTTCGTTACTAGTTCATTAGTCTCTGTCTGTGTTTAATTACTCCTCACCTGTTTGAGTTCTTCCTTGTTTGATTTCCTAGTGTTCTTTAGCCCTGTGTTTCCCTGTCTCCCATGTCTGGTATTGTTTGTCTTACCCCCGTGCTATATGTTTCGCCATGCCTATCTTCATATAAACGAAGCATTGATTGTGGTCCTCGACCCCTCGCTCCTCTGCTCCAGCCGAACATGACAGAATACCGGACCGAACAACAGTAAGCAGCATCCCTCCTTCCCGTTTTTGTTTTAAACATTTTTTTTTTTTTTTTTTTTCTGTTCATGGGAGATCCATGGCCAACGCAAGCCCGCCGGCCACCGCCGCCGGCCACCGCAAACCCGCCCACAGACGCTTATGTGTCCCTGGGCTTGCTGGTGGCATATGAGGGTATGAGTTGGAGCCCAGCTCCAGAGCCCACTCCCCAACAGCGCCATCCAGTGCCAGCCCCTCGAAAGCGCCCCCTAGTATTTGTTTGAGGTTTGTTTTGGTTACAGGGACTATTTACGGTGAATATGTGGTATTCGGCTCAATTTATGCTCCAAATAATTTTTTTTTTTTTTTTTCATGACTGGTCAATGAGGTGTCAAAGCATGCTAAACCCTTTCGTACATTGGGGGGTGACTTTAATTGTGTTTTGAATCCTGAGTTAGATCAAAAGCCACATGAAACATTTTATCCTAAAAAAAGGATAAGCGCTTCAGAGATTTTGTAATGACCTTAGTCTTTGACGCCTGGAGAGTAAGACAGCCAACTGAGAAAGATTACACTTTTTATTTTCGCCACCTTATCAGACATTTTCCAGAATTGATTATTTTTTTAACATCTAGACTGGCCCTAGACAGAATTCATGCATGCCACATAGGGACAATTAATATGTCAGACCATGCTCCTGTAATGCTGAGTATAACATCACCATATAAATGCCCAATATTTAAATATTGGTGATTGAATACTTATCTTTTATTTTGCCAATAATTTTTGCAAAATTTGAAGAGCCAATGGACTTTTTTTTTTCATGAACAGCACTGATAATGTGAGTGCATCCCTCCTTTGGGACACAGGGAAGGCTTTCCTCAGTGGATCTGTAATCTTCTATGCTTCAGCAAAGAAACATGCAGCCCTGCAGACACAGTTGAATTTACAGTCAAAATTAGAGGAGCTGGATTGGAAATTCAAAAATTCACCCAGTAATATGCTGCACAGAGAGCTTATCCACATTTTCTTGCCGTAAAAAGGGGCACGGCCATTTGAAAATTCTATGGGTCTAGCTTCCGGTCTCATCTGCATCCAGCTATTTTTAGCTGTACAAAACAGTTAGTTTTGCTGCTTGATATTGAAAATGTGTGTGTCTTATCATATTATTTTAATGTATTATTTAATTATGAACACACTGGTTTGTAGTGCAAACAGTTTCACTGTTTACTGCACGTTGTTATTCTCCTCGTTATTTACCTATAGCAGCTAATGAACCGGAAGTCTCACCCATAGGTTTACTTCTGCGTTGAAGAAAAAGGTGGATAGCCACTAGGTTGGCGTTGGATCAGTTGTTAACTCAGAAAGCAGAAACTGTCGTATTTTATGCAAGACATAGACTCTACGAATCAGTAAATAAAACAGGGCGTCTTTTAGCGAGGTTTGTAAAACCAAGATCGAGTACTAATATTATTGCAGCTCTCAAAGACTCAAACTATATTTTTCAGGTGACCACTAAATCTATTAACAAAACAATGAGGGACTACTATCAACAGTTGTATTCATTTTATGTCACAAACCCCAGTACTGAAATTAATAAAATTCTGGAGAACATTCCACCACCACCTTTATCGGAGAAAGAACATCACCTACAGCTCAACCTGGCAAAGACTGTGCTTTCTTGTCTTCCATGCCACTCCAACTCTACAGCATGACTTCACGATTCAGTTAGGTTCATCAACAATTACCCCATCAGCTTCGGTCAGAAATCTTGGTGTAATCTTTGATGATCAGCTGACCTTCAAAGAGCACATTGCAAAGACTGCTCGATCTTGCAGGTTTGCACTACACAACATCAGAAAGATCAGGCCCTTTCTGACAGAGCATGCTGCACAACTTCTTGTCCAGGCCCTTGTCATTTCTAGGCTGGACTACTGCAATGCTCTTCTGGCTGGACTTTCATCAAACACAATCAAACCTCTACAAATGATTCAGAATGCAGCGGCACGACTGGTCTTCAATGAGCCCAAAAGAGCACATGTTACACCTTTATTGTCTCCTTGCACTGGCTACCAGTTGCAGCTCGCATCCAGTTCAAGACACTGATTCTTGCATATAGAACAACTACAGGCTCAGCACCCACCTACTTCCACTCACTATTAAGAATCTACATCCCCTCCAGAAGTCTGAGATCTGCTAGTGAGCGACGCCTCGTGGTACCATCACAGAGAGGCTCAAAATCACTCTCCTGAACATTCTCGTCCACCATTCCTGGCTGGTGGAATGATCTTCCCACCCCCATCCGGAATACTGAATCCCTGTCAATCTTCAAGCAACAACTGAAAACTCATCTCTTTCAACACTACTTGACTTCATCATAAAAAAAAAAATATATATATATATTTCCCTTTTTCTATATCTTCATCTTTCTCTTTACCTTTCTCTCCTTCCCTTGCTAGCTTGTATTTATTTGAACAATGCCTAAGACTTGGTGTTAGGGGCACTTCCTCTGTCTGTTTACCTCTTCAAGATTAATCGCTTTATGTATTCCCCAATTGTAAGTCGCTTTGGATAAAAGCATCTGCAAAATGACTAAATGTAAAGATAGAAACACACTGTGTAAATGCATTTCTAAGCAGGAGGTTATAGATGCCATTAGGCCACTTAAAAGTGGAAAGTCTCCAGGGCCTGATGGCTTCATTCCAGAATTTTATAAGGAATGCAGGGACATGATAATTAGCAGCTTCATAATGTTTATACACTCCTTTGAATCAATATGTCTCCCATCCTCATTGTACCAAGCAAACATAAAAAAAAAAAAAAAAAGAGAGACACTAAATGGAATGTTCCTCTTATCGCCCGGTTTCTAATCAATGTTAATGCTAAAATTCTATCTAAAATACTTGCCAAAATGTTAGAGGTATATTTGCCACAACTCATTGCACCAGATCAAACTGGGTTTATTCGTGATAGATACTCACTTACGAATATTAGACGTCTTATGGGCATCGCACAGTACTGTTTTACAACTCAATGTAAGGCAATGGTAATTTCTATGGATGCTGAAAAAGCTTTCGACCGCTTAGAGTGGAAGTATTTGTTTGAAGTTCTGCAACGTGTGGGTTTAGGGGATTACTTTGTGAGATGGATGGAAATAATATATAGGGTACCACAAGCAGCAGTCCTCACAAATGGTTTACACTCTCCTTTTGATCTGAAGCGAGGCACCAGATAGGGTTGCCCTTTATCGCCGTTGCTATTCGCACAGGCCCTTGAACCTTTGGCAGTATCTATTAGACAGAGTCAACTAATTAATGGAATTCATAATTGGTAGCACTACTCATACCATTTCATTATATGCCGATGACATGCTCTTATTTCTTTTTGAGCCAGAAAGGGCTGGCACCGACATGATTGATCTGATAGATAGCTTTAGTTATTTTTTGGGCTACAAGATTAATTAAAAAAAATCAGAGGCAACTCCATTGGGTAAGTGGGGAGACTCGGCCCCATATTTAATCTTCCCCTTCAAGTGGTCACCTAAGGGATTTGGCTATTTAGGAGTTAATTTTTCTCCCAATCTGAAAAGTTTATTCAATCTTAATTTTGTCCCAGCCCTGAAAACAGTGAAAAATTATTTAGATCGGTGGATAGATCTGCCAGTTTCTTGAATAGGCAGAATAAACTTAATAAAAATGAATGTACTTCCTAGATTGCTGTTCCCTTAACAGATGATTCCGTTTTATATTGCCAAAAGATAATTACAGATGTAGAAAAGCATTTTTTGTAGGTTTATTTGGCATAAGACAAAGCCTAGAATAAAATTATCCAAATTACAGTTCCCTGTAGACAAAGGTGGCTTAGCACTACCTGATTTACGTTTTTATAATTTGGCCTGTCACATAAAAATTATTTTGTGGTTACAACAGGCCCCTGAAACAGAAATAGACTCATGGTTTGTTCGTCCCTTCTCTTTACATTCGGTGATTACCTCAGAACGGAAGTCCATTGCCCCGGAAATTTGCAACAATCCTCTCTTACAAAGCACTTTAAAGATCTGGCGAGATATTCAGCGGTTTTGGGGAAGAAGTAATTTTCATCCCCGCTGATTCCTCTTATCATGAATAAAGCCTTTCCCCCTGGGCTTAGAGGGGTCATATGATACTATTTGAAAGATCATTATTTTGTGTATTTGGTGTAACAGAATATGTTGACATGCTTTAATGTTAAAAAACACATAATTTTTTTTTAATGTTTTATCCTTTGATTAGCAACTTTTGGGATAAGATTAAAGCAAAGCTTGAATGTATGTAGAACTGCATTATTGAGAAGGACCCTTGTTTTTTTATGCAACAGATTTGCATATGGTGTCGTGGGTGTGCTTTGTATGGTGTCCATGAGTGTGTTAAAGAGGACATTTCTGTGGAGGGAAAAAGCTGTCACGTCTTCAGGTCAAGCTGGCAAGCAATTCCGGGCTTTCCTTGTATTATTTGGAGGGAGGGAAGCTCACCTCCAACAATGGCTCATAAGCCCTGCGGTTGCCACGCAAACCAGGCGGTACTCGTTCTCCACAGTCTGGATTAAAAACTTCCTCAGAGGAAGAAGAGATAAACCCCCAACTGTGGACCAATGGTACAATGAGACTTTCAGAATTCTTCTGTTAGAACGTCTTGGGGCCGTAAGCAATGGAAATGAGGCTGAATTTGAAAACTGATGGTCCCCATTCTTTAGCATTTTTGAGCATATTTGATTAAATATTGTATGTCACGCATATGTCTCTCGTATGTTGTTGTGGGGGGTGTTCATGTTTTTTTTTTTGGGGGGGGGGGTTGTTTTGTTTTCTTCTATTTGTGAAAACAATAAAAAACAATCTTTTAATTGCAAAATTATAATTGATTTAAAAAATCCTATAAAACCCAAGCATTTTATTACACAGTTGCATCTATTAAATAATTGTCAATTAATGTGACTTTATATAACAGTACTAAATCAAAGTGACACACATGGTACAAATTGCCGTTGGATATTGTTAACCTTGCACCATTTAATAGTGTGCTGGCAGGTTATAATGGGACCATCTTCGCCTATGGCCAGACTGGAAGTGGAAAGACCTTTACAATAACTGGAGGCGCAGAGCACTACAATGACCGAGGGATCATCCCCAGAATTCTTTCTTACCTCTATCAGCATTTCAGCAAGGTCAGTAGACATTTTTATATTATTTCTCCTGAAGGGATGCATTTAGCAAAATTAAAAAAATAAAATGTTAATGAGGAAGTAGTCTTGGCTAGAATCAATATTAAGCTGTTGAGCTTGGACTGTTTTGATCTACCCTGGCAAACCTTAATCATTTAGTTGTATATCTTTTTTCAGAACAGCAGTATGATCTATACAACCTACATATCATACCTGGAAATCTACAATGAGACTGGCTATGATCTACTGAATCCCCAACACGAGACACCTCGTATGGAGGACTTACAGTAAGTCTCTGTTTAGAAGCTCTGTGTGAGCTTCCGTGCTTAGTGTATTTGATGTGCACTATTCTAATGATCACTCATTCATTTATCGTTTATGTTTATCTGCTGTCAGACACTCTGCGATGTCACTGTCTTAACGTGTTGCGTCTTGATTCGGATTGACTGATAGACTGGCATTCTTACACCGCAAGCTATATGCTTTCTATTCTTATCTCCGCTTTGTTGCAAATATTTTGCTCATTGTACACATAAAATAAAATAAGTTTATATCAGTATTCGCATATTCATAATTGTGACCAAACTGTCTGTTTACAATTACAATGTCTACCATTGTAATATGTTTACATCTACCAATGTCTTTATATTCATATATTCACATGAACTGAACCTTTAATTTTACCTGCTCAAAGAAAACACGCTTCTTGAATGTATCAAATATCAAACAAAACTAAGTCTGGGCACAGAAGACAACAGGAGCATATAGAACAAATACACAAAAGTAAATACTAAATACTTGGCACTGACAGGGTTAACAGCACAGGGTGAAAATGGCTGATGTGGTTTCTCAAGTTAGTTGTATTACCCCCTGCATATTTTATTTGTGCGTGATATGATTTACACCAGCGGTTCTCAATTCCAGTCCTCGTGCCCCCCCCCGCATATTTTGCATGTCTCTCTTTGTTAACACACCTGATTCAAATAATCAGCTCGTTAGAAGTGCGCTCCATGCATGAACTGTGTTCCGATTGACATGCTCCCTATACACGGTGTCCATTGCTCCCTACTCCCTGAGCAGGGGAAATCCGTTGTAGTTTACTTCACTTCGAAACATTCATTCATGGATTTGCGCTGCGCAACGTCTTCAAGCACAGACGAGTGTGACATCATATACTTCTGATATATACAATTTTAATTCACGTCTCGCACACTTATATGTACTTTGAATGGAATACGTTCGCTTCGAACTGGAATTATGACTAAATATCCTGTGAAATCCACTTCGCAGGGCACTGAAGCTTACCAGGTTGTTCATAAAAGCCAGATGTCGACTTTTGAAGTAGTTGGAGCATTTTTTATTATACGTGCACTCGCGTCTCGCCTCCCTCCACCATTGTATGCTCCCGTGACAAAGCATGTATGTGACAAATGACATCAGAAATGCTTCAGTACATTATAATCGGTTCTAGTATATTACTGAACCGATACCGAATTGTCCTCGTCTGCATCGCGATGCACCGTAGAAACGATTAATTTGACTCTAAAGAACTCTTTGCTTGCTTTCTGTATTCAATCTATTCTCAATTTGAATAAAAGTTTTAATAAATTAGTTTTGTCTACCTCATGTAGGAGATTTAATGCAGGTGCGGTTCGGGTCCAAGTTTTTATGTCAAATGGGTTGGGTATGTGTTGCTGTCAGATAACGAGTTGGGTGTTATGGTAATTATTGCGATTGTGGGAAGATAATTTCAACAGCCAGGAAAGGTGAACGAAAATGCCTCTGTTATGTTACCACAAGGCATCGCTTACTTACAGATCTCAGGCTTTTGGAGGGGATGTAGATTTGTAAGAATGAGGAGGAAGTAGGAGGGTGCTGAGCCTGAGGCTGTTCTGTACGCAAACATCATGTCTTGAACTTTATGCGAGCCGCAACCAGTAGCCTGTGCAGGGAGATAAAGAGAGGTCATGTAAGACTAGTCATGCTGCTGCATTCTGAAAAATTTGTCGAGGTTTGATCGCGCATGATGGAAAGCCAGCTAGAAGAGCATTGCAATAGTCCAGCCTAAAAAGGACATGGGCCTAGGCACGAAGTTGTGCAGCATGCTCTGTTTGGAAGGGCCTGATCCTCCTGATGTTGTCCAATGAAAACCTGCATGACCGAGCTGTCTTTACAATATGGTTCTTGAAGATCAGCTGGTCACCAAAGAATAATTTTTGATGAACCTAGCAGGATGATGAAATTTGGATTGGCAGGGAAAACGAGAAGCTCAGTCTTTGCCAGGTTGAGCTGCAGGTGATGTTCCTTCATCCATGCTGAGATGTCTGCCAGGTAGCCTGAGATCCATGCAGCTACTATTGGATTGTCTGGTTGAAATGTCTAATTCCTCATTGTTGAGATAAAAATTCTGTTTGTTTGTTCCCTATTTTTTTACAGCACATGTATTGTTTTTATACATGGTGCTGATTAAATTAAAAGTTTTCAATCCCAATCCTCCAATCCCATTTTCCAGTAGTTTTAGAAAGAGTCTGTCATGCCAAATTGAATCAAAAGCTTTTTCAAAGTCAATAAAGCAAGCAAAGATTTTGGTTTTGTTTTGGTGTACGTGCTTATCAATGATAGTGTGGAGGGTATAAATGTGGTCAGAAGTTCTGTGTTTGGGCAGAAATTCAATAGGACTTTTTTCCAAGATTTTGTGGGTTTTGAGAAAGTTTTGTAATCGTATGTTAATAATCGAACAGAATATTTTCCCCAGATTGCTATTGACACATATGCCTCTGTAATTGCTTGGCTGAAACCATTTTATGATATTTATGACGATATACAAAAAAAATGGAAAGTTTTATTAGTGACTGCAGCTGGCAGGCAGCAGCATTTATTAGTGCAAGCACATTTTCTACCCTTTTCCAATGACCTACTGTCATTGATGACAGACTACCTAATTCAAAGGGTAAATCTATTGTCACAAGGTGGCAGAAACATTATTATAGTGCAATAGTAGTGACCAGTGTTGGGCAAGTTACTTAAAAAAAGTAATTAGTTATAGTTACTTCTCACAAATAGTAACTGAGTTAGTAACTGAGTTACATCATTATAAAAGTAACTAATTACCAGGGAAAGTAACTATTGTTTTCCGTTCTTTTTAAATGTTCAAATTTGGTCTCGTACTGTATCGCGTCCCTTGTCAGTGTCGGGCGCTTGCTTGGCCATTTATTGTGATTAACAGGAAAGTGTGTTCAGCTGAATTGGAGTAGTATTTTGTTAGATGGGTATAAAAAGCATAGTTTACAGCGGCAGCCTTCGCGTGAAGACCTCCTTGTGAGAAGACCGAAGAGTGTAAAGACCATCGACTCTACTGTGCGACTCCTCCGGGCAGGGACACTGCCAAAGGATATGTGTCGCTTTTTTATTTATCTTCTTTCTTACTGCTTGTTTCCCTTCTGTTTTAGTTTCATAACCAAGTCTTACTATGTGTAAGTAAGTTGTTGTTTGTTAGCATGTGTGTTTGGCAGTGTTCTTTTTTTAGAACTACTGCCATTTGATTTGTTATCTATTTTAATTTTCGATAAATTATGTATGAATTTATTATGTCTTTATAGGTATTTTCTTTAGTTTTAGTTTTAATAAATTTGAGTTATTTTAGTAACGTTACTTCAACATACTACATGGAAATGAAATAACATATATACAATAAATGGGTGTTTGGCTTAGTGTCATGTTAGAATCATTTTTATACTCTATTCACTGATATACTTATACTTTTATACTTTAATATTTTGAATTGTTTTTATTTTCTGTTTTCATTTAAATGTTTAGTTTTGAAATGTTGTTGTATGTATTTGTCATTTTATATAATTTCTTAATTTTCTTAAATATATATACTATTTATAGAGTTTTAACTTGTTGTTCTTATTTGTAAGTCGCTTTGGATAAAAGCGTCTGCTAAATGACTAAAAAGTAAAAGTAAATGTCAAATAACTTGGATGCCTCTATTATTAAATTTTAAATGAATGAAATGGACACTACATGGAATAAATTATTATTTGTAAACATTGTACACTAATGCAAAACTATTTTAAAATACATATTTAACATTCTAGCAGACAGTATACCAACAAAAAATAATTGAAATTAAAATTAATAAGTTAGTAAAATAATATTTTGTGGCAATTTTTGAGACGCCCTTCTTGAATCAGGTATGCAAATAAATGCAGCCTTGCTGAGCAGAAGGGAATTATTTTAAAACATTAGAAAATATTACAGATCCCAATTTGAACACTGTGCAACATTATAGAGCTGTTGTATTATTGCCTTTTAAATTTTATTTAACATAACAGTAATGTTACTATACTAATATTTATGAATGTTGATGGAACTTTTATTTTGACAGAAACCCGCAGGAAGTCCTCAGTGCTTCTTTTTGTTGACAGCAGCAGATTTATAAATTATTCTCATTAGTACCTTGAGAAGATGCACGCATCACATTGTCACATGCCTTGTAAAAATGTATACAAATGTTTACCGAGCTGCTGACGAGTAATACATTTTCAGCGCAGATTTTCCTCGCGGTTTGGACTTTGAACCCTGGCTAACGAGACAGCGTCTCGAGCTCCTGCATCACTGTTTGAATCCATGAAATTCATGCGTGTATTAGAAAGCATAACATTCTGAAGTGTTTAATTGTTTAAGGCCATTTTGCAATTTTAATCATCATACAGTAACCAGCAACAACCACCCCTTCCTCTTCTCATGAAAGTAGGGTTGCCAACTTCAGAAAGGAAAAATACGGGACAGTCGCGTGTAGCGCCTCCCTCTCTCTCTCTCTCTCTCTCTCTCTCTATATATATATATATATATATATATTAGGGGTGTAATGGTTCTCAAAATTCACGGTTCGGTTTGATACGTTTTCGATACGGGGGGCGGGGCAATTGGTCATGTCGCAATGTTGGAAATATTTCTGTTTTAAACCATGAGGGCGAGCCAATGGATATCACACAAGCACGCGTTTGCACCAGGGTTACACAATGCAAACTAAGTGCAAGCTTTATGCTGGTGAACATCTTAAATCAGTCATTTCACTATAAGCAAAAAGTGAAAGTAAAAACGGAATGACGGAGCTTTCGGCATCTGACGCCGCTTATTCTCTCAGAGACGAAGAGTGACGAATCTACTTCAACATATGCTGATAATGGTATAGCCTAAAGCTGTTTTCATTTATTTCCTTTATATTTCTCTTGTGGCCCGTACATACTGAAAAAAGAGAAGAAATGTATTTAGTTGAAAGTCGGTGCTTGAAATAAAAGCGTTTATTTCAGTAAGAAACTGACTTGTACTTTACTTTAGTGAGAAAACCAAATCCTCCGTCCGCAATAATTTCCTCAATATTCGCATCATTTTTCACGCTCGTGCTGACGCGGCGAGTATAAACAGGCTCTTCATCCGAACCGCTCGCTCGCAGTGAAAGCACCTCTCTTCACGTGATCAGTGCATTGACTACTGCTGCAATGTGCTGCGGCTCTGCAACACTGTATGGAGCAGACGCTTTGGAGCAGGCTGTGTTTTTGAGCACAGTGGCACTGATATTTCACACACTTTAAGCTCTTTTATTTTCCAAACATAATAGGATTAGTCCAACCTGACTAGAACCGTTGGTTCGTCCTTCTTATGGTTTGTAATGCGTACCGAACCGAAAGCCTTGTACCGAACGGTTCAATACGAATATGCGTATCGTTACACCCCATATATATATATATATATATATATATATGTATGTATATATTTTCTATTTGTGTATATATATATATATACTTAATACATGGATTTAATATGGGCTGCTTTTGGTGCTTTTTATTGGTCATTTTGTGTTTCAAGAATAAGGTCCAAGGTTAAGAATATGCTAGTTACTTAAATTGATCACGTCTCATGTAGATTGCATGTTTTCTTGCACGGCTGGATGTTAGCACGAGCACCGCTTGCTGAGAGTCTGGAGCGACGAGCCGGCTCATAGTTCCGCAGCCTTCCTCGAACAGTTATGTTCACGAATTCGGTTTACTTTACGTATACTGTGTGAGGTTGGCTGTGATTGGATGATGACAGGTTTCGGTGATCATTCTCAAGTGATCAGAATTCAGCACTGCTGCTGTTGTATCAGTCAGTGGTTAACAGTCAAGAAATGGGACAAGGGAGGCCAACATGTATGGCACATCCCGGCTAATACGGGATGGTTGACAACCCTACATGGAAGACATGCGATGCAGTATTGCGGTCTCTCGCTGTCTGTGCTTGTAATGATTTTAGCGTCTTTCTTGAAGAGTTTTAAATACTTTCACACTACAGACATGTTTGCTGCATTAGTGCGTGCCTCTCTTTGATTGAGTCACGTTATTGTTCGGTACAATTTATTCAGTCTTTTTGCTTATTCAGCTGAATACCGAAAAAGCATTTTTTTTTTTTTGCTATTTTCGGCCAAATGATTTCAGCTGCCGAACAATCTGTGCATCCCTAGTAAATACGTCATCAAGTCGCTATATCATTGATATGACACTTTTTATCATGTAAAAATGTATACCGGTATTATCGTGGATGGTATGATATGGCACACCTCTAATGCCACATGCCTTGTTGGGTTTTAGTGCATGTAGTCTGGCTGTTAGCTCATTTACTGTGATTGGGAAATCCAGTGGATTCTGATTGTCTTTTTTTTTCTTTCAGGATTTTTAATTTGGTTTTAATTTCGAGCACAATTTGTTTAAATTGTTTTGTACATATTTTCAAAGTGTGTCCTCATTTTGAATGGCCAATTCTTCCTTTTGTGGTCTATAGAGAGTGTTATTTTACACTCATTGTCAAACTACTTTTAATTGGTGTTTTTTCTTTTTGATGATTTATTTTCAAATTGCACATGGATGCTGTACATAGTTTTATTTGCTGTTTTTTGTTCATGTGTAGGATTTATGTAGCCTTAGTAAATGAGAGGGCTGTCTGCTTATTTCATTGTTTTGAGTTTGTTTTAGAGTGTAATTTTACAGTGGTCTGACAGATCTGTTTGAGGACTGACTGTGAATGCTCTGAGATGCACTTGATCAATGTCTGTGATGAAATAATCTACAGTACTGTTGCCAAGAAAATAATTAAAGGTATAACAACCAAAAGAGGTGATATAAAGGCAGAGGTGTTTATATTTGTCACCTTGTGTGTTGACAAAGTCGGGTTCATTTCCAGTTCTGGCATTTAAGTCGCCACTTATTAATACATATCCTTTTGTCTGGAAATGGCAGATCTCATCTTGCAGGATAGAAAAGATTTCTTCATTGTAATAGGGAGATTCAGCCAGGGGTAAGTATGTGGCACACAAGAATATGTGATGGTCTGTGGACACAATATATTTTTGGATGTTTATCCAAATGTACGATTTTCCGATTTGTATAGATTTGATTGAGTCTATGAGTTCTGTTCTGTACCATATCAGCCTTCCCCATGAGTCTCTGCCCTGTGTCACCCCTCTCAGTTTGGTTGATGGAAAAATTATTTCTCTAAACCCAGTTTGGCAGCCAGTGGACAAATGTTTCTTGTAGTATTATAATGTCAGAATTCTGATTTTCTCTTTTGAAATCTGAATGTTGGCTCTTAATTAACACCAAAAATGGATGACCTAAGTCCTTGAATATTCCAACATGAGATTTTTAAGGAATATAAGCCCATTAACCACCTTTGTTATTTAAAAAAAACAAGACAAACATCAGTATGCTGAATTGACAGATCAAGTAGAATATTTTAAGTATTATGATACATTTCTTAGAATATCTTCATATATATATATATATATATATAGTTTATTTTTATATATACATATAAAAAAACAATATATATAAAAACTTTTTTCACCTTTTCAAAATCTTCATCTTTCTCTCCTTCCCTTGCTAGCTTTTCCTTATTTGAACAATGCCTGAGACTTGGTGTTACGAGCACTTCCTCTGTCTGTTTGCCTCTTCAAGATTAATCGCTTTATGTATTCCCCAATTGTAAGTCACTTTGGATAAAAGCATCTGCAAAATGACTAAATGTAAATGTAAAATGTAAATATATGCCGTGCAAAGACAAAAGACCGTAACTTCGATTACAATTTTTTTTTTGTCCACTTAGTTATTTTTCCAAGAAAATACTGGGTGGTCTTAACCATAACTTCAAAAAGTCCTGGCGAAACCAAGGCATAACACCGTATAACACCAGTTACTGCTCTTTCACTTTGTTTGTAATGCTCAAATTTAGTTCCAGCATTCTGACTTTGTTTAACTGTGAGTCAAAATGAAATTACGGTGCCGGCTTGGAGTTATATAGTGTTCTGCCTTTTTTTATGGTCCATTAAATTTGCTGCATTTTAATTACGGTGTAGATAAATGAATTAGATTGCGATCTACCAAACAGATCCATATAACAAAGCACTGTAAAGACTAGACACCTTGGCAGCAATCCATAATCGTGAATAACCTTTAAAGATTTTTTTTTCTTTTTGTAATGCAGATTATTCTCCAGGCTGTCACTTTTAGTTGGATGCGTGTGTACTTGAATACCGTAGCATGATCAATTATAAAATCAGTAACCTAACATTTCACAATTAAATCCATATCCTAAAAAATAATTAATAGTCACATTACTATATGCAGTAACCTTTATGATTTTATACAGGTGTTACTATAGCGATTTTGTAAATGGTGATCAGCAACCAAATATTGATAATGTGGAAGTTACTGTCTTTTGCCTTGGTGTGACTTCTCACTTTTTGCAGATAATGCAAAGGTACATTATGTACATTAACTTCAAAATAGGGGTAAAAATCAGTTTGAGCTCACAATTTTTTTATGTTGATAATTTTCATTAGGAATGACTGAATGAATGAACGAATGAATGATGCATTTATATAGCACTCTATTGTGTATTGCTGTACACTCAAAGCACTTTACAATCATGTGGGGTGTGGGGGGGTCTCTCCTCAACCACCACCAGTGTGCAGCATCCACTTGGATGATGTGACGGCTGCCACAGGACAACGGCGCCGGTGCGCTCACCACACACCAGCTACAGGTGGAGAGGAGAGAGAGAGTCATAGAGCCAATCAAGTGGATGGGAATTATTAGGAGGCCATGATTGACAAGGGCCAGTGGCGGGAATTTGGCCAGGACACTGAGGTTACACCCCTACTCTTTACGAGAAGTGCCATGGGATTTTTAATGACCACAGAGAGTCAGGACCTCGGTTTAACGTCTCATCCGAAAGACGGTGCTTGTTGACAGTATAGTGTCCCCGGCACTTTAAATCCACTGTTACCAAGAGTATCACTTCTCACTTTATTTCTTTCTACTGTTATCTCTCTCTGTTTATTCTAGGGCTGCAACAACTAATCGATAAAATCGATTATTATCAATTATTAAAATCATCGACAACGATTCTCATTATCGATTAGTCGGGTCTGCCCACAGTGCACGTCCAACTTCAGCCGGTTGCTCAAATTACAGCACTGAATAATGCATTTCTATGGACAAAATGCATCTAAAAATAGTGGAGGAAACAGAATGAGATGCCGTGGGAGAAGTATGTGATCCAAGCTGCCCAAAACATGATAATTCTTTATTTTGAGCTTTAAGTTAATGCATTAGTGTAAAGGCTTGCCCTGTCAGGCACATGCGTGTGCGTCCTCAGCGCAAAAAAACATTCAGTTTACGGTCATATCCTTATCTATAAATGTCACGAATTCATGCAAGCATTTCCATTTTTGCATAAAGGTCCGTCCTGACAGCCTGTATTAAGTTTAAAATACTGAATGAGCACCAGCACGGCGGGCGCGTGCACGCGCGTCAGACAGACGGAACACAGAGGGAGACAATTAACAGAATATGCAGCACAGAAATATCCATTGTGCTGAAATATCTGTTGTTGAAAGTTAATTTAAGGTTTAAAAGTCAACATGCAGTGTGAATATTTTATGAGAGTAGGAACTTTAAAGGGATAACAGCATGTAATTGTCTGAATATAAATATGAGACTCTCCATAACCGCCTTTTACAGGATAAAGAAATTACAGTAAGACATGACTGTGATCAAAGTTCCTGCAGAACATTACTCTTACCTGTTGGTTAACACTGAGTCTTTATTATCTTTATTATTATTTACATTTTTAAAAGAGATTTAAACTATATTCACTATATACAATGCTTAACAAATTTATTAAAACAAATTTAGGTAAGGTTTTTAACAAATGATGTAAGGTTTGTGCCACTGCTGCTCTAAACTAACAGCATTGGTGATTACCAAAATCATGTTTTAGCTTTCTGTATTGGTTAGTCCTCCAAAATGCGTAATCTCTTTAGTAACAGTAGTAGGCTATTTCTATTGCCATAATATAATTATTGCTGTTATCTATGAAAGAAAGGCAGAGCACTTTATAGTGTTTTTTTTCAATTACAGTCAAAAAGATACCCAATTACAGTCAAAAAGTACATAAACAATGCAAGCTGTTATGAAGCCATTTTTGTTATTATAAATACTAATTAGTTGTTTCTGTTTGTAATTTGCCCAATAAATGATAATAACATTTTTAGATTTAAAATTGTTTTGACAGTTTCCTAAAATATTTGTTTTCTCTTTATGACAGGTGGTCTAATAAATTAAGCACTGTATGTTTTCATAGCATTCAGCTAGTTTGAAAGACATTGAGCAGAATGTGGAATAGTGTGTTTTTTGTCAATAAAATAATTGTATGTAATCCGATTAATCGAAAGAATAATCGGCCAACTAATCGATTATCAAAATAATCATTATTTGCAGCCCTAGTTTATGCATCCACATCTTTGTTCATATTTCTCTCTCTGCCATTCAAAACAAAAGATATGTTAATGGTATACAATCATAATGTCCAGCTGGCCATTTTCTAATTGACCCTTTGAAAACATGCACCCTTTAGTTACTGTTGCTATGTCTGACAATCCATGTCACTCTTACACCACACATCATGTTCTCACGCAGTGAAAACTACATTGCAGAGCAAAGAGGACACTGACAACACGCCGACAGACAAGACAGGGCAGGTTACTTCTTGTATGAAACAAAGTCTCAGCTTTCAAATATTGTCTTTTTTTTAAAGAAATTCAAACAAAAAATATAATTTTATGTCTCTTTACTATGTCGTCACAGATCACTATAGTGCCTCAAATCAAACGGCACGTAAAGCGATCATACTTTTATATTCAACTAGTCAAAGCACAAAATTAACATGCATGAAGATGTATACAACGTATTTAATTTCTACTGTGGAATATACACACCATTTTTCAAATTCAAGTCCAACTACATTGATCCACTATCCTGTCTGATTAGTTTGTTGGACAAAATGGTCATATCACCTGTCAATAAAGCTCCCTAAGAAGGGTAAATTGAGCTTTAATGTTAGAGTTGAAAAGAAAAAACTTTAAATTTTAACAGGGCTCTAGAGTGCGACCAATTTGGTCGTACGTGCGACCTAATATCTCAATGGTGCGACTAAACAAAATCTGAGGTCGCACTGGTGCGACCAGCTGTTCGAGAAAAAAAAAGTCTCTGCGACTCTGAAAGTCTCCCTGTGGTTCAACAACAGACACACATTAGGCTCATATCGTGGTCTAAACCAATCAGAGATAGTGAAGGGCGGACCCCCCTCTGATTGGCCGTGGTCCAGATATTCCTGTACGTGTGTGTAAGTTTGAAAATGCGTGTGCTTTTGCAGTCAGATAGAGAGAGAGGTGAGTAGTAGAGATGCGTGCAGTGTTGCCAACAAAAAGCGACTAGTGACAAATCTAGCAACTTCTTGGACAAACCTTGGCGAGTCTCTGTGATTGTTGGTATTGCTGCAACAGCGCGAGATCAGCGTGCACGCAGCTCTTTCTCTGCATCTGCTCTGTTCAGTGAGCGTCTGAGAGGAGCAGCCCAGCCCAGCCTGTTCAGTTAAAAGAGATATTATTGCTTCTCTAATTTTACATGCAAATATAGCCGAAATCACAGCACAGGAATTGTCTTTGTCTTGTCTTATATTGTGTATTATTTTATTTCATCAGACAACAGCTCAATAATTATAAATTAGGATTTTTGTGCAGACTAGCTTCTTGGAAGGGAGAGCTGGTTATGTATTCTTAAAGGGATGTGTTTCAGTCACTATTTCATATTTTTCCCGTTGACTGACAAAAGAAACAGTAAAGTAAAACAGTTTTATTGAGAATTTGGGTGCATTAAAATACAGTATGAGCACAGAGAGACAATTAGACAGAACAGAACAGGTTTTTTTTTTTTCAGAATGTTTAGTGAAATTATTTGGTAGTCTGAGGTGGGATAGGGGCACCGGATTTTTTTATAGGTTTAAGGGGGGGCGCAACCAAAGAAGTTTGAGAACCACTGCACTAGAGCATCCCTTCATTCAGACACAGTGGAAGATCTGATAAGAATCAGTGTAGGGACCAAGTCTGGAAGATGTTGATGCTAGAGAGAGCATGGCCAGCTGGTTTAGCCGAGGCCAAAGATCAAGAAGGCAAAACTACAGGAGTTGGCCATCCGGGGGACATGTGACTGCAATGGAGGATAGTTCATAAGACATTGAGCCATGAGATGTTCAGTTTGATGCCCTTAGATTTTATTTTTATTTAATTTATCTTGAGATGTTTTAAGTTTAAATCTCAGCTCAGTGAAGCACCTTAAGCACCAACACTTTTTCAGTAAGTCACCTTTCTTGTAGAATTGTGCTTCAAATAAAGAACTTTATGTTGACCAGATTGTTAGTTAATCGTTTACTAGTCAATATTGCCTATATGAAAATGTGGGTGCACCTAACTTTTCTTAGGCGCACCAGTGCAACCAGTGCAAAAAGTTAGTCTAGAGCCCTGATTTATTTCTGCTGGATTTATCTGGCATCCATCTCTAATTATTTTTTTTTAATTCAATGGTTAACGAACCATGCACCCTTTAATCCCATGAGTGCTAGCAAATTTTCCAATAGGATTGCTTTCTTTATGTTGTTTTTCTTGTAGTTTATCACTTAGCCTGCTATCAGCTCTTGTCACATCAGATATCTTAGTTTTTGTTGTAACTGAGACACTTAAATAATAATTTTAGACATACCCTAGTTTACTGTAATATTAAACTCAACTCTCTGATTCTATTCTGACTTCATGCTGTAATGAATGATCAGAATTCAATGCAAGTATTTAAGCTCTATAGATAGCATTTCACAGATGTTGTTTATAGAGCTTAAAAACATTATACCAAAAGGTATGGACAGTATGCTCAATAATGTTAACATAAGTGCAAAGATAACAGAAAAAGACAGTTTTCCTGTCCACTTACAGCAATTATTTTGGGAAAACCCTAAATGCATTGCATTGAATAGTAGTCCTGATGCCCTGCATTTTGTTTTCTAACATTCCTAACATTTTGTCATTGACTTAGGAAGGTGACAATCATGGAAGATCCAGACCAGAACATTCATCTCAAGAACCTGTCATTGCAACAATCGGCAAATGAAGAGGAAGCTTTGGATTTGCTCTTTTTAGGAGACACTAATCGTATGATTGCAGAGGTAAGTACATCATTCTGTATATAAAGGTTGATTCAGCTCTCTATTGGCATATTACTCTGACCTAGTTTAAGTAGTCAATGTTTAGGATTGACAAATATTTTTGTTAGATATTTTTTAAGAAAATAGTATTTCACCTTTTTATGTTTTAATCTCCTAAAGGGTGTACAATATTTCAGTACATTTAGTACTTTTTACTTATTAGATAACTTTAAACCTATAACAGCAATTAGTTTCCGTCCATTCTTAAAATTGCTTGTCCTCTATAGCAGTGGCTTTCATACTTTTTTAATAGCGACCCTATTTTTTTCTTTTTCAAATGACGCGACCTATATATATATATAGGGAGGGGGCGGTGGAGCAAATAAATCAGCGACAACTGCACCACTCACTGGTCTCAAGTCCCACTGAGGCGCTCCGGAAGAATGCTCTGTCCGAGAATCAAATCACTGAGGGTGCTTCTGATATAAGCAGGGCCGGTGCCAAGGGGGGGCATTCGTGGGCCGTGCCCCCCATAGAGTTACTGTGCCCCCCCACTTTCCTTCTTCTCCCCTCCTTGCTGAATGTGATCGATTTCGAAAGTGAAACCGATAAAACCGTGCACATATGAAAGCGATTGCACGCTTTAGCGAGCGTCAGCTACTGCACGCGATCACAGATTGCACACTTCTCACCCGAACCCCCCTCCCCTCCGCACACAACGTGATTTTTGCCCCCCCCTAGAAATTCAAACGCCCCCCTGATGGAGGTGCCCTGGTGCCGGCTCTGGATATAAGTGAGGGTGCTTTAACCTTAATGCACATCTATTTGACCTATCTTATTTTGTCCAGTCCATTGTTATGATTATCACTATATCGGTCTTTGCGATTTCGAAAGGGAATCCCTCATTTGTCACTCCCAAAACTTTGCAGTGTGTTCCGCAAAGCAAGACCTTGGTCCTCTTAGCAGCAAGAAAAACAAAACTTTTATTAAAATCCTGAATGGATTATAAAACCAATCACGTGCGTAAAGAGCGCTCCCTTAATAATCACTTAAAAGCGGTCACTCATTTCAGTTTTTTTTGCAATCTCAGAAAATTCTGTTATGGCTAATCGGAAAAAAAAGTTCTGCGTTTTGAGCATTGAGTAGGATCCAACTGATACAGCCTGCCGTGACGTGGCTGCTGCTTACTTTCATTTTGTTGTTAATCTTTATTTTGTTATTAAAGTTACGTTGGCCGTTTCCCGCTTCCTTCTTCCTGGAGTCTTGATTTTTTTATACATATATACATATACAATAATATACTGATTTAAGTTTTGTAAGACATGTTTTGTGTTAGAAAGGCAGTATGCGAGGGAGTGACAATGGCCATGAATATTTAGTGATTCACACCTGAGTGACAAAGAGCCACCCCCTAATAAGCCATCAGTCAGTAATTTGTCTGAGGCAGGGGAGAAAGAATGTGAGATTAAATAATGGGGGTTTTGATTATTTGTATTTTATTTACAACACAGTACAATCAATATATACACAGTAAAGGTAAAAGGCCCCATTATCAGTAGTAATGGAGCTTTTTACAATTTTTGAGCCCAGTCTAGTTGGTCAACTTCTGATGTTGGAACAGCACTCTCAGAGAAAAACAGTTGAAGTGAAATCTGAGCTGATCACATATAATCAGCTCAGGTGAGAGAAAGAGTGGACTTCACATTTCATACGGATTATTTTATCAGAGAATATTTGTTTTCAATCAGACTTTCTGCATTTAAAAATAGAGACTTCAGTCTTTCTATAGACATATTTATCATGTCTGTGTGTCAAGTATTAGCTGAGTTTTGGTTCATTTTTGTGAAGCCTTTCAAACAGATATTCGCGGAGAGCAAGGTGGCTGAAAGCGCACCCTGTATATTTTTATTATTTTATAAAGGCACAATGTTTTGTTGATATTGTGAGTGTACACAAATAAATTCGACACTTTAGAGATTTGAATTGAGTATTGCTCTTATCTGTAAGATCACAAATGACAGAGCAATTAAATAGTTTTTTTGGCATTATCAGGAAACAATGCCCCAAAAAGCGTCGGTGTGTTTGTCGACCCAAGAGGGTTAAAGTTAACAAAACAAGAGGAAGATTAAAGTAACAATGACAAAAAATAGACAGTAAACTAGTTGTCATGCAGCTTGTCAGTCAAACCTGCTCTTAAAAGTTAGTAGTATTGCCTGAAAATTTTGATTAAAGAATTTATTATGCAAACGGTTATAGAGTCTATAGAATGCTATTGACATTTTCTTTGCATAAACAAACTATGTATGAAAATAACTTTTGCTGTGTACTTAGACATTAACACATTAAAACAGCCATCAATGGAGCGTCTTCAAAAAAAGTGTTTTAGAGGTAAGGCCAGGACACACCAAGCTGACTTCAAAGAACAAGCAGCGACGAAAGCCGACGGTGTTGTCGCCTTGTGTGGACAGTGTCAGGATAAAAAAACTGTGCTTGAACACACCGTTCAGACTAGAGCCGACTGCAAACTAACACATGCGTTCTGCACCTGCGTGAGAGGAATTAGTTGTCTATATTAGCAGCTATCAATAATCTACACTGCTCCAAAAAAATAAAGGAACACTTTGAAAACACATCAGATCTCAATGGGGAAAAATATCACGCTGGATATCTATACAGATATGGACTGGGTAATGTGTTAGGAATGAAAAGATCCCACATCGTTTGATGGAAATGAAAACCTACAGAGGGCTGAATTCAAAGACACCCCAAAAATCAAAGTGAAAAAATGATGCAGCAGGCTAGTCCATTTTGCTTAAATTTCATTGCAGCAACTCAAAATGGTTCTCAGTAGTATGTATGGGCCCCACGTGCTTGTATGCATGCCTGCAAATGTCGGGGCATGCTCCTAATGAGACATCGGATGTGTCCTGGGGTATTTCTTCCCAGATATGGACCAGGACATCACTGAACTCCTGGACAGTCTGAGGTGAAACCTGGTGGCGTCGGATGGTCAGAAAAATAATGTCCCAGAGGTGTTCTATTGGTTTTAGGTCAGGCGACCGTGTGGGCTGTTCAATGGTATCAAATCCTTCATCCTCCAGGAACTGCCTGCATACTCTCGCCACATGAGGTCGGGCATTGTCCTGCACCAGGAGGAACCCAGGACCCACTGCACTAGTGTAGGGTCTGACAATAGGTCCAATGATTTCATCCCTGATACCTAATGGTAGTCAGGGTGCCATTGTCTAGCCTGTAGAGGTGTGCGTCCTTCCATGGATATGCCTCCCCAGACCATCACTGACCCACCACCAAAACTGTTCATGCTGAACGGTGTTACAGGCAGCATAACATTCTCCATGGCTTCACCAGACCCTTTCGTGTCTGTCACATGTGCTCAGGGTGATCTTGCTCTCATCTGCGAAAAGCACAGGGCACCAGTAGCGGACCTGCCAATTCTGGTGTTCATTGGCAAATGCCAATCGAGCTCCACGGTTCCGGGCAGTGAGCACAGAGCCCACTAGAGAACGTGGAGCCCTTAGGCCACCCTCATGAAGTCGGTTTCTGATTGTTTGGTCAGAGACATTCACACCAGTTGCCTGCTGGAGGTCGTTTTGTAGGGCTCTGGCAGTGTTCATCCTGTTTCTTCTTTCACAAAGGAGCAGATACCGGTCCTGCTGATGGGTTAAAGGGATAGTTCACCCAAAACTGAAAATTCTGTCATTAATTACTCACCCTCATGTCATTCCAAACCTGTAAGACCTCCGTTCATCTTCGGAACACAAATTAAGACATTTTTGATGCATTCCGAGAGCTCTCTGACCCTCCCATATACAGCAAGGATCCTTACACGGCCAAGGTTCAGAAACGTACAGTGGTTCATCAGTGGTTCAACTGTAATTTTTCGGAGCTACGAGAATACTTTTTGTGCACAAAGAAAACAAAAATAACTTTATTCAACAATTTGTCTCCTCCGCATTACCCTATTAGTGCCATTTTGGAGAGTATCACAAAGGCAAGGTAAGGGCCTTAAGGCAAGTTTATTTATATAGCAAATTTCATATGCAGTGGTAATTCAAAGTGCTTTACATAAAAGGAAGTGAAATAGCCATTAAAAATTATAATAATCACAGAAATAAAAACAAGGAATTTAAAAACAAACATTCTCAAGCTTTGTTTAAACTCTTCCGCACTAAGTGAAAAAACCTTCCAAAACACCTAACTATTCCACTACTTCACCCCCTACTCACTTTGACCATCATAAATCAAACAAATATAACTCAGAGGTCCTACTTTCAACTGATTAACCAACACACTTGTCTGTCTTTGCCCACATTCTATTTACCATCACAGCACTTACCTAAACCTTATGGTTAAACTTTTAATATGACATAAAAAATGATTTAAATTAATTAAAAACAGTTAAGAATAGAAAATGATTCTACATAAAATACAATGCAATCAGTTCGGACGCATTACAGTGCTTATTAAACAAATGCACAGCAAAAGAGATTAATTTTGAGCCTGGATTTAAATGCTGCTAATGTTTAATCACATCTGATCTCTTCTGGAAGCTGGTTCCAACTGCGGGTGGCATAGAGGCTAAAAGCGGACTCTTCTTGTTTTGTGTGAACCCTTGGTATTTCTAACTGACTCGATCCTAATGATCTGAGTGGTCTGTTAGGTTTATATTCAGTGAGCATATCTGCAATGTATTTAGGTCCTATGTCATTGAGTGATTTATAAACAAGTAAAAGTGTTTTTTTAAATCAATCCTAAATGTAACTGGAAGCCAGTGTAAGGACCTGAGGACTAGTGTGATATGCTCAGGTTTTCTGGTTCTTGTCAGCATTCTGGATGAGCTGCAGCTGTCTAATGGTCTTCTTTGGAAGGCTGGTGAGGAGACCATTACAATAATCCACCCTGCTGGTGATAAAAGCATGAACACGTTTCTCCAAATATTGACTGGAAACAAAACATCTAATTCTTGCAATGTTTTTGAGATGATAGTATGCTGATTTAGTTACTGCTTTGACATGACTACTAAAACTAAGGTCTGTCTCCAGAATCACCCCAAGATTTTTGACTTGATTTTTAGTTGTTTGACCCCTAGAGTCTAGGTATGTATTCGCCTTAAGAACTTTATCTTTGTTTTCAAATGCAATGACTTCAGTTTTCTCCTTGTTTAACTGAAGACAGTTCTGGCACATCCAACTGTTCATTTCATCAATGCATTGGCAGAGGGAGTCAATGGGGCTATAGTCATTTGGAGATAAGGCTTGGTAAATATGGGTATCATCAGCATAGCTGTGATAGACAGTTTGGTTCTTTCTCATTATTTGACTTAGTGGAAGCATATACAGGCTAAACAAGAGCAGTGCAATAATTGAGCCTTGTTGGACGTCCAACTAGACTTATGCTCTCCTATACTCACATAATAACCACATTCTAAGTAGAAACTGAACATTTGAGTACAATCCCAGAAAGCCCAACCCAGTGTTCCAGTCTCTCTTAGAATTAAGTTATGATCGACCGTGTCAAACGCAGCACTAAGATCTAGTAGTACCAGCACTGATTATTTGCCAGAATCAGAATTAAAGCAAATATAATGTATTATCTTAATGAATGCTGTCTCTGAGCTTTGATGTGCTCGGAAACCAGATTATAAATTGTCCAGATATCCATTTGAGTTTTAGTTGTTCAGCTGATTTAAAAACTAGCTTTTCAATAATCTTACCTATGAAAGGAATATTTTATATGGGTCTATAGTTGCTCAACATGGTTGTTATCAAGATTGCACTTTTTCAGAAGGGGCTTAACAACTGAAGTTTTCAGGGAGTTGGGAAAGGTCCCAGAAAGAAGCGAGGCATCTAAACAGTTAACCCCTTTGCTGTCACCGCCATTTTCTGCATGGAGACACAAATGACATACCCAAAATAAAAAGGTTGCTGATCATTAGTCTTTCTGACTAATATATAATCAACATATCAACAAAGCTGACACTTCAAAGTTGAGATAATTACTCAGACTGTTATTATAATGAAGATATATAAGCCCAAACATGAAAATAAAAATGTTAAACACATATTTTTTTACATGTATAAAAAAATATGTTGCTGTGGGATCTGATTTTAGTAACACAATGAAGCTAAAGCCACAAGTCTACTAATGCTTCATTTGAAATTTCAGGACATAATCTTTAAAACTGTTAATTTTATGAAACATTTTTTTAATACCATGTCATGTGTGTTTTTAGAGAAGGTTAATAAAATGCTAATACAATTTATTTATGACCCCTGTAAGCTCTCTTGTAAGCGGTCTCCTCGTTTTTGGCTTAGAAAACTGCCCCATTCATGATTCTATTGTTATTACGAGACGAGCCTTTCACACCCCCACCAGGTATGAGACATAATCCTCATTATTCCCTGATCATTATTCTTTTGTTTTGGACTTCTTTTGTTTTGGACTTGAAACCTGAGGTAACCTGAGGTAGTGGGTTCGAATCCCGGCTCTGGCAGGAAGTGTCCGCGACTGAGGTGAGACCCTTGGGCAAGGCACCGAACCCCCAACTGCTCCCCGGGCGCTGCAATGTCGGCTGCCCACTGCTCCACTTGGATGGGTTAAATGCAGAGAACACATTTCACTCCTCATTATACTCTGTATAATTGTGTATGTGACAAATAAAGCTCATCTGAGCTTAATTTGTAATTTGTGTTTGTTGTTTTATTCAGCTATTATTAGCCTTTATTCTGGCATTACAAGGTTTACCAAGCCACATCGCTTCAATCCAAGTATACATTTACCCAACTATTATCAAAAGTATTTCTAAAAAAATACAACAAAACAGTTTCTTACGACCTTACATGAATTATTATGACAAATTTAATTATGAAGAAGAACTGCACCTGATCTGCAGCTGCATTAGAGCTAACATTAGCATCAAGCTACATAAGCCAATTTATGAGATTAATAGTACACTTTTACTCAAAACTCACTTTAAACCACCATTGAGTGTTTGTAATAACTTCCTTTTACGATCACATGTGGAATTTGGATGTTTACTGTTGTTAAAATATGCTATTTATAGCCTTTTATATTCAAATACTATTTTAATAGTATTTAACAAATGCTAATTCTTTATTGTTATGAAAATACCCCAAATCTCAAGAAAATCACATACAAACCATATCCTATCATAATCGTGTGTTTATTATCTTTGTGTGTAAAAGTATTTATCTGTTTACAAGATGTGACCGAATATGAATGAGTGGTGAATTTCTATTCCAAATTTGACATAATACGGATTCAACATTTTGCACTCCTGACATAAATAATAAATTACAATTACAGCAACAATGTTTTATAAAAACAGTGGTCAAATATCGAAGCTAGCTAGAGTCTTAAATCTTTCTACTGATGCACAGTTTGTCCAGATCAAGAAAGAGTGTTGTTTTATGTTTTAACATGCTGTTAAAGTGAAACATCATTAATCTAGGACCATCGCCGATCTTTGACAGCTAAGGGTTTAAACAAAATTTTGAAAAAGATGTGGGAAGTATGTCAAGATAGCAGGTTGACGATTTAAGGTGCTGTTCTATTTCTTCAAAAATGTTACTGTCAATTGCTTCAAAAACAGCCATAGTCACTTCTTTTTTAAATTATGGTCAAATCTGTGTGACCTCTGCATAACCAGAAGATGTGCCAATCGCCTTTCTGATTAGGGCTGAACGATTTTGGAAAATAATCTAATTGCGATTTTTTTGACCAATATTGCGATCGCGATTTAATATGCAATTTTTTTAAAGCTCTTTATATTCTTTATTATTCAACAAAGACAAGCAATAAATCATTGTATAGTGTGTAGTGTTGGGCACATTACTTAATTAATGTGAATAAAAAGTAATTAGTTATATTACTAGTTACTTCTCATAAATAGTTACATCATTATAAAATAAACTAATTACCAGGGAAAGTAACTATTGTTGCTTTTAAAAAAGGGTTCAAATATGTCAAATAACTTGGATGCCCCAGTATTAAATGTTAAATTAATAAAATGGTCACTAAATAGAATAAATTATTATAAAACATTGTACACTAATCTACACTATTTTTATGTTTCTGTGGGACAATGTGAGAGACACCCATCACATTCAATTGATTATTGTAAATATTATCAACCCTTTATGGACACCTTGGCAATAGAATATCAATTGGCTTGTCATTTTTTTGTTTTGTTTACTCACCAGATTAATATTAATGATCTAATATACTACTATATATATATATATATAGTTTATGTTTGTAAAATAGCAGTTATTTATATTTCCTGCCAACATGATGCATCCTCTGAAGACTGCTTAGATGTGTTTGACTTGAAGCAGCGCAGCTTGACAGATTGTGTCATCAAAGTACCGCGAGAGCTATAGGAGAGCGGACGTCTCCTAATGCTTTATTCTCGCCATACTTTGATGTCATACGATCGTTATACAATAGGCGCATTCGACTTTAAGCGTGTCACATGACAGAGTGTAATCGCAGCCTCTGCGGTTGAAATTTTTTTCATGTCGCGATATTATCGCAAATGCAATTAATCGTTCAGCTCTATTTCTGATATTATTGATCTTCTCATAAAAGGAAGCAAACTCATTGCATTTGCTGTCGGAGAGCATTTCACTGGGAATCTGACGTGGGCGGTTTTCAGTCTCTCCACAGTAGCAAAAAGAGTGCAAGTGTTGTTTAAGTTACTGTTTATAAGGTTTGAGAAGAAGGTCTGCAGGGCTCGAAATTAACTTTTTTACTTGGTAGCACTGGTGCTCCCAACTTCAAGAATTTAGGAGCACCACCATTTTTTTAGGAGCACCCACTGAATATTAAGGAGCAACACAACTGGCAATTGAGCGGAAGGGCGGGCAACATCCTTCCTGATGATTAAAAGCTTCATCAATTAAACCTGATCCTTAAGCTGCAGACTCTGTCTAGCTGTGGTTAGTTCCACATTGAACGATTGAGGGCTGTCTTTTTAGATGCTATAGGGAATTTTGAGTTTCGTCTTCCACCACATCCGCTCAGGTTTTCTGCATTGTCTTTTCATACTCTGAAATGCTGTTGATTTTCTCCAAGCTGATTGTTGTCTGCCAGTCTACTTGCTGACATTTACTGGAGCAATATCATCAATAACATTCTTAACTTTTGAGTTAAATGAATCCAGGAGAATATCAACAGAGTCTGCAGAAATGCTTGGTGTTAAAGATATAGCCTTCATGAATAGCGCATTAGTGTTCTTGTTAATGCATATCTTTTGGCGCTTTTCCACTGGATGGTACGGCACGGTACGGTTCAGTACGGTTCACTTTTGGGGGGTTTTCCACTGGGTACAGTACCTAGTACCTGGTACTTTTTTGGTACCACCTCGGCCGAGGTTCCAAGCGATCCGTATCGTTACCAAAACATGACGTGTAAACTCTACTGATCACTGATTGGCCTGAGAAAATCTTCATTACTGCGTCACTGAACTTGCGACACGAGAGCCAACATAGACCCACTCAATTTAAATCAACACGGCCAGTGAAGGATCGGACGCAACTTTTGTTTGAACAAATGCACCTTTTTGTATCAACCAAAAAATAGCTGTTTCGTGGTCTGTTGAGGAAGTACAGACGTTCCTCTCGTTGATAGCCGAGGAGCGGATCTAGCGAGAGCCTTATGTATATATTTTTTGCACTTTGTATATTTTTAGAGTATGTTTCTGTTTATATTTTTACCTTTATATCTGTGTTTTGCTTCAATTAAAAACAATCTGATCGAATAAGTGTACCTCCAGACTATATTAAACATGTATTATTGTATGAGCACGTAATGAACCTCTTGAAAAAGACAAATGATTAATGCCTTGATGATACAAACCAACACATAAACAAAATAAAACAAGGTATACATTGTAAATTTTGAAATATTCAAAAGTTTATTGATAATTCACTTTACAGAACATTCTACATGAATAGGTAACTATTCAAGTAACGCAGCACACCTGTGCAAACATCACTACCCTCCTCCTCTACAGCCTGTGGCACTGCCACCACAGTCTCTGCTGCTGGGGGTAAATCCCAAGCATTCTCATAGGCCTCTCCATTGCTGTTAAAAACATCCACATGCCGAGAATGAAAAACACAATTCCGTTGATATGCTCCTTAGTTGTGTGTTTGTTTGTGGTGCGTTTACGATGATGTCACGGCAGTAGAGGCGGCACAACTATAACGACACATGAATAATAAAGCGGCACTAGACTGCGTTTGCAACGCAAACTGACCCGAGCCGTGCCGTGCCGTAACGAGTTGTGCCAAGCCGAGTTGTACGACATAGTGTAAAAGAGCCATTCCTGACAGAGACAGATCTAGATTCAGTGGTAGCAAAGATCAATATATCAAAGAAAATACAGAAGTGATCAGATAGTGCTACATCCTTAATAACAATGGATGAAATGTTTAGGCCCCTACTGATGAGTGAATCTAGAGTGTGTCTACGATTGTGTGTGGGTCCATGCACATGCTGAATCAGGTCAAAAGTGTTTATAACTGTTATAATTTATTTTGTAGTTTTGATTTTTGCATTATCTATGTAGATATTAAAATCCCCTGCAATACCAAAACAGTCAAACTTTGAGGAAATCATTGATAACTAGGTATGGACCGGTATGTGATTTTCACGGTATGATAACCTTAGATAAAAAAAATATCACGGTATTTCCATTACAGGTCTAAAATATGCTATTTTTTAATGTCTGGGCAGAAAACAACTACCCTTTTCCCACTGAACACAATATATTTTATATTTAAGAAACATATAGAACATTTTGGAACAATAAACAATAATTAAAAAAATATTTTAATTAATTAAATTAAGTGCAGTCACTTAAGTGAGCCTAAACCTGCAGCTCAACAATAATCAGAAAAAAATATATATTTTCTGAAAAAAAAATCATTATAAATGAAAATAATTTGTCACTTAAAGTGAGCTTAAACCTGCAGCTCAATCAAAAACATAATCAAAACAATTTCTGTAAAAAAAATATACAAATATAATAATAAAACAATTATTTAAAAAGCAGTTATTAAACCTGCAGCTCAACAAGGTTTTTGGAGACATGCTCACTTTCTTACACATTCATCTTTCAGTTCAAGTTATGATGCAGGAATGTTCACCTTTCCCGGATTAAGTTTGGAGCGGTGAGGTACGAGGATGTGTGCACATAAGGAGAGGGAAAGAGAGCGTGAGTGTGTCACACACACAAACACACACACAGTCTCTCTCCGTACAACACTCTGGCAAAGTCTGTTTTTTAAATGTCGTGATTTTGAACAGATATAAAGAATGGCAGGATGCTTAAAAGTATAGACATGATACGTGATAAGCTAAATTTAATTATTGTACCTAATCACAGAAACGTAGCACTTTACGTTAGTCTGCTATTCCCTGCTCTGTGAAGTAACGTGAGGGAGTAAACTAGTTGACGTTAGCTTGTTAATTAGCCATGTTATCTGCCTCGGTAGCAAGCCAAATATTATTTATTGGTGGGTGAATCTCTGTCTTGATCGGGGGTGAAAGAGGGAGAAATGAAGGTAAAACAGATAACCTTATATAGTTTATGTACGACCTGGAAGTATTTATTTAGCGTTCGGCACTAAAACGTCATCTCTACAGGACATCGTTGTGTACAGAACATGATTAATCTACATTAACGAAAAAAATTTCATACGGCAGACTTCATGTTTTTCGACGGTGGAAAAGTTGCAGGGATTCATCTCCTTCGGTCATCATCATACACACAGCTGACTCTCACTGACTGCTGCAGCAACAAGAGGGGGAGGGGCCGTGTGACTCGTTATGCTCTTCACTGCACACAACTGAGGGAGTCTTGCACTTTCCGTCTTTGACGACTCATAAAAAAACTGTGCATACCACAGAAACGGTATAACGGAAAATTTTTGTGGTTTTGAAACCATGACTTTTCCAAACCGCGGTATACCATGAAACCGGTTATCATCCCATGCCTATTGATAACAGTTCTGTGAATTCTTCAACAAAGGCTGGAGAGTTTTTTGGAGGCCTGTAAAAAATGATAAACAGAATGCGTGGGGCACCCTTCAGCACAATACCTAGGTATTCAAAAGATAAATACTGACAAAATGACACTTGCTTGCATTGATAAACATATTTAAATGGAGCAGCTACACCTCCACCTCTCCTAACAGTTCTGGAGACACTTGTAAAATTAAAGTTGGGAGGGGCTGTGTCATTGAGGACTGTTGCACTGCAGCTGTCTTCTAGCCATGTTTCATTTAGAAACATAAAATCCAGGCTATTTGTGGCTATTAAATCATTGATCAGAAATTATTTCTGTTTTAGTGAGCGGATGTTTAAAAGTGTTAACTTGATGGAATTACATTTAGTCTCTACAGCAATCTTAGATTTATGAATTACAGGCCGCAGATTATATGGGTCAGCCGTACGGCTTGAGAAGGCCTTAGACTTTCTACCATGTGATAAAACAGAAATAGGAAAAGCTACAAGCACACTGGATTCCCACTTGTTCTGTAAACATTTGTGAAAGTTGCTGCTAACATAGCGGGGACCCGACACATATCACTGAGAGCTGTTAACAGTTGTTTTTTGGTTCACCTACAGCTGACGGAGGAGGATTTGGGCCCTGGCGTTGTGGCAGCGGTCGGAGAGCTCTCACAGGAGGGAGAGCTGGGCCTGCAGTCTTTGGTGATTGTGGGGCCCACCGACTTTTAGTTGATATCTGGGGGCTTGCAGCAAAAGAGTGGGAGAGTTTGGTCCCAGCATACACCAGTTCCTCCATTTTCTGTGAGAAGCTTAGAAGTGGAGATGCTGGAGAGAGGCATAATGTGTCTGGTCAGATAGGCTCTGGTTCTGGTGTTTCCGGTGGCTTTGATATGTTGTCCTGGCTTCCCTGGCCGTTTTCCAGAAAGTCGTCCTTGGTTGCTGAGTCTTGGAGCTGTTGTAGCATTTTAAAATGTCTAATTAAAACAATATAATAAGAAGTAAAATAAGACAAATAAGTTACCAATCATTTGAAATCAGTATTAATAATAAAAAAAGAATCACTTGGTGGCAGTGGCACTGAAGAACACAAAAGTGGCTTCTAGGTACATTTTCAGATGTTTAATGAGCCTCAGAGGTGGCATGAGTGCAATTAAATTCATAAATTCATGTAGAGATTAATGCTCACGTTGGATTCGCACTTTAATTCATGAAACACCGCTGTGTTTGAATGTAGATGCACAGCAGCTCAGCTGTGACTTTGTTTGAAACTATTTTCATTGATAGAGCAAAATCAGGCAGTAGTGTTATAGCCAGAAAACGTTAAGTCACTTAATATTAACTTCTTGTTTATTGACCTGTTGTATTAAATCAATATCACATTTGCAAACTCCCTTAATAATTTAAATTGTCAAATTGAGTTATTGTCATTCTGCTACATGTGGGTACATACAGTGAAACAAAACGTTGTGCCTCAAGGGACCACGGTGCTACATAAATACAGACATACAACAATGAAGTAAAAAACAAAACAAAAAAAACACTATAAACATAAACACAACTAACCTACTGATAGATTTTGACTATACATTTACTGTATATCAATTTTAACCTGTACATAGACAAAACAATACAAACTATACAAACTGTACAAATGCTTCAAATGAATACTGTACATGTGCAGAGAGAAACATCGTAAGTCAAGCAGCTGGCTGGTGAACAGTGTAAGGTGATTTGTAGTGCATGAGCATGTAAACATGCATATATTATTGAGTCTTTTTGTGGGATTATGTACACATAGTAATGTGTGAAAAGTGTCTAGTGCGAATAGAGGAGAGTGTGTTACTACAGGTGGTTTGTACAGGCCCACTCACCTGTGTGTAGCACATTTCGAATCGCACAAAACACTTTTAGAGTTTTTTTCTGTGATGTGGTAAGGTTGGAGGGTGTTTTTTTTTTGGGGGGGGGGGGTATGGTGTGATGGCCCATGTTTCAGAGAGGGGCGGGGTGATTTTTTTTAGTTCAGGGCTTTAGATTTTTTTTAGTTCAGGGCTCTCACAGCCTGAGGGAAAAAGCTGTTGAGCAGTCTGGCGGAGTGGGTTCTGATGCTCCGGTACCGTCTTCCTGATGGTAGGAGCTGGAAGAGACTGTGGGAGGAATGGGTGGGGTCCTTCACGATACTATTTGCTTTGCTGGAGCATCATGCAAGGAAAATGTACAGGATGAAGAGGAGAGGGGCACCGATGATCTTTGCAGCTGTGTTCACTGTCTGCTGGAGGGTCTTGCAGTCTTCTGCACTACAGTTCCCGTACCAGACAGTGATACAGCTGGTCAGCATGCTCTCAATAGTTCCACTGTATCAAGTGGTGAGAATGGGTGGAGGGAGACTTGCTCTTTTCAGCCGGCGGAGAAAGTGTTGGCGCTGTTGCACCTTCTTGGAGAGTGATGTAGTGTTGGTGGTCCTGGTGAAGTACTCTGTAATGTGCACCCCCAGGAATTTAGTGCTGCTGACTCTCTCCACAGTCGAGCTGTCGATGGTCAGTGGGGGGTGGTCACCAGAGTTTCGCCTGAAGTCCATCACAACCTCCTTTGTCTTACTCACATTGAGGGACAGGTTGTTTGCACCACACCATTCAGCCAGCTGTGCCACTTCATCTCTGTATTGTGTTTCATCGTTGTTGCTGATGAGACCTACCACTGATGTGTCATCGGCAAACTTGATGATGTGGTTGGAGCTGAACTTGGCAGTGCAGTCGTGGGTCAGCAGCATGAAAAACAGCGGGCTGAGCACACAGCCCTGTAGGGCACCTGTGCTCAGTGTGGTAGTTCTCGAGGTATTGTGGCCGACACGGACTGACTGAGGTCTTCCGGTTAGAAAGTTCAGGATCCAGTTACAGAGGGAATTGTTAAGGCCTAGCAGGTTTAGTTTACTAATAAGATGTTGTGGGATTATTGTGTTGAATGCTGAGCTGAAGTCAATGAACAGCATTTTAACATAAGGAGTCTTTATTTTCTAAGTGGGTAAGAGCCAGGTGGAGGGTGGAGGAAATTGCATCATCCGTAGAGTGGTTTGGGCAGTATGCAAACTGGAGCGGATCAAGTGTTTTGGGGAGGCTGGTTTTGATGTTGTGCATGACTAGCCTTTCAAAGCACTTCATTATGATTGGAGTCAGTGCTATGGGACGGTAGTCGTTTAGACAGGACACAGGCAATTTCTTTGGTACCGGTATGATTGTCATGGATTTGAGAAGATGTTGAATATATCTGTTAGGACATCTGTCAGCTGTTCAGCACAGTCTTTCAGTAGGCTTGCTGCGATAGACGTGTTGGCGGTGATACCGGAGTTAAGACGCAACAGCGTTACTTCACTTGCCCACCGTGGCACCGTCCCCCACCGTCGTTTAGATTTTTTTTTATAGTAGTAATTTTTTTTAGCTCAGTTAGAGGACACTACAATTAAAACTGAACGCGGCTGCTCAATGGAGTGCACCGAACGAACGAAAGTCTTGCATCACAGCATTCTAGGTCTGCATTGCCGCGGCTGTCCCGACCAGATTTTGCCGCGGGATTAATTTCCTGAATACAACGCGGTAACGGTCGGTAACTCTGGTGTAATTTGAAAGGGAGCAGGCGGTCTAACAATATCCCGTTCCGGACATCCTTTCAGAACAGCATATTTGCGCTTTATTCTTATCGAGCACCGGTACAGCCTGCACTCGGACCATTATTCGCGTGCTGAACGCATGAACCAGTGCTTCGTTTTATTGTCTGTGCACAGCATGTGCAACGATGCTCAGAGCAGGCTAGCCGTTAGCCTACCAGTGGTAAATATACAGCTCTCAGATAGAACAGGCAGGTTGCGATGAGTGATAGAGCAGAATAAGGATGGAGCAAAGTGTGGATGCGATGTCCTTGAAGGACGTTCAACTCGTCTTTCCTTTTTATCTTTTTTTTGTATTATGCTTATCCTATCATTTTAAAGGACAAACTGTGTCAAATTTATTTATTTTTCTCTGCTGCACTTTTCACTGTGTTAACAGCAAGAAGTTAAATTAATTTAGTATTTTGACAAGACTAATAAAATAGCTATTAGGCTAAACCTAATTTTTTTCCCTCTGCAACATTTGTTTCCTATTGTGTTGTAGGCTGAATGTTAGCCTAAACGAATTGTATCCTGACAAGACAAATAAAAATAAGGATTACAATTTTTGTATATCTTTTTTTTCTTCTCTCTGTGACACTTTATTCCGTGTTGGCAGCAAAATGTTATTGACATTTTTCTGTCAATAAATTTAAGACTCTTGACAAGACGAATAAAATTAATACAGTTTTGTGCAGACTAAACTTTTATTTGTTAGCCTATCTCTGTCTTTCATCAGAAAATGTGAACAAACAGTTAATATATTGCGGGAGCGGGTGCATGTAGAATAAAACCTTGCGGGAGCGGGACTAAAAAAACAGTCCTGCGCAGACCTCTACATCACAGATCAGATTTAATTTATTACATAAAGAGAGATGACTGACAAGAAGAGTGAGGTGAGACAGACAAGACGATGGCAGAAGAGTTTCAAAACGAAATGTAAAAGCGCCAGTTTTAAGCCTGTTGACTTCTGAGTCTGCCATTAATCTAAGTCAGGGGTGCCCACACTTTTTTTTGTGCGGATCTACTTTTCAAATGAGAAACTCACCGAGATCTACCAAGTGAAAAGTAAATAAATGATTAAATACACATTAAATAAATAATTAAAAAGGCTTGTTGGGATGTATCTTTATGTTGCATTAATTTAATAATAATAAATAAAATAGTGTTTTATTATTATTCACTATTTACAACGCCATCAGTAGTTCCTCTGTAAGAACAAGCTGTTTGGAGCGTCTGATGCCCGTGTACACCACTGATCCTCACACACTTCTCCAACACATGCGAGCATCCGTTATAAAACACTTTCTGTATTCAACTACGTGAATATACTGAGCTGTATTCAAGCAGAAATATGAGTGAGCCGTGAGCGCACATACACGGTTCGTTTGCGCATCATTTAAAATGGACATAACGCATGCCTAATGCATGATCATGTCACTGTAATCAGCTTTACCTTGATTACAATAGTTGTCCATCAAACTTTAGGCTACTAGTGTGACACTGGCTTCTTTTATCCAGCCGAGAGCTGTAGTTTGCTCATACAGAGTTTTTGAGCCACCGTTCAGTCTGTATTCACACAGCGCAGTGTGAAACGTATTGCTGCTCCGAAACACAGAATACATAGAGAGGTGGAACTGTTATTTATTTATAGGCTATATATATTTTTACATTACTTAACATGCGAGTCATAATATTAGTGAATATATTATATTGTAGTTTTTGTAGGAAAACTCAAACGACCCCCCACCACGGTGATAACGGTATAACCGGTGTGACAAACGGATTCATTAACTGGTGGGAAAATGTCCTCACCGTCACAACTCTATCTTTCAGTACACGGCCAGGTATGTTGTCAGGACCTGCAGCCTTGCATGTATTAATCCTAGATAGGGTCTTCCTCACGTCGGCTGGAGACAGACAGAGCGCCTGGTTGTTGGGAAGTGTGGGCAGTTTTTGTGCAGGTGTGTCATTCTGCATTTCAAACCGTGAATAAAAGTGGTTGAGTACATCTGGGAGAGATGCGTCGTCATCACAGGCCTGTGGCGGGGGCTTGTAGTCAGTAATGGTCTGAATGGCTTGCTACAGTGTGCCCCTGCTGTCTGTGAAGTGATTATACATTTTTTGAGCATATGTCCATTTCGCATTTTTGATGCCACAGGACAGATTGGCTCCTGTTTTTTTTTTTGGGCTGCTTTATCTCCTGATCTGAATGCTTCATCTCTGGTCTTTAGCAGCCCCCAAACCTCTGCTGTCATCCATGGCCTCTGGTTTGCACGTGTGGTGATGGTCTTGGTGACTGTCACTTCATCAATTCACTTTTTGATGTGAGCAGTCACAGTTTCAGTGTACTCCTGCAGGTCTGTGTGGTTGTTGTAGGTGGCCGCCTCTTTAAAAATTTTCCAGTCAGTGTCCTGGAAGCAGTCCAGCAGTGCTGAGGTAGCATTTTCTGGCCATACCGTGATCTGCTTTTGGACTGGTTTGGCAAGTTTGAGAAGTGGTCTGTATGCTGGGATTAGCATAACAGAGATGTGGTCTGAGTACCCGAGGTGGGGGTGGCATTCAGCTTTGTATGCATGTTTCACTGTTGTATAAACAAAGCCCAATGTGTTGTTTCCTCTTGTTGCAAAGTTCACATGTTGGTAGAACTTTTGCAAAACTGTCTTTAAGTTAACGTGGTTGAAGTCGCCGGCTATGATGAAAAAGCCATCGGGTTATTGGTTTGTTGTTCGCTGATGGCACTGTAAAGTTCACGAAGCGAGTCCTTAGCGTTTGCACATGGGGGAATGTACACAGCGACAATAACAATGGCCGTGAGCTCCCGGGGCAGATAGAACGGTCGACACTTCACAACCATAAACTCCACCAGCGATGAACAGTGTTTTGATAATACCGCAGCATTGTTACACCATTCTTTGTTGATATACACACACACACAAAGCCGCCCCCGCAAGTCTTACCAGACAGTGATGAATCTCTGTCCGCTCGCCAGCAGGTTAGTCTGTGCAGCTGAATGGCAGAGTCCGGGATGTTGTCATTTAGCCATGTTTCAGTGAAAACTAACACACAACAATCCCTTGTCTCATGCTGTGTAGACCGAATGAGTTGAATTAAGTCCAGTTTGTTTTCCAGAGAGCGAACGTTTGAGAGCATTAGTGATAGAATCGCTGGTCTAATGGGGTTAGCCTTTAACCTAGCTCATATACCTCCACACTTGCCGCGTTTCTGTCCCCTCTCACACCGCTGGCGTCGCCGCTTTGTGCGGGTAGCATCAGTAGACGAGGCCGTGGTCTTCGGGGTTCGGCCTCAGCAGCAGACAGAGGCCTTGTAGCTTTTCAGTAGTCACCGGTAAAAGCTGATGTTTGTACAGACTGCCGATTTCCAGAAGGCTCTGGTGATCATAGATGTGTTTCCGAGTGTTTATCTGATGATTTTGAGATAAAGTGAGACAGTTTAAAGACAAGGAGACAAGACTAACAGACATAAACACACCTTTTTTGGGACCCAGAGTAGCCACTGCGTCCAAACTTCAACCAAAAGCTGTCACCCTCCTTAATTTATCGCAATCTTTGGGCACACAGAAAATGGTAGTAATGGTAGATGGTGCTTTCTCTTTCGTCATCACGTTATAAGCACAGAATCTGCTGGAATGATTAGAATTATGTGCAATACCCGCAATCTCTGTAAATGAATGTGGCAGAAACACTGGGGTCACATTTAACTGACAGTGTAAAGAGTCTCATTCCGCTTATTGTTTGGACTGTGTTCAAACTTACCCCTTTAATAAACACTGCATTTGGATCCTCAACCTTTCGCGTACCTGTGCAGTTTCATGACACATATCATACAACGCCGTAAAACCCGTAATCTGCACTTTGATCTTGAAATAATTTGTAATATATGTTGTTCCAAATATTTCTTTGCCGTTTTTTATTTCAAAATTCGCAAATTTGCAGTACAACAACTGCAAGTCCTTTGTGCTATGAATCAGCCCATGGTGCTGTTTCCATCTGACTGCTGACTCTATGATCAGTGTTCCTGTGGCTCAGTGGTTAGAGCATTGCGTTAGCAGCGCAAAGGTTGTGGGTTCGATTCCCAGGGAACACATGTACTGACAAAAAAATGTATAGCCTGAATGCGCTGTAAGTCGCTTTGGATAAAAGCGTCTGCTAAATGCATAAATGTAAATGTAAATGATCAAAATGCAAGCGTTATGTAGTTATGCTTGTTTCTTTACTCTGAAACCTCTGATTGGGCCATGGGGCCTCTCAATTCTGAACTCTGAATGAGTCTATGAGCTCATTTGAATCTACTGCCTAATCTGTACTGAACAGGTAATATTCCTGTTCTGCTACAAATGTAACATCTTTGAAAGGTTTTTATGCCTGGTCACTCACATGCAGTTTCATGAGAGGTCCATTTTGATTTTTAAACAAATATTTTGTACAAATCTGTGGTCGCTCTAAAATGGCCACATTGATAGTGGTCAGACAGGGTTCTGTTGGTGTTTTTATTTTAGGGTCTTGAATCAGCTTGACTTGTCATATGTGGTCAATTTGCAAATCAAGCCCAGTATCTTTACGAGTAAACAAGAAATCTCTTCTGTTAAACATCATGTTAAACAATCTGTTAAACAACATTACTTCATGGAGGTATCATGAACACCGGTCCAGCTGAGAAAATAAATAGTTTGTTGCTGCATTTACACCGGCACAAAAAAATCAGTTTTTTTTTTGCTCACATCTTGACACACAAATTGCAATTTGTAAACACAAAAATGCACACAAGATCCGTTTTTCGCATCCGATCTGAGCCACTTCCAGATGTGGATTTTAATCGGATATATTTTCAATATCTGTACATCCGACCTACGCCTAAACACACATACACTGTAAAAAAATTAAATCGGTTTCAACTAATTATTATTTAGTAACTAGTTCCACAGAAATGTTACGTTCAGTCAATTTCTGACTTCAAAGTGTTATCTGAATTGTTATTTTTTTAGTTGGCTCAACCTTTAGTGAACTAGTTTTATATTCCATTCAACTAAAATGTTTTAGTTGGTCAAACATTTAGAAAACTACAGCAGTTTATGTCAATAAACCGTTTTCTCCATGTGTTTTATATGTTACCTCAACTAAGATGTATTATTTGGGCATCATAAGAAATAGCTGGGGAACTACATATATTTTTATAGTTAAAAAATATTATTAACTGGTGTTTATCAATCACTAAAAACAGACTTTACAACACATAATAGTCTTTATTTAATAACAATCTCCATTTATACAATTTTTCATACACACTAAACATACTGGAATGAAGAAAAAAAGTCACCTACATCTTGGATGGCCTGAGGGTCAGTAAATTCACAGAAAATGTTCATGTGTGGGTGAACTATCCCTTTAAAGCTCCAGTTGACAAACATTACATCTGTAATACGACTGCAGGGGGGGCAGACGAAACCAGCATGGCATCGTTTAATTCTAGGCTGCAACAGGACAGATTGAGCAGAGGTTCTTGTGGTCTTGTCCCGATGGCCAACGAGGTCTTCGGAGGGGATCTGCCTCTGGAGCTCATCTAGCTGACATGGTCGTCTCTAGGTGCTGATCCACCATATGATCTGCATACAGACTGGATCTGGGTGACTGCAAGGACCATCTGATCTGGATACAGACTGGGTGGCAGCATTCACCTCAAATCAAATCAAAATCAAATCACTTTTATTGTCACATCACCACAGCACGTGTGCCTTGGTGAGTGAAATTCTTGAGAGCGTGCTCCAGACAGTGCAGAAACAATTTACATATAGACAGTACATACTTACACAGAAGACAATGTGCAGAATGCACATATATATATATAGTCAGTACACACAGTGTACTATTAGACATACTTGCAGTTATCAATACACATTATACACAAAATGTACACATTTTACATTATGTACACCTATATACACAATGGTATGCAAAAAAAAAAAATAAACAATACAAATACAAATAATAATAATAAAAAATACAAATAAAAGTTGCAGCAGATTTACATAGGCCGGATACGCAATGTCATGGATGTGCGTTGCATGGTATCCAGTGGTAGCAGATAGATTGTTGTATTTGTGCAGTGTGTGCGTGTAGTCCAGTTGAACTGTGTTAAAGTACAGTGCATATTGTAACGTGGGAGAGTGCTGTAGGGTGTATTAGTTTTTTCTGTTCATTAGCCTGATAGCCTGAGGGAAAAAGCTCTCCCTCAGTTGGCTAGTGCGGGATCGGATGCTGCGGAGACGTCTTCCTGAGGGCAGCAGAGAGAGCAGTCTGTGGGACGGGTGGCTGGAGTCTTTGATAATCCTCCGGGCTTTCCTTGTACACCGCCTGGTGCAGATGTCCTGGAGGGAGGGAAGCTCACCTCCAACAATGTGGCGGGCAGTTCGCACGACCCTTTGCAGAGCTTTGCGGTTGCCAGCGGTGCTGTTTCCAAACCAGGCGGTGATGCAGCCGGTCAGGATGCTCTCCACAGTGCAGGTGTAGAAGGATCTGAGGATGCTGGGGCTCATTCCAAACTTCCTCAGCCGTCTCAGGAAAAAGAGGCGCTGATGTGCCTTCTTCAGCACTGCGTCTGTGTGAGCAGACCATGTGAGATCCTCGGTGATGTGAACGCCGAGGAACTTAAAGCTGTTTACCCGCTCCACAGGTGTCTTGTCGATGGTGATGGGTGTGTGTTCTGTGCTCTGTCTCCTGAAATCCACCACCAGCTCCTTGGTCTTGTCGATGTTGAGTGAGAGGTTGTTCTCCTGACACCATTTAGTCAGGGTACTCACCTCCTCTCTGTAGGCCGTCTCATCGTTGTCGGTGATCAGGCCTATCACCGTTGTGTCATCAGCAAATTTGACAATGACGTTGGAGCTGTGTGTTGCTGTACAGTCGTGTATGTACAGGGAGTACAGGAGTGGGCTGAGGACGCAGCCCAGAGGAGCACCAGTGTTGAGGATCAGAGAAGATGAGGTGTTGTTGCCCATTCTGACCACCTGACTTCTGCCTGTCAGGAAGTCCAGGATCCAGCTGCACAGAGATCTGTTCAGTCCCAGAGTCTGGAGCTTCGCAACCAGTGTGGCAGGCACTATGGTGTTAAATGCTGAACTATAATCCACGAACAGCATCCTCACATAGGTGTTCTTATTTTCCAGGTGGGAGAGAGCAGTGTGCAGGGTGAAGGCAATAGCATCGTCTGTGGAACGGTTACTGCGATATGCAAATTGTAGTGGGTCCAGTGAAGCAGGCAGCACAGAGCAGATGTAGTCTCTGACGAGCTTCTCAAAACACTTGCTGAAGATGGGGGTCAGAGCAACGGGCCTCCAGTCATTCAAGCATGTGATTTTATTTTTCTTCGGTATGGGCACAATGGTGGATTTTTTGAAGCATGCGGGAACCACAGACAGAGAGAGGGAAAGATTGAAAATGTCTGTAAAAATCCCGGCTAGTTGGAAAGCGCATGCTTTGAGCACACGGCCTGGTATGCCATCCGGACCCACGGCTTTTCGGATGTTCACCTGTTTGAAGGATCGGGTTACATCTGCAACAGAAAGCGAGAGTGGACTCACCTCTTCTGCAGCAGCCATGGGAGCGCCTCTGTGTGGGCGGTGTTGTCAGCCTCGAAACGAGCATAAAAAGTGTTGAGCTCATCCGGTAGAGAGGCGGCAATGTTCACAGTAGCTGGTTTATTCCCGTTAAAGCCTGTGATGTTGTTGATACCCTGCCACATGCTTCTTGGGTTGTTGTTGTTGAATTGTTCTTCAACTTTGTTTTTATATTGTCGTTTGGCGGCTTTGATGGATTTCCTGAGATCGTAACTGGCTTGTTTTCGATCGTCAGTGTTTCCGGATTTAAAGGCAGATGTCCGCGCTGACAAGGCTGATCGAACATCGCTATTAATCCACGGTTTTTGGTTGGGGTAGATGCAGATTATTTTTGTAAAGTTCACGAAGCGAGTCCTTAGCGTTTGCACATGGGGGAACCTTTGAGGCCATTGTGAAAGATACAAGTATGGCTACTTAATTTTCCCCAAAATATTTGAGGGGTAAAAATTAGATCAGCAATTACATCTAACTAAATTTCAAAACGATCTAAACTCATCCCTAATCTTCATACAGTTTTTTGCAGTGGGTTTTTATACACTGTAAACCAGCTTTTGAAATAGCGACCGGTTAATGAGTCACATTACAAAACACGGACATGTTCCCGAGACAACTGCTCTAACTGCTTTCACCGTACAAACAAAACAAACTAAAATAAAAAAAGTTTAGAGCATCCCGTTAAGGATACCCCACTAAACCAAAACAGGGAAAGGCATATCCAACAATAAACCTCCCCTCAAATATACAAATAGTAGCCTGTACTTACCAAAACCGAACTCCCGCGAAGCAACCAGAAAAAGCCAAACCAACCATATCCTCCAGAAGTTTACCAAAAAAAAAAATCTAAATTTAAAGGACGAGGCCCCACATTTGTCACGACCGGCTTAAAGACATGACAAAAGATTGGAGGACATAGTCAGTTTGGTTTGGTTGCAACGAAAAGTTGTGATGTGACGTTCGACACCGAGGCTTCGAAGCTTGTATGTAAAAAATGAAACATCTCACATTGAAGCGCTGTATCGGAGCTTGATTCGTTTTTTCAAAAGCATGTGATCTATGACATCTGAAGCTTAATTCGCCTGAAAACCACATGACTTTTTCATATCTGGTTCAAACAAAGCGAACCTCAGCGCCGTTTCCTTTACATTATATTACATTATAATGCGTCAGCGCTGTTTTCTTTTGATCCTAATTAGCAACATGCCACTAGTCACTAGTATCTGCCCAGCAAGTTTTGCCACGCAAGCATCACTCACAATTTTCTTCAGGAAATGTACATTCTAGTTGGACTTGCCAAAGGCAAGGCTTCACTATTGTCTCTTGCATACTTATTATTATTCTTCTTCTGGACAAAACTTCGGCTCGCTACTCCTCCGCACCGTTTTTGTCACAGACCCATGAAAGAGCTCAAATCGTGCGGCTTATTGTTGCATATCTTTTCTAAGCGATCGGGGTAATGTTCGCCCCAGGGCATATCGCCCAAAACCCATGACAATATCCAACTTGCGGGTCTAGCTCAGACGAAATTTCGTAGAAACTTATGAATCACCCACATTGAAAGCTGGCAAGCTCGGTAAGACCATACTCAAAATGGGGTAAAAGTGCACCCCTGGGGGCAGGAGCGTCCCAAATTGCCCATTGACTTTCTATGGTAATCTTTGACGCCTCGTAGCTCAGAGCGTGGATTTCACAGAAATGTGAAATTTGCCACATTTCAAGAGGCTGGCACTTCTGTAAGACCATACCTCAAAATGGTAAAAGTTACCCCTGGGTGCAGAGCGCCCAAAATGCCCCATTGACTCTCTGGTTAGGACGCCCATAAAGGGCCGTCCTACACCAAAGAAACCGCTTTTCAATTGAACATAACTCTGGATCACAGTGTCATAGAGACACGGGCGGGCTCATTGACTCAGACGACCATCAGCATCTCAGATCATTGTGAGCATCAGCCACGCCCCTAGCAACCATTTAGAGCACCTTAGCAACACGTCCCATAGACTTCCATTGAAGAGATCTATCTCAGATAGAAGTGTCATAGAAACATGAGGTCTCGTTTCACTCAGGGCAGCAAGCACCAATCCTGAATCACCTCAAACACACTGGCCACGCCCTAGCAACCATTGTCGACCACCTTAGCAACCAAAATTCACAGACTCTAGCTCATATCTAGAATTGTAAATCACATCTGACGGGCTCTGTAAGAACAGACATACTGGGGTAAAACTTGCACCCTAGCTCAAAGTTGAATCTTTCTATAAGGACGGCCCTGAAATCTCCTACACCATAGAAAACCGCTTTCTATCTAACTCTGGATCACATTCATAGACAAGGGCGGCTCATTTGACTCAGACGACTCACATCTCATCATTGTGATCATCAAGCCACGCCCCAACAACCATTTAGAGCTCCTTACAACACGTCCCATAGCTTCCATTGAAACTATCTCAGATAGAAGTGTATAAACATGAGGGTCTCTTGACTCGGCAGCAAGCAGCAATTCCCTAATCACCTCAACACTCATGGCCACGCACTAGCAACATTGTCGAGCACCTAAGCAATCAAATCACAGACTCATACTCAAATGATTTCTAGAAATTATGCTTTGAAGATCAACGGCTCTGTAAAACTAATCATATAACACACTGAAAACTTGCACCGGGGGGCAAGCGTCCCAATTGCCCTATTGACTTTCATGTGTAGGACGCCTATAATAAAACCGCTTTTCAATTGAACATACTCTGGATCACAGTGCTAGAGACAATGCGGCTCATTTGACTCAGACGACCAATCAGCACTCAGGATCATTGTGAACTAATCAAGCACGCCCCTAGCAACCATTTAGAGCACCTTAGCAACATCCCATAGACTTCCATTGAAACAGATCAAAGGATATCTCAGATAGAAGTGTCATAGAAACATGAGGGTGGGCTCGTTTGACTCGGGCAGCAAGCACCAATCCTGAATCACATCAACATCACTGGCCACGCCCTAGCAACCATTGTCGAGCACCTTAGCAACCTAAAATTCACAGAGGAATATCTCCATTCTGAATGTCACAGAGCTGGGAGTTGGTTTATATCATTCATACTGACAAGAAGCCTTTGGAGTATCGTGATTGCTAGCTGCCAAGCACTCCCTAGCAACCAAACAGAGAGTACCTAGCAACCGTCTTTGCAAGACCTATAATCTCTGCATCAGAACATCGTAAAGAGATGGGTTGGTTTTTACATTCACACTGACTCGGAGCTTCATGATTGATCAGCTGCCAAGCCACTCCCTAGCAACCAAACAGATCACCCTAGCAACCGTTTTGCAAGACCAATATCCTGCATCAGAACATCGTATAGATGGGGGTTGGCTCTTTTGACTCATGCTAGCAAACAGGACTTGCTACACATCTAGCAGTGAATACTACATGCTAATAGCGCTTAGCTAAGTGCTAATCATGCAATAAAATGCTACAAACTCCATAGTAACCATCTGTGACAACTACCAACCACCTAGTAACACCATAGCAACCACACAGATCACCATAGCAACGCCTAGCAACGCCTAGCAACCACCCAGAACCTAGCAACCGCCTAGCAACCACCCAGAACCCCAGCAACCATACAACACCCTAGCAACCAAACACCCTAGCAACACCTAGCAACGAACAACCTAGCAACTCAGCAGCTAGCAACCACAGAACACCATAGCAACTTTTATCAACACTAGCAACACCCAAACATGCAAATAGCAACCACCCAGACATAGCAACCACAGCAACATAGCAACCACCCAGACACCCTAGCAACCACCTACAACACCCAACACCCAAGCTAATAGCAACGCTAGCAACACCCATAACTAGCAACCATGCAAATCAACGCTAGCAACCACCCATCACCCAGCAACATCTACAACCATGCTAAACATGCACCGCTAGCAACAGCCAGAACATAGCAACTAGCAAGCTAATCACCAGCTAGCAACATAGCAACATGCATAACCAGAACATACAACCACCTAGCAACCAACCGCCCCTAGCAACATGCTAGCAACACCCTAGCAACCACCCGAACACCCTACAACCACCTGAGCAACACCCAAAAACTAACCAACACCTAGCAACGCCTAGCAACATGCATAACACTAGCACCACCTAGCAACACCCAAGCAACCACCCAGAACACCCAGCAGCCTAGCAACACCCAAATCACTAGCAACCACCTAGCAACACCCTAGCAACCAAAGAACACCCTAGCAATAGCAACCATAGACTCCATAGCAATAGCAACCACCCAGAACACCCTAGCAACCACCTAGCAACACCCTGCAACCTCCCAGAACACCCTAGCAACGCCTAGCAAACCCAGAACACCTAGCAACATAGCAACACCCTAGCAACCATTCAGAACACCCCAGCAAACGCCTAGCAAACCCTAGCAACCATCCAGAACTAGCAACGCCTAGCAACACCCTACATTAACACCTAGCAAGCCTAGCATGCTAGCAACATTGCACCCTAGCAACACCTAGCAACCATAGCAACGCCCTAGCAACATCCCTAGCAACTGCCTAGCAACATGCTAAAGCACGCTAGCAACCGCCTAGCAACCATCACTAGAACACCCTAGCAACCGCTAGCAACCATCAAAAACCCTAGCATCAACCTAGCAACGCCCTAGCAACCACAGAACTAGATAGATCACAGTTCTTTAAATATCAATGTCATAGAACTTGGAGAGTCAACGCCGAACTCCATGTTTCAACTAAAACATAATAAGCCAATCTCAGCACCAGCATCGTACAGACATGGTTGTCTCATTCAATCATACAGCTAGCAAACGGGTGGTGTTTTTTGCACTGCAAGCTCCATCACATGCTAGCAAATGTACTTCTAGTTATTATACATGAGCAAATTTTCTGACTGCTACCCACCTAAGCTTTATCTTCAGATCAAATGCAATCAGAATGCGGGTGTGCTTATTCATTCTAAGCAAGCAGCTTTATGCTAATCATACATTAGCGACAAACCCGCAAAAAAACGCATCGCTAGCATGCCAATCACGGTTTAGCAAGCCAATTTCTAGCAACATGTGAATCAAACATTTGAACTATCAGCTGAGCGAGAACATACTAATGGGGGTAGCTAATACATCTGGCAAGGCATCAAATGCTAGACTTACATGGTAGCAACCATGAAATAGCAAGGTTAAACATGCATAGAAATGATCTATTGCTCTTTTCACTTGCTAATATCTATCTATCATCCTACTAACTGCTCTCTCTCTCTCATCTCTATCTCTAGCATCTCTCTCTCTCTCTACATCATCTACAATACTAATCATGCTAGCAACACTAATCTATCTATCTACTATCTATACTATCTATCTAATCTATCTACTATCTTCTATCTATCATCATGCTAGCAACATGCTAGATCACATGCTTAATCATGCTAGCAACATGCTAGCAACATGCTAATCATGCTAGCAAACAAGCTAGAAACATGCTAATCATGCTAGCAACATGCTAGCAACATGCTAATCATGCTAGCAACATGCTAGCAACATGCTAATCATGCTAAATCATGCTACAACATGCTAATCATGCTAGCAACATGTATCATGCTAAAATCATGCTAGCAACATGCTAGCAACATGCTAATCATGCTAGCAACTGCAGCACCATGCTAATCATCTAAAATCATGCTAGCAACATGCTAATCATCTAGCAACATGCTAATCATGCTAATCATGCTACAAAATATTCAACATGCTAATCACGCTACAATGATAGCAACATGCTAATCATGCTACACTCGCAACATGCTAACAACATGCTAGCAACATGCTAATCATCTAGCATCTATAACTGCTAATCATGCTAGCAAAATGCGATCATGCTAGCAACATGCTAGCAACATGCTAACACGCTAGCAACATGCTAATCATGCTAGCAACATGCTAGCAACATGCTATCAGCTAGCAACATGCTAGCAACATGCTCAAGGCTAATCATCTAGCAGCATGCTAGCACATGCTAATCATGCTAGCAACTGCTAGATGCTATCCGCTAGCACATGCTACAACATGCTAATCATGCTAATCATGCTAGCACATGCTAGCAAATCTAATGCAGCTAGCAACATGCTAGCAACATGCTAATCATGCTAGCAACATGCTAACAAACATGCTATTCACTCTAGCAACATGCTAGCAACATGCTAATCACGCTAGCAACATCTAAAATCATGCAGCAACATGCTAATCTGCTAGCAAATGCTAACAAACATGCTACTCATCTAGCGACATCAAGCAACATGCTATCGCTAGCAACATGCTAGCAACATGCTAATCATGCTAAAACATGCTAGCAACATGTAACCACATGCAATCAAGCAACATGCTAGCAACAAATGCTAATCACGCTAACCATGCTATCACGCTAATGCTAGCAACATGCTAGCAACATGCTAATCGCTAAAGTCATGCTAGCAACATGCTAAACATGCTAGCAACATCTAGCTAGCAACATGCTAATCACGCTAGCAACATGCTAGCAACATGCTAATCACGTATCTACTTGCTAGCAACATGCTAATCATGAATCATGCTAGCAACATGCTAGCAACATGCTAATCTAAAAATCAGCTAGCAACATGTTAATCATGTTAAAATCATGCTAGCAACATGCTAGCAACATGCTAATCATGCTAAAATCATGCTAGCAACATGCTAATCATGCTAGCAACATGCTAATCATGCTAAAATCATGCTAGCAACATGCTAGCAACATGCTAATCATGCTAGCAACATGCTAGTCACATGCTAATCATGCTAGCAACATGCTAGCAACATGCTAAAGCACATGCTAATCATGCTAGCAACATGCTAGCAATATGCTAATCATGCTAGCAACATCTATCTCATGCTAACATGCAGTCACCACAGCAACAGGCAAATCATGCTAGCAACATGCTAATCATGCTAGCAACATGCTAGCAACATGCTAATCATGCTAGAACAGCTAGTTCACAACATGCTAGTGCTAATCACCTAGCAACATGCTAATCACGTTTAGCAACATCTAAAAATGCAAACATGCTAGCAACATGCTAATCATGCTAGCAACATGCTAACAACATGCTAATCACGCTAGCAACATGCTATCAACATGCTAATCATGCTAGCAACATGCTAATCATGCTAAAATCATGCTAGCAACATGCTACCAACATGCTAATAATGCTAAAATCACGCTAGCAACATGCTAGCAACATGCTAATCATGCTAAAATCATGCTAGCAACATGCTAGCAACATGCTAATCATGCTAGCAAAATGCTAGCAACATGCTAATCATGCTAGCAACATGCTAGCAACATGCTAATCATGCTAGCAACATGCTAGCAACATGCTAATCACGCTAGCAACATCTAACATGCTAATCTTTAGCAAAATGCAAAATCATGCTAGCAACATGCTAATCATGCTAGCAACATGCTAGCAACATGCTAATCATGCTAGAACATGCTAGCAACATGCTAATCATGCTAGCAACATGCTAGCAACATGCTAATCATGCTAGCAACATGTTAACAACATGCTAATCACGCTAGCAACATGCTATCAACATGCTAATCATGCTAAAATCATGCTAGCAACATGCTAACAACATGCTAGCAACATGCTAATCATGCTAGCAACATGCTAGCAACATGCTAATCACGCTAGCAACATGCTAATAATGCTAAAATCATGCTAGCAACATGCTAGCAACATGCTAATCACGCTAGCAACATGCTAGCAACATGCTAATCACGCTAGCAACATGCTAGCAACATGCTAATCACGCTAGCAACATGCTAACAACATGCTAATCACGCTAGCAACATGCTAGCAACATGCTAATCACGCTAGCAACATGCTAAAATCATGCTAGCAACATGCTAGCAACATGCTAATCACGCTAGCAACATGCTAGCAACATGCTAATCATGCTAAAATCATGCTAGCAACATGCTAACAACATGCTAATCATGCTAGCAACATGCTAGCAACATGCTAATCACGCTAGCAACATGCTAACAACATGCTAATCATGCTAAAATCATGCTAGCAACATGTTAGCAACATGCTAATCATGCTAGCAACATGCTAGCAACATGCTAATCACGCTAGCAACATGCTAACAACATGCTAATCACGCTAGCAACATGCTAGCAACATGCTAATCACGCTAGCAACATGCTAAAATCATGCTAGCAACATGCTAATCATGCTAGCAAAATGCTAACAACATGCTAATCATGCTAGCGACATGCTAGCAACATGCTAATCATGCTAGCAACATGCTAGCAACATGCTAATCATGCTAAAATCATGCTAGCAACATGCTAACAACATGCTAATCACGCTAGCAACATGCTAGCAACATGCTAATCACGCTAGCAACATGCTAATCACGCTAAAATAATGCTAGCAACATGCTAGCAACATGCTAATCATGCTAAAATCATGCTAGCAACATGCTAATCATGCTAGCAACATGCTAATCACGCTAGCAACATGCTAGCAACATGCTAATCACGCTAGCAACATGCTAGCAACATGCTAATCACGCTAGCAACATGCTAATCATGTTAAAAATCATGCTAGCAACATGCTAATCATGCTAAAATCATGCTAGCAACATGTTAATCATGTTAAAATCATGCTAGCAACATGCTACCAACATGCTAATCATGCTAAAATCATGCTAGCAACATGCTAGTCATATGATAATCATGCTAGCAACATGCTAGAAACATGCTAGTCACTATCTAGCAATCTATCTATCTATCTATCTATCTATCTATCTATCTATCTATCTATCTATCTATCTATCTATCTACTGACTTTATCTATCTATCTATATCTATCTATCTATCTATCTATCTATCTATCTTTTTTATATAAACTTCGTACTTCAAACTGCTAGCTTTTAAAACTAAATAAAAGGTCAGACTTTCTCAAGCCAACTTCGAAGTTTGTTCACAAACTTCTTTATCTAGTTTATATATTAATGTCAAATTAACTTTGCCCATGAAATAACAGTCTAAGGACTGAGGCAGAGTTGACATTGACAGATCACAGATTTAATTCATGAGTTCATGTTTGATTTATTTGAATTAGTTTAGTGGCAGTACACCAACACAAATGAATGACTTTGACAATGGCTATTATTTTTATACAATAAATTAAAACAAGGAATCAGTAGTAGAACCAGATGTGAAACCAGCAGCTGTAATGAATCACAGCACTTTGGAAGGTGTTGTTCATTTTTATGACCACAAGATGGCCACAGCATGAACCGTTTTAAAATGCTTTGAGTAATGAACCTTTTTCCGATACAATTGGGTTGAAAGCTTCATTTGATCAGAACGCTTAAATTCGCCATCACTAACGAAAATGTTTATTAACATAAATAGAAAATTAAATAAAACAAAAAATCAGCACAGTCAAACACAATTTCTGTCAGACCCATCATTAGTCAAAGCATCAGACAGAACCAAGTTTAAAGTAATAACAAAGTCCAAAATAAACAAAGACCAAACACAACCAGAAGCAGGACCCCACCATGCCAAAAAGCCTAAGATTTATATAGGAAAGAACAGGTGTACACAGTTCACTTGATGAATCTCTCAAACACACCCACTGGCCGGCCATAGCAGGAAGCTTTTGAAATCTTGATGTCAAAATCCAGCATTTTTTCCAAAAAAACTGGCGCCTAAAGGGTTAATTATATATGTTTACATTGTATTCAAGTTGTTTTGCAGCAGTGGTATCTTGGTATAATGTATTAACAACGGTTTGAGACAAATATGTTATTCAATATAAAACAATGCAGATGGAGCGGCAGGAATTTGAACAGCGTCCTGAGTCGTTGCTGGGCGCTGCGGACAGACGCCGAATGACGCCGCCGGTGTGCGTACACACATAGAAAACAATGTGTTCGAATTTTAAAGACATGGCATGACACGGCGCTGCGCTTCTTGTTCGGTGTGCGACCCCCTTAAGGGTGCTTTCACACCTGCCTCATTTAGTTCGGTTGAATCGCACTAGAGTTTGTTTTCCCTCTTGGTGTGGTTCGTTTGGGCAGGTGAGAATGCAGCAATCGCACTCGGGTGTGCACCAAAAGCGGACCAAAAAAGCTCTCCTTGAAGAGGTGGTCTCGGTACGCTTTCAAACGAACCCTGGAGTGGTTCATTTGTGGTGAGACTGCGATCTGACATCAAACAGACCCAACTGCAAAAAGAACTGCACATTTTTGGACTAAACCAGCTGCCATAGTCAGCTGCGCTGTACATTATAGGATGAGAAAGTGTTTGTTGACAGTTTGCAGTTTTGCATGGCAGGTCGCGGACAAACTTGAGGTTGTGAGGAGGTGCGGAGAATCCACCAACGCAGTTGTCTCTCCATAATAGCAGTGTGCTGTCTGCTGCATTTTACTCCTGTCTTTGTATACTTCCGGGAGCACCGTTGGAATTTTCCTGCATGCTTTTTCTGACCAATCGAAAAACAGTTTAGGGAATGCGTTCAAAGACACATCTAGCCAACAAGTGAAGCAGATGTTGTCACGTGACTGCATTTTGGTTCGTTTCAGCTGGTTCGGACCAGAGCAAACAGTGTGGTGTGAAAAGAAACCAAAACGGCTAAAAATAGCTACAATGTATATTTTTTGTCTTTGGTCTAGACCAAAGCAAGTGAACTATCATACTTTCCTGGTGTGAATACACCCTAAGATAACATGCTGATTTATGTATTGGGAGGAGAAACATGGTAACATTGTCACTAACTAACTAACTAACTAAGACAATGTCAATAAACCATGTGGGATGTGTCCAACAGCTGAGTTTAAAAACTCAGAACACCAACAAATTTAGCCTGTTTTGTTTGGGCCTTTTTGCCTTCAATTTCTTCAAGCGGGTTAATTAAATTATTGATGGTTGTTCAGGTCTAAGCAATTGCACATATTGCTATAAACTTGGGATTTCACATTTTCACTCTCCTACTCATTCTTTCCTCACTTTCTCAATTTTCAATTTTCAATTTAATTGTGCTTTATTGGCATGACAAAAACTATACATTTGTATTGCCAAAGCAATTGCAGCTGGGCTGCTCACAAGTAGTGCACATTTGAATTATCAGAAAGAAAAAATATATAATAATAGTAATTTAACAAATATTTAAAACTTATTAAATATGTAGTGCAAAATGAATGACTATTGTAAGTATGTGATAGAAATCAAATTAAATACGGTACAGTATAAGATTTACAGAGGCAAAATATACATTTAAGTAATATAATGGAGTAATATGTCATAATATATTCTACATGTGCTGGAAACATCAGCTCAGGGCAGATGGAGTGTCTTCTCTTCTATGGTGACTTTCTCTCTTTCTGCAACTTTTGTGAATGTGTGAGTGCGTGTGTTTATGTGTTAGACTATTTTAGATGTCTTAGATTTATCCAAGTAAGTCTTATTTATATTGAAAATATAAGTATCTTGTGTTTTGTGCGGATGTGTGGATGATTCAAAGTCTGGGGACTTTGACTTTGAACAGGTCTTGGAAGGAGCCTTGAAGGATGGCAGTCAGTCAGAGTGTAGGGCACTGATCTAAAGCAAGAGAGGAGCATTTTGGAGAGCCTAGGAGCTTGACAGGATCAGAATCAGAAAGAGCTTTATTGCCAAGTGTGTTTGCACACATAAGGAATTTGTCTTGGAGTTAGGAGGTTCCAGTACAGAAAGTGCACACATAGTGCAGACAACATATAATTAAGGTAATAAAAAACACTAATGAAGAGAATAGACAATAATTATGAATAACAATAGTAATAAAAAAATGTTTTCCATAGACAGAACTGTGAATGTGCATGTGCTATGTATAGATGAAGGTTTGATTATTTATTTACAGATGTACAGTACTGAGGTGTGTTATGTGTTGTTCAGGTGGGATTATGGCATGGGGGGGGGGGGTTCTTGTGTCTGGTTGTTTTGGTGCTCAGTGATCTGTAGCACCGGCCAGAGGGCAACAGTTCAAAGAGAGAGTGAGCTGGGTTGTGAGGGGTCCAGAGTGACTTTTCCTCATTCTGGAGGTGTAAGGTTCTTAGAGGCTGAGCAGAGGGGCACCGATGATCCTCTCAGCAATCCTGACTGTCCGTTGTAGTCTTCTGATGTCTGTTTTGGTAGCTGAACCAAACCAAACAGTTATAGATGAACAGAGGACAGACTCAATGATGGCAGAGTAGAACTGTTTCAGCAGCTCCTGTGGCAGGTTGAACTTCCTTAGCTGGCGGAGGAAATACAGCCTCTGCTGGGCCTTTATCGCAATAGTGTGATTGTCCCACTTCAGGTCCTGAGAGATGGTGGTTCCCAGGCATCGGAATGACTCTACTGCAGCCACATTGCTGTCCATGATGGCGAGTGGGGGGAGAGCAGGATGATCACTATATCACTTATCCACTATAATCTACACAGTTTTGAGAATGTTATCATCAGCAGGATGATAATGTGTAACATACTTTATTAGCTCTTAGTGTAAGAGGTCTTCAGCTCACACACATATATTTTATTCATCTAATTAATAAGTGTATCCTAATGAGTTATTCCATGGCCCTGTCCCAAATGGAACGCTTCATGTGCACTTGCGGTATGGCCGTCTCGTGCGCCTGTTCTTTAAGTCCACAAGAACATAGGATTTCCCATTTGTCATTTTTACGTTCAGAAGGGTGCTCGCGAGTGCCCCATTGCGGCCGTTATGCGCCCTCGATCCACACTTCTGCAAAGCCCGCACTGGGGTGAGCTTCGCTGCAGACTCTACCCAACAGTCAAAGCACCATTACGTGATGAAAGTGCAGACTTGGAGGAAGACTGCAAGGGTTTAGGGTGCCATTTGGGAAAGGGCCCATGTTTCACTGTCACTATCACCAACAGGAGTGCCCATGAGCTGCACCAGAGGGCACTCCATCCCTGACTTTTACCATTCACCCAGGACTCTATTTCCCATAATCCTGCCCTGGACTCATCTATTGCAGTCACCTGTCTTTCATCACCTCATCAGTTTCAAATTATAAGAAAGGCACACATTCTCACATCACTGATGGTTGTTAGCCTGCTATGTTGCATTGCCTTAGGTGTGTCTGTTTGTGTGTTTGTTTGTATTTTTACCTTGGACTGTTTTTATGTTTTGTGATCGTTTGTTGCCTGCCCTGACCTTCACCTGTTTTGAGATTTACTCGTTTGCCTGTGCCTTTGATGTTACTGTTTTTGCTGTTGTTTTGATCCTGCCTGTTCTGACCACGTTTTTTGAATAAAGCCTGCATTTGGTCCCATACTCCGTTGTCACGCCTCCACGTTACACACTCTATCCATCACAGTATAATACTTCTATCTTTGGAAAATAAATAATATTTATAATTAACAGATAATCAACCAATTCAGCACAGGTGGAGCTTGGTGGAGCTTAACTTTATTAGCATGATGTGTATAATATACAGTGGTGAAATCATTATTTGATCCCCTGCTGATTTTGTATGTTTGTACACTGACAAAGGAATTATCAGTCTATAACTTTAATGGCAGGTTTATTTTAACAGTGAGAGACAGAATAACAAAAAGAAAATCCAGAAATTGCATTTCAAAAAAGTTATAAATTGATTTGCATTTTAATGAGTCGAATAAGTGAACTTTGTGAACCCCTTCGCAAAACTTGACTTAGTACTTGCTGGAAAAACCTTTGTTGGCAATCACAGAGGTCAGGCGTTTCTTGTAGTTGGCCACCAGGTTTGCACACATCTCAGGAGGAAATTTTGTCCCACTCCTCTTTGCAGATCCTCTCCAAGTCTTTAAGGTTTCGAGGTTGACATTTAGCAACTCGAACCTTCAGCTCCCCCCACATATTTTCTATGGGATTAAGGCCTGGAGACTGGCTAGGCAAATTCAGGACCTTAATGTGCTCCTTCTTGAGCCACTTTGTTGCCTTGGCCGTGTGTTTTGGGTCACTGTCATGCTGGGATACCCATCCTCGACCCATTTTCAGTGCACTAGCTGGCTTCAATGCCCTGGTCCTGATGGTACATGGCCCTGTCCATCGTCCCTTTTATGCAGTGCAGTTTTCCTGTTCCCTTAGCAGAAAAACACCTCCAAAGAATAATGTTTCCACCTCCATGTTTGACATGGGGATGGTGTTCTTGGGGTCATAGGCAGCATTCATCCTCCTCCAAACACGGCGAGTTGAGTTGATGCCAAAGAACTCGATTTTGGTCTCATATGACCACAGCACTTACACCCAGTTCTCCTCTGAATCATTGGCAAACTTCAGACGGGCCTGTACGCATGCTTTCTTGAGCAGGGGGACCTTGTAGGCGCTGCAGGATTTGAGTCCTTCATGGCGTAGTGTTACCAATTGTTTTACCAAGATCCTCTCGTGTAGTTCTGGGCTGATTCCTCACCGTTCTCATGATCATTAAAACTCCATGAGGTGAGATCTTGCATGGAACCCCAGACCGAGGGAGATTGACAGATGTTTTGTGATTCTTCTTTTTGCAAATAATCGCACCAACTTTTGTCACCTTCTCACCAAGCTGCTTGGTGATGGTCTTGTAGCCCATTACAGCCTTGTGGAGGTCTACAATCTTGTACCTGACATCGTTGGACAGCACTTTGTTCTTGGTCATGTTGGAGAGTTTGGAATCTGATTGATTGATTGATTGCTTCTGTGGACAGGTGTCTTTTATACAGGTAACAAACTGAGATTAGGAGCACTCCCTTTAAGAGAGTGCTCCTAATCTCAGCTAGGGAGAGATAAGGGAGATATTATCTCTACCTGTATAAAAGACACCTGGGACCCAGAAATCTTTCTGATTGATAGAGGATCAGATACTTATTTTACTCATTAAAATGCAGATAAATGTATAACTTTTTTGAAATGCATTTTGATGGATTGTATTCTTATTCTGTCTCTCACTGTTCAAATAAACCAACCATTAAAATTATAGACAGATCATTTCTTTGTCAGTGGGCAAACGTACAAAATCAGCAGGGGATCAAATAATTTTTTCCCTCACTGTATACACAGCCAACACACCACTGTCCCACGACAGTTTTCCGGCATCCCTTCTCCAGCCCAATGTCTCACTCTTAAATTATTCTCATCCCATACTAGGGATGGGGGGGAGGGGGTTTTCTGGGTTTGGGCTCTGTTCCGAGCTTGGAGCCTTCCTTCAATACAGCACGCAAAATATGTTTACTATTTGCAAAATCCTATTATATGTAAGTGTGAACTCTTGAAATTGGTATTTGCTGTAATGACAGTTTATTTGACTCATAAGCCATCTCTTTTTAACTTTTTCATCTTTATGTAGACTCCCATGAACCAGGCTTCTACACGGTCTCACTGCATCTTTACCATTCACCTGTCCAGCAAAGAGCTAGGCTCAGCTATGGTACGCCACTCGAAGCTGCACCTGGTGGATCTGGCTGGGTCTGAAAGAGTGGGAAAGACAGGTGTGGGTGGTCAGATCCTAACAGAAGCCAAATATATTAACCTCTCTCTGCACTACTTGGAGCAGGTCAGAAAACTTTTATTTATTTATTTATTTTATGGTGCACTATGGAATTTTGCCCTCTCTAACTATATCATTTAAATATGGAATTGCAAGAAATGTCAGAGATGTTTTATGTTGTGCTTTCAGCTTTTCAAATCACAAAAATATAACCTTCCATTGGAGAATAAGAATTTAAAATGGGGGGGGGATCTCCACTATTACTACTAACACTCGGAAAGCATACGCTGTACGTTGGAAGCAGGCCAATCCTAATAATCTACGGCCTGTCTCTCTGTCCTCTGCTACTTTACTCTCTATTCCAATTGGTCTCTGGAACTGCTAATCTGCTGTAAACAAAGCAGATTTTATTTCTTCAATTGCTACTCATTCCGGTTTCAAACTCATGGCCCTAACTGAGACTTGGATCAAACCTGAGGACACTGCCACTCCTGCAGCCCTCTCCTCTAATTTCATTTTTCCCACACTCCTCGCACGATTGGAAGGGGTGGAGGTACTGGTCTCCTTATTTCAAATTAATGTTGATTTGATCTTCTACCATCTCTTACAGGAAACAGTTCATTTTAATCTCATGCAATTGCCATTACCCACCCTGTTAAAATCCACTTTGTAGTTATTTATCGTCCCCCAGGTCAACTGGGTAACTTCTTGGAGGAGTTGGATATGTTACTGTTAAACTTTCCTGATGATGGTACTACTCTTGTACTGCTTGGTGACTTCATCCACCTAGAAAAACCCCAGGCTGCTGACTTCAACACTCTTAATTTAACTCTTAATTGTCTCACTAATTTGCCCTCAAGCGAGTGTCTACTATAGCTACTCACAAATAAGGTAACCAACTGGATCTCATCTACACATGCTACTGCTCCACTGAAAACACTTTAGTTACTCCACTGCACACCTCAGACCCCTTTCTCATCTCTTCTAACCTAACACTAACTCCTGACATAGCACAAACTCCTCTGCAGGCAGGCCCGGAGTGGCCATCGGGAGAACCGGGAGAGTTCCCGGTGGGCCACTCTGCCCCACTCATAAATTGGGCCGGCAGACTCGGCTGCTTTTTTTTTTTTTTTTTTTACATACACAGAATAACGTATATGTGTTTAAGTTACTGTGTGACTGATAACTAAGCTAATAACACTAGATTTGAATTTAACATTAAAATGTGACGTTTTCTGTTGTCAGAGCGCAGGCTCGCTCTCTCTTCCTCTACACAAGCACGTGTCCCAGGTCGTTGCCATGGAGACAAACCGAAACCATTAATGCTGTGGTGTGAGTTAGCGAGAGTGCGCTAATTACAGGAAGAATAAATAAAATAGAATAAAATGGATAGTAAAAAAAGATGCCTGGAGGAGCTGAAAAAGCCAGGTTAAAAAAGAAAGGCATTGGAGGATGACGCGGCCAAATGTGCCAAACTGACAAATATTTTTTCAAGAAGACAAACGAGCACACGTGAACTGGCGACTCAAGGTACAGTGACTAGTAACATTTACAGTTATGCATTTGGCAAGCGCTTTTATCCAAAGTGACTTATATTGAAGGAATTTTATTTATTCAGTTTAGGTTTTTTGTATTGATTGCCTGTTTCAATTAAATGTAAGTAACATTGTAATTACATTGACATGGATATAAAAAAACAATAGTGCAAAAAGTATATTTCTTACTGCACTAACTGTTACTTCATTTTTGTTTGAATGCAAACCATTTTTTCATAATGTAACAGTTGGACTCTTTGTTGCAGAAAACTCAGTATGTGATTTGTTATTGATATTTATGGCCATATTTACATTATTCATATTTTTTATTGAAACATGTCAAAAATAAATATAACAGGATAGAAAGAACAGATCTGACACTTCATTTATCCAGATTCCACCACGGTGGGAGGGGGTTGGATGGGGATAGGTGGTGGGCTGGTCATAAACATTACACTCCCGGGCTGAAAATGTATCCCACTCCGGCCCTGTCTGCAGGTCACCTTTCGACATAACCTACGCTTGCTCTCTCCCTCTCGCCTATTCTCAGTGGTTTCATCCTCACTTTCTACACCCTCTCAGTTTTCAGCACTGGACACAAACAGTGCTACTGACACTCTTTGCTCCACTAACATCTTGCTTAGATAACTTTTGCCCCCTTTCATCCAGACCAGCATGCACTACACCATCTGCCCCCTGGCTGTGGAGAACATCGCTCTAAACTCAGGGCTGCAGAGAGAAATTGGCACAAATAAAAAAAAAACTCTACTGATCTTAGTGTGTATCAGTCTCTCCTCACTTTCTTCTCTTCAAATGTCTCCACTGATAAAACGACATACTACCACAACAAAATTAACAACTGTTCTGACTCTCGCACATTTTTCAAAACATTATCTTCTCTTCTCTGTCTTCCTCCCTCTCTTCCTTCGTCAACTCTTACAACTGATGACTTTGCAATTTTCTTCGCAAATAAAACAAGAGCCATCAGTGACCAATTCTTCACACCACAAACTGATGATAACTTCATAACGACAAATACACATGCTCTCACCTCCTTCTCTACTCTCTCTGAGATGGAAGTTTCCAAAACTTATCCTTTCCAATCATCTCACTACTTGTCCACTTGATCCTATCCCCACTCACCTCCTTCAGGCCATTCCTTCTTTAGTCATAGCTGCGCTTACTCACATTATCAACACCTCTCTTCACACTGGTACATTTCCCACAGCATTTAAGCAGGCTCGGGTAAGCCCACTGCTTAAAAAAACCCTCTCTAAATTCAGCACTTTTAGAAAACTACAGACGGGTATCCCTTCTTCCATTCATTGCAAAGTCACTTGAGCGAGTTGTGTTCAACCAACTCTCTTTGTTTCTTGCACAGAACAACCTTCTGGACAACAAGCACTCTGGCTTCAAAAGCAGCCACTCAACTGAGAATGCCATACTCTCGGTTACTGAGTTCCTGAGACTGGCAAGAGCAGCTTCCAAATCCTCAGTACTCATCTTGCTGGATCTGTCTGCTGCCTTTGACACAATTAGCCACCAGTTCCTCCTGTCCACCCTCAGAAAGATGGGCATCTCAGGAACTGCGCTCCTTTGGTTTGAGTCTTAAATCTCAGATAGGTCCTTCAGTGTGTCTTGGATGGGTGAGGTTTATAAGTCACAACTTCTTGCTACTGGGGATCCTCAAGGCTCAGTTCTTGTACCACTCCTCTTCTCCATCTACATGTCATCATTAGGATCGGTCATTCAGAAGTATGGTTTTTCTTATCACTGCTATGCTGATGACACTCAACTCTACTTCTATTTCCAACCAAATGATCTGATGGTATTGCTCGCATTGCAGCCTGTCTCAGTGACATTTCTAGCTGGATGAAGGACCATCACCTTCAGCTCAACTTTACTAAGACAGAACTGCTCGTGGTCTCAACCAACCCATCACTTCACCAAAACTTCTCTATACAGCTGGGTTTGTCAACCATAACTCCTTCCAGGACAGCCAGGAACCACTGAGTTGTGAATGATGATCAGTTAAGCTTCAATGATCACATTGCTACTACAGCCCAGTCCTGCAGATTTGCCTTATACAACATTAGGACAATTAGACTCTTCCTGTCAGAGTAAGCTGCACAACTCCTAATCCAAGCACATGTTCTCTCCAAACTGGACTATTGTAATGCTCTCTTGGCGGGCCTTCCCGCATGTACTATCAAGCCTTTGCAACTGATCCAGAATGCAGCAGCCAGAGTGGTCTTTAATGAGCCGAAAAAAGCTCACGTTACCCCTCTCTTCATCAGGTTACACTGGCTACCCGTAACCGCTCGTATCAAACTCAAGGTACTAATGTGTGCCTTCGAGACAACAACTGGCCCTGCACCAATATACCTAAACTCGCTAGTGCAAACTTATGCACCCTCCAGAAGCTTGCGTTCTGCAAGTGAACGACGCCTTGTGGTGCCATCCCAAAGAGGTACCAAATCACTCTCACGGACCTTTTCCTGGACCAGCTGGTGGAATGAGCAGCTGGTGTCCAGCTGGTGGAATGACCTCCCGATCTCAATTCGAACAGCTGAGTCTTTAGCCATTTAAAAAAAAAAAAACTAAAGACACATCTTTTTCGCCAGCACCTGACCAACTAATACTAACACTTACCTATTCTATTATATTCTATCCTATATAAAAAAATAAAATACAAAAAACTAGCTACGTCTACTGTGCTATTCTAACTGAGACGTGTCATGGCACTTGTATACTGTTGTTCTCTCGATGGTCTGATTGCTTCTATTATTCTTCTCATTTGTACGTTGCTTTAGAAAAAATCATCTGCTAAATGCTTAAATGTAAATTTAAATATCATTATGAAATAAATGTTTTTTCACAAACACATGTTGGACACAATTACTTGTACTCCTCGAAATTCTTATGAGTAATATATATATCTGAAATATATTCCCATTCCCATTCACCAGCGTGATTATAAACATGAAATTATCCAGCCATGGCTTCCTGTTTCACAAAAATATAAATAAGAGGGAAAACAAAACAAAGGCCAAGTTCCAAATGAATCACCCATCACAATAAGAAAAAACAAAGAATATATTTCTGATGTGCAGCAAAAAATAATTGAGCGTCACAAATTAGAAAGTGGCTTTAACCTGTTAAGCTGCACGAGGACAATGGCTCTCTGAATGCTCTTTGTTTGCACATGTCATTGTTTACAAATAGATTAAATGAAATGGGACAAAATTAATCTTGACAAACTATATATCATTCTGAAGGTCTAAGCCTCAAGCATCGATGATAGATCGCTGTTTTTCGATGGAAAGCTTATAAGGAATGTATTTGCTAAATTTGTTTAAGCAGTACACATCAAAACATCCACAATACAAAAGCAGTACATACCAGCTTCGTGTAATATTGAGTCACAAACGCATCCACTGCTGTAAATCCCGGTTTAGTTAGAAAAGGTAAGGGTCCACGGAACAACATCCCATCATGTACTTTAGTCCAGTAAAGCAATAACGTTATTATATGGATGGATATTCCTTTGTTTACGTCTCCTTTCTTCAGGGATAGTTTGTATCCGTTTTGGAATAGCTCACGCTCAAAAAACTGCGTCTTGGTTGTAAAAAACCACATGGTTTTGTAGTATACAGTGTTACACATAGAATGAGACCATCCCCCCCAAAAAAGTGGACATTTGTTTATTTGAATTCTCGCGCTCTCTCCTGAGGACTGTGACGCACTCTGTGACACACCTGTCGTGTGATGGGGGCGGAACTTAGCGATCTTTTTGAACAAAATAAACCTTTTTTTTCAACATGTTTAATATGTGAGTTTTGTGGGGAATGTGGCTGTATCTCTATGATTAGCATCTCTGTGGCTGATATCAGCTATGATTACTCAGACTAGGGCTATCACTATGAATGCTGATCGGCCGTTATGACTATATGGCCCATATCTGTATGATTATCATCTGAATTACCTAGCATATCAGTGTGTGGCTACTGACTAACAGCAATCAGTGTGAATGTTTGGCCATATCAGTGTATGTCTGGCAATCAGAGTACGTACTAGCCTACATACAAAGCAATTTATTTTTCTTTATTTTTATTACCCAAATTATTCTTATTGCATTTTTTAGTGGTCAAATAAATAAATAAATCACTTATATGATGTCTAAGATTCTGTCTATAATAATTTTATAATTGAAAAACATACAGTGGTATGTATAATGACTAAAATAGCTTAATAGTTTGTAGAACTCCAATACATTTGGTAAATAAATATTTTTCCTCAAACGTGTGTGTGTGTGTGTGTGTGTGTGTGGGGGGGGGGGGGCTATATATAGTCTCAGGAAAATCTAATTTTTCATGGTATCTTCTTCAGATTTTAAATATAAACTCATGAGACATGTGACTTTCAACCCATTACTTTTCTGGATTGTTCCAGGACTTATTTCATGTATTTTTATATGAAATACAATTTTTTTTATTTTATTCAGTGTGGTAACCTTTTTGAAGGCACTTCAGTCTCTATAACTGTTTATCTTCTTGAGCATTATCAACTCTGGATGATGGATAGTAAAGCCCAAAGGGTCTTCTTTGAAAAGACACCAACATTGTGTCTGTAGCACACTAAAGTCAGCACCTGTTATAATTTTAGGTTTGGTATGTCTTTTTCAACTGTGAGTCCCAAAATCCCAAAATGGGGAGTGCTTGTTAACAGCTTAAGAAAAGAGCTAGAGCAGTGAAAATTCCCATTTTCACAATCAGGGCAATAATTAAGAAGTTCCAATCAACAGACAATATTATGAATCTGCCTGGAAGAGGACATGTCTATGCACGGTGAAGAGGAGAGTCTGAGTGTCCAAAGACTCTCAAAGGATCACAGCTGGAGAATTGCAGAAAAAGGTTGAGTTTCGGGGTCAGAAAACCTTTAGAAAAACTATCAAACAGCACCTACATCACCACATCTTTTTTGGGAGGGCTTCAAGAAAAAAAAAACAATCAAGAAAATAAAATGCTTTCATCAAAAAAAAATAGATTTTTTAAAATAATAGATTGAAAGGATTAACAATGCAGACTTATTTCCACAGTCTTCTTTGATCATATTTACCAAGGGTACCAAAAATTCTGACCACGTGTGTAGCATAATACCACCACTGTAGCCAGACTTTTCTCTGTTAATGAATATAATGTAGGGCTGCAACAACGAATCGATTAAATCGATAAAAATCGATTACTAAAAGAGTTGGCAACGAATTTCATAATCGATTCGTTGTGTCGCACGACGCGGAGACGTTTGATTATAAAAAAAAAAAAAAAACTTTAGTTGAGCGCGGAGCGGAGTGAACACACTCGGTCTCTCTCGCGCACTGATGCTAGCAGAGTTCGGCGCCTCATAGACAGGGCGGAGCAAAAATAAAAAAAAACGAGCGGAGGTAGAGGAAAGATACATGGCGGAGGCAGAGAAATCTGTGCGACCCAAGTCATCCAAGGTGTGGGAGCATTTCACACTAAATAAACAGAAAAAGTGTGTTAACTGCAAAATATGCAAAAGCGACATGGCATGGCACGGGAGCACCACGGCAATGATCCAGCACCTGAAAGGCAAACATGTTGGAGTCTTTGATGAGGAGGAAGGGAGTTCAACAGCAGGGTAAGTCACTACAGAATCCTACTTTTGTTCCGTTTTGAAGTGAGGAACGTAATGTCCCTGGTGCTGGTGTTTACTCGTTATCCAGCTTGACAAGCATGACAAGTTAGCGTTAGCTCGTTAATAACAGTAGTAAAGCAGGGGTGGTATAGTTACTTTGCACTTTGCATTGCAAGACTAAAGACACGTTTTTATTCACTCGCCTTTTTTGGACCATTCATTTTTCAATCTGTTGTCATGTATAGCTACACTGCAAAAAAAGCTTTTCTTACTTAGTAATTTTGTCTCGTTTCCAGTCCAAATATCTAAAAAATCTTAAATCAAGATTACTAGACAAGAAAAATGGCATGAGAAAATTAAGTGATGCTTAAAACTTCTGTTTGAGATTATATCTCATTAAGATTATTTTTCTTACCCCATTGGCAGATAATTTTGCTTGTTTTAAGCAAACAATCACTTAATTTTGAGGTGTTTTTTCAGAAAACAAGACATAATTTCTTATGCTATTTCATGTGTCTAGTAAATGTATCTTGATTTAAGATTTTTTAGATATTTGGACTGAAAACAGGACAAAACTACTAAGTTAGAAAAGCATTTTTTGCAGTGTATATTCTGTGCTTTGTCCCATATAGGTTATTATTGACAAATATATTTGTGTGTGTTGTACTTTTTAATTTAATTTTAAAGTTCTTTTATAGCACTTGGTCATCTTAAGCTGTGTTTAAATGTGGTGTATAAATGAACCTTGCACTTACTACAATGATGGTAATAATTTAATGAATAAGCTTCAAGTGAACTTGAGAGAGAGAGAGAGAGTGTGTGTGTGTGTGTGTGTGTGTGTGTGTGTGTGTGTGTGTGTGTGTGTGTGTGTGTGTGTGTGTGTGTGTGTGTGTGTGTGTGTGTGTGTGTCTTGTCTGTAATTGCTCTTTGGGTTACTTACCTTTACACAACTAGTAACTAAAACAAGTATGTATGTATGTAAGTATGTATTTAGTTGATGTAAAAATTATGCTATTACAGATACTCATACTATCTTTTTGATTCCAGAAAAAAACAGCAAACCATGAGAGGCTTCTTGATGGAAAATGCATCATGTACACCACAGCAAGCCGCTGTCTTGACGGATAGTATCCTCAACATGCTCGTCACTGACATGAGGCCTCTGTCGATGGTTGAAGATGACGGCTTCACTAAAATGATCCACACCTTGAACCCTGGTTACACTCTGCCCTCCAGGACTCACTTCACAAAGCTCATGGAGAGAAAATATGAAGAGACATTCAAGGAAGTGAAAACTGCAATAAACACCAACAACAGCAAACTTGCTCTCACCACTGATGTATGGACAAGTGTAGCAACTGAAGCCTACCTTGGCATTACATGCCACTACATCACAGATGACTGGGACATGCAGTCATTCTGCCTCACCACCATGCCACTGCAGGACAGACATACTGCATCTAACATTGCAGAGTGGTTGGAGCAGGTAGTGGCCAGATTTGAAATTCCTCCTAGCAAAATCATTGCCATAGTCCATGACAATGGTGCTAATATCGTGGCTGCGGCAAATATCCTGGAGGAGAAGCATGGGTGGTCCTCTGTCCTCTGTCACTGGCCATACTTTGCAACTTGTGATCAATACTGCGTTGAAGCATCCAAGCATTGAAAAAGCTGTCGGGGCTGCAAGATGTCTGGTAGAACATTTTAAGAAAAGCGAGCTAGCCAGCAGTAAACTCAGAGAGAAACAACAACAAATGGCCACACCAGAGCATAGCCTTGTTCAAGACATAAGCACAAGGTGGAATAGCACATTCTATATGATAAGTCGACTGCTTGAGCAAAGGAGGCAAAAGGTACCTGGATCTGAAACCAGACCAGTGGAGCCTGCTGTAAGAGCTTTCAACAGTCCGCAAGCCTTTTGAATGTGTCACTGTGTTCATGAGTGGACAGAAATATGCAACAATATCTGCAATACCTCCACTTGTGAAGGGGCTGTTGAAGTCCACCCAGAGTGCTGTCTACGAGTCAGCCCCGCTGCGGGCTTTCCAACTCACTGCGGTGCAGCAGTTGCAGGAGAGATGGAAAAGGGAGACTGCTTTCTCAGATGGAGCACCAAACACAGTGATTTTTGCGAGTGTGTGCATCTGCGAGTGTGTACGTCTGCAGTGTAGTGTAGAGAACAAGTTCTGACATTCAAACAAATCCTGGTCAATTTTCTGATTTGTATTGTTCTTTATTTTTTATAAATTATTTATTGTTCTGGCAGCTCAGGTGGCACTTTATTTAAAAAAAAAAATCTATATATTTGGTAGATGTAAAGCATACATGTGTATGTTTTTTGTGTTAGTCCATTTTTATTTAATTTTATTATTATTATAACAGCTCAGGGATGTTCAAGGAGCAACATGTTTGTGCACTTTCTAAAGATTTTAGTTCTGTTTTTGAATAAAGGGTTGGAAATGAATGCTTTTCTTGTTTTTTTGGTTTTTTATCCGATTCATCGATTAATCGAAAAATAATCGACAGATTAATCGATTATTAAAATAATCGTTAGTTGCAGCCCTAATATAATGTAAACACACAAGGATAAACATTAAAGGAAAAAGTAAACACACAATGAATCATTACATTTCCTGCCAAGTTTGATCCAGCTGTTCAAAATATAAAGCATTATTCTAAGCTTAAAGAGAATTGGGTAAAGGCGAGAACGCATATTTGAACAGTTTTTTTCATGTACTTGCTCAGTAAGGAAATTGTAAAAAAAATGTACCCAAATCTCCATAGTGTACTCAAAATTATTATTTAAAATATACTGAAAAATCATTTTAATGTAAATAATTTTGAATATGTATACCTTTGTTTATATTGATATGACCCTTTTCGATTTTAAAAGGAGTTTGAATCAAATTACTAAAGCCACAATTTGGTGTGCTCCATTTCCTGTCTGGTTTAGGTAATTATAGCCCTGTCGGAGAAGAATAGATCCCACATCCCTTACCGCAATTCCATGATGACCTCTGTGCTTAGAGACAGTTTGGGCGGTAACTGTATGACCACCATGATTGCTACTGTGTCTGCTGAGAGGAGGAACATTGGGGTACATCTCTTAACCTCAATTTCATATTTTTTTTGTGTGCATGAAAGACAATGTATTTGTTTGAAATATTCACAGCACTCTTGCACATCACTCTCTCTCTCTTTTTCAGGAGTCTATATCCACCTGTCGTTTTGCTCAGAGAGTGGGTTTGATTAAGAATGATGCTTTGCTCAATGAAGAACTGGATCCTGCTCTGGTAATTCTGACATTATCATCTGACTTTATTTCTTAAAAAAAAATATCCTGTTTAATATATGGTTATAAAAACAAAAAACGGTAGGCAGCTGGTTGCATGCAATCTGGAATTTTGCATAAATGCAAAAGATTTCCCCACGATTTACTGTGTCAGAAAGTAACTTCTGTGTGAACATCTAGGTTACGTACGTAACCCCCGTTCCCTGATGGAGGGAACGAAGACGTTATGTCGTGACGACATAGGGGATTTACTTGGAAGCCCCGATCATCTCTGACTAAAGAGAAAACGCCAATGAAATTGGCTAGTGTATTTTGCATACCTGAGCCACTCCTCGTGCATACGGGTATAAAAGGGCGACATGTGCATCCACTGATTTGGTTTTACGCTGAGGAGCCGAGACGAGTCCCTGGCAACCAGCGATGTTTCAAGATTGTGGCATGGGGACATAACGTCTCCGTTCCCTCCATCAGGGAACGGGGGTTACATACGTAACCTAGACTTTCCCTATCTGTCGGTTACTACGAGTTATGTCGTGACGACATAGGGGTCCTATGGAAAGCGCCACAAGCTGAACCCTGTCACAACCTTGTGGCATGCAGATGTTGACAAGCGAGCGCGCGACAGACAAATGCCATGCAAGAGGTTGCAACCTTCCTACCGCCCCAGCGCAAATTCGCTAACCTTGGTGCCCACCGGGACCACTGAGTACATCGCTGCTGGAGATAGCCAAGCCGCTGTTCCTTTCCCCATGGAAATCGGAAGGGATTTCGACCTTCAGTGAAAGACGGCTTCAGGTCTTTCCTATTTGTTGTTACAGCTTGCCGTAATGGCAGGGAAGCGAGCCTTCCGGAGAAGGGCGTTACGGAGGCCACATCCTGCCCGAAGGGAGGTAACATGTGGAGACACTGATATGGACTGGTCCAGGCTTGGGGCAGTGCTACATACGACTGGACTCTGGGGCAGATCCTACCTAGGAGTAGGGAGGAGGGCTGTTAGCAGAACCTGACAGAAGCTCTGTCAAAGAGAAGACACTGGTTTACCGTGAGGGAAACCTTACCGTGGAAGAATACACATATGGGATTACCCGAAGGGGAATCAGGCCATACGGACACCTAACACCAGTACTGGGCCTGGCGTCAGACTGCTCCGCCCAGTCTGACTGCCGGGGGTGCTTGGAGGATTCCACCAGGGTTCACCGTCCGGGAAACTGAACTGGAGGAGGAAAAAGGCGCTCGTATCCCCGGGTGAGGGGGAATGGCGCAGCAAGCATGACACCGGCTAGTTATTCCCGCCCATTACCTGTTACCCAACAAACGGGAAGAAACTGGCTCAACGCGGAGACTCTAGAATCTTGCGAAGGTGTTCGGTGTCGCCCAGCCCGCAGCTCTGCAGATGTCTGCCAAAGAGGCGCCGTGCGCCAACGCATGGGAGGAGGTAACACTCCGAGTGGAGTGAGCCCTCACCCCCAGGGGGCACGGCTCGCCTTGAGATTGGTACGCCGAGGCGACGGCCTCCCCTATCCAGTGGGCCAACCTCTGTTTGGAGACAGCCTTCCCTTTCTGCTGACCTCCGTGGCAGACAAAGAGCTGCTCAGAGCTTCTGAAGCTCCGGGTGCGGTCCACGTATATGCGCAATGCTCTTATGGGACACAGCAACGCTAAGGCTGGATCTGCCTACTCTGACGGCAGTGCTTGCAGGTTCACCACCTGATTGCAGAAGGACGTGGTGGGAGCCTTGAGCACGTATCCAGGCCGGGGTCTCAAGACAACGTGAGAGTAGACCGGCCCAAACACAAGGCACTCTTCGCTTACCGAAAACGGCTGAAGGTCCCCGACCCGTTTGATGGAAGTGAGCGCTGTCAGGAGCGCTGTCTTAACAGACAGGAACTTCAGCTCGACTGAGTCCAGCGACTCAAAGGGGCCCCTCTGAAGTCCAGCCAGGACGATAGAGAGGTCCCAAGAGGGCACAAGGGGTGACCTGGAGGGATTCATCCTCCTGGCCCCCTTCAGGAACCTCACCATGAGATCATGCTTTCCCAGGGACCGGCCGTCCACTGCATTGTGGTGAGCCGCGATAGCGGCTACATACACTTTCAAGGTGGAGGGTGACAGCCTACGCTCCAACCTTTCTTGCTGGAAAGAAAGCACTACTCCAATCGTGCATCTTCGGGGGTCTTCTCAGCGAGAAGAACACCAGTTTGCGAACAGACTCCATTTCAGTGCATAGGTTTGCCTTGTTGAAGGAGCTCTAGCCTGAATGATGGTCTCTACCACTGCCGGTGGTAGACCGCTCAAGTCTGCCGCGTCCCATCCAGGAGCCACACATGGAGGTTCCATAGATCTGGACGCGGGTGCCATATGGTGCCGAGCCCCTGAGAGAGGAGGTCCTTCCTCAGAGGAATGCGCCAGGGAGGTGCTGTCGCGAGGGAAATGAGTTCAGGAAACCAGGTCCGGGTGGGCCAATGGGGCGCAACCAACAGGACCTGCTCCTCGTCCTCCCTGAGCTTGCACAGTGTCTGTGCAAGTAGGCTCACTGGGGGAAACGCATACTTGCGTAAGGCCCGAGGCCAGCTGTGTGCCAGTGCGTCTGTGCCGAGGGGGCTCTCGGTCAGGGAAAAGTACAGCTGGCAGTGGGAGGACTCGGGGGAAGCAAACAGGTCCACCTGAGCTTCCTCGAATCGACTCCAGATCAGCCGAATCGTCTCGGGATGGAGTCGCCACTCTCCGGGGAAAGTGAGCTGTCGTGAGAGCGCATCGGCCGCACGATTGAACTTCCCCGGGATGTGAACAGCGCGCAGTGACTTGAACTGCGTGTGACTCCAGAGGAAGAGATGGCGGGCGAGCTGTGACATGCGGTGTGATCGTATACCTCCCAGCCGGTTGATGTACGAGAAAGCTGCAGTGTTGTCCATGCGGACTAGCACGTACTTGCCCAACAGCAGTGGCCGGAACTGCCGTAAGGCTAAATGCACTGCCCACAGCTCTAGGCAGTTGATGTGCCAAAGCAGTTGGGGCCCTGTCCAGAGCCCCGAGGCTGCCTGCCCATTGCATGTAGCGTCCCAGCCCGTGCTGGAGGCATCTGTTGTGACAACAGTATGCCGGGACACTTGTCCATCCAAGGGCTGAGGCAAGGTCCGTCCAGGAGCTGAGGGAGCGGCGACACTGCTGGGTGATACCCACTCGCAGTGTACCGCCGTGCCATGCCCACCTCGGGACCCGGGAGTGTAGCCAGTGCTGAAGTGGTCTCATATGAAGCAATCCGAGCGGCGTGACTGCAGCTGCGGATGCCATATGCCCCAGGAGCCTCTGAAACTGTTTCAGTGGTACCACATTCCTGCCTCTGAAGGAACTCAGGCAGTTCAGCACTGCTTGGGCACGTTCCTCCGTGAGGCGTGCCGTCATACTCACCGAGTCTAACTCCACACCGAGAAAAGAGATTCTCTGCACAGGGGAGAGCTTGCTCTTTTACCTGTTGACCCGAAGCCCCAACTGGCTGAGGTGCTGAAGCACCAAGTCCCTGTGATCGCTCAACTGCTCTCTGGATTGGGCTAGGATAAGCCAATCGTCGAGGTAGTTGAGGATCCTGACGCCCACTTCCCGTAACAGGGTAAGGGCGCCTTCTACGACCTTCATGAACACACGGGGAGACAGGGAGAGCCCGAAGGGGAGGACCCTGTACTGCCATTCCCGACCTTCGAACGCAAACCGTAGGAACAGTCTGTGTCACGGAAGGATCGACACGTGAAAGTAAGCGTCCTTCAGGTCGATCGCTGCAAACCAATCCTGGGGCTGAATGCATTTGATCATGCGCCTGTGCGTCAGCATCTTGAACAGGAGCTTGTGTAAAGCCCGGTTCAAGACTTGCAGATCCAGGATTGGACGAAGGCCACCACCTTTCTTGGGTACGATGAAGTAAAGGCTGTAAAACCCCTGCCTCATCTCGGCTGGAGGGACTGGCTCGATTGCATCCTTTGCCAGGAGGACAACAATCTCCTCGCGCAAGACAGGGGCGTTCCGGACTGCCACCGATGTCTCGAGAACGCCGTTGAACTTGGGAGGTCGCCTGGCGTGCTGAATCACGTAGCCGAGTCGAATTGTGCACGTGAGCCAGCCACGCCTCCAGACACTGTGCAAGCGGCTCCAATGGCACAATCGACATACCTGTGGTGGTGCAGCGAAAGGGAGTAGGGGTGGATGGTACAGAAGGCGTTGCTTTCTGAGCGGACGGTTCTCCTACAAGTGGCGGCGTTTCGAGGGCACAGATGCACCGCGATCGCTTTCTCCACCTGGGGAATGCCCGCGTACCCCCTGGCAGCCCCGCCGTCGAGGGTAGTGAGGATGGAGGAGGCGGACGAGCGGCTTCTGGCCATGAAAGTGGCCATCCATGACTTTGTCAGCTCCTCATGTACCTCTGGGAAGAAAGGCACCGGGGCAGAGCACGGTTGTGAGCCGCGCCCCGCTCCGAGAAACCAATCATCCAGCCGCGAGGGCTCGGGACTGGACGGTCTGTTGACCTCCAGCCCGATACTCACGGCTGCCCGGGCAAGCATGGCCGTCAGCTCTGGGTCCGGTGCGGAGGTGGCGACAACACCCAAGATGGGCAGCCCCACCGCACCTTCATCCTCAGAGGATGTGAACCCATCCCCCGATGCTGCTATCGACATCCTATCTACAGATGGCGCAACGGATGAAATGCTGGGCGCCCTGTGGGACGGACCAGCGAAATCACCCTGGAACCGGACGGGATGTTCGCTGCGTGAGGAGTAAGAGGTCTGTGGGGACGTACCCGGCGGAGAGGCTCTTACTGTCACCCTCAGATCTCCCAGAGCGCCAGCCAGCGATCCTCTGCTCGAGCCAGAGAGACCAGCATGGGTGGCGGCAGAGGGTGCCAATCCTTTCAGAAAGGAAAGGCGAGATCGCAGCGAAATCATGCTCATACACCCACAACAGGCGCATGAGTCATCCACGAATGCATCTTCAGTGTGTTGGAAGCCCAGACACTGAAGACAACGATCGTGTCCGTCATCCGCAGACAGGAAACGACTGCAACCAGAAGGACACGGATAAAACGGCATCTTGAAAAAGACGCAATCGTCCATGATTTGCTCTTTTAGAATTTGCTCTCTTAGTTGAAGTGCCCAGGGGAATCGCTGATGAGAGGGACTCTGCTGATCGCACCGTTACGCCAACCAGGAACAAAACAAAGATGAATGGCTTTGTGAAGATCAGCACTCTTCTCATCCATTCGGCTCCGAAGCAAAAATCTAATCAGTGGACGCACCTGTCGCCCTTTTATACCCGTATGCACGAGGAGTGTCTCAGGTATGCAAAATCCACTAGCCAATTTCATTGGCGTTTTCTCTTTAGTCAGAGATGATCGGGGCTTCCAAGTAAATTCCCTATGTCGTCACAACATAACTCGTAGTGACCGACAGATAGGGAACTGTACTTTATGCATCAATGTACTATTGGCAGTATGCAAAGGACCTACTTTTGTCTGTGACTACATCTTCAGAGATCAAAAATCATAGAAACCCTAAACTTGGCAGGATGCTCAGGCACATAGACGCACATCCATCACTAGGTAGCACTGTGATAAGGCAATTTAGCTTTTGGATCATAACTCTGGAACTCTAAGGTCTAGAAATATTTCCCCCTGAATCCTTAAGATAAGCCCTACAGAATGCATATCATAATTTCCTTCTATAAAATTCAGTAATTTCGCATTTTCTAAGAAACCAAATTTTGCTTCACAAGTTCACCTGCCCATCCAGTCCTGATGGTTAATGGTAAACAAACTTGGCTTGCTGTCCTCAATGGAGGCTTGAACCCGAGGCTTGGCTTGAGCTCCGAGTTCAAATCCCCCGCATTGTGGTACTACCTAGAGGGAGAATAACAAAATATTATCTAGCCAAACTTGGTCTAGCCAAGGTGAGACTGCTCTCGTCAGGAAACATGAGCACTAAGCGCCTGCTGATCGTGTGGAGCTCACGTCTCCGAAATCGGCAAAGCACATTTTCAAATAGGCTTTGTCTTTATAAATAAACCACAGATTTGAGTTTTAAACAACTACATTCTCACCTGAAATACTTTTAAAACTACATTTCATGACACAATAACAGTAATATTTAAAACAATTATGCGAATATATGGTGGTTGAAATACAATGCTGCATGAACTCAACCAATCAGCATGTTCAGCGCCCGAGTCCCGCCCCCGAAAGTTCCGGACCTTCAAAAAAGTACTACCTTGCGATTAGGTACGTTCTGAGGGGCAAAATGTTACACTGAACTTTATTTAGATCCTGGTTCCTGCAGTGAAAACACACCAAGTACCGGCCCAAAGTCCCTAGTTCCAGGGGAAAGTACCTGCGATGGAAACAGGGCTTTTGTAGCTCTAACAATGATCTATATTTATTTTTTTTACAGTGGAGTACATGCACCTGTTCAACATAGTTTATATATAATATATATATATATTGACATAGTTAACCAGGGCTCTAGAGTGCGACCTAATTTCTCAATGGTGCGACAAAAAAAAAAAAAACGAGGTCGCAGAAAAAGAGGTTTGAGGTTCAAAAAAAAAAAGTCTCTGCGACTCTGAAAGTCTCCCTGTGGTTCAATAACAGACACACATTAGGCCCATATCGTGGTCTAAACCAATCAGATCAATCAGATTGTGAAGGGCGGACCCCCTCTGATTGGCCGTGGTCCAGATATTCCTGTACTTGTGTATACGTTTGATGCGTGTGCTGCTGCAGTCAGGCAGAGAGAGAGGTGAGTAATTGATATGCATGCAGTGTTGCCAACTTAGCGACCTTGTAGCTAGATTTAGCGTCTTTTCAGACCCCCATAGCGACTTAAAAAAAAAAAAAAAGGTCCGCCCCAGAGCCCGCTCCGTGAGCCCACAGAGTCCGCTCCAGAGCCCGCTCCATTCCGTGAGCCCACAGAGTCCGCTCCAGAGCACGCTCTGTTCCTGGAGCCCATGCAGTCCGCTCCGTTCCGGGAGCCCACACAATCCGGTCCGGGAGCCCACAGAGTCTGCTCCAGAGCCTGCTCCGTTCCGGGAGCCCACGCAGTCCGTTCCGGTCTGGGAGCCCACAGAGTCCGCTCCAGTCCAGGAGCCCACAGAGTCCGCTCCAGTGCGGGAGCCCACTGAGCCCGCTCCAGGGCCAGCCCCACCCTGACCTCCTGCTCTGCCTGCCCCACCCTGGCACCCCTGTCTGCCTATTCCTCCAGGCCCTCTTCCACTCCACGGGCCTGGCCCACCCCCCTCCTAGACATTTTTCTGTTTTAGTGTGTGTGTGGAGCATCTGGGATCCGCTCCTTAAAGGGGGGGGGGGGGTTATGTCACGGTCCCCCTTCTGGGTTGTTTTTGTTCATTTTTGTTTCATATTCTGACAGAAGGCCAGGCTCAACCAAAATGATCCCAGCAGGATTTACAATTCACACCCCCAGAGGACGTTCTTATTTTACTCTCACAAGATGACCGTCCACTGGAAGACTATGTGGAGGAGTTCCTTGAGCTTAGCAGCCTGGTGTTCTGGGGCCGGTTGCAGCAGCTAGACATAAAAATGATGGGTGTAAGCCCTACGCTGGGCTTTGCAATGTCCAGCTTTACGATAAATATGTACACCTGTTGCACCAACTAAAACTACAATCAGGCGCAACTACACCCTGCGTAGACGTTGCACATCCACACGGACACATTCTCCCACAGTTATAGATATAGCTGAGACGATGTTCACGCTGCAACAAGTGAAGTTCACCGTGCCATGATTTCACTGAGTAAACATTTTCTAACAAGTCAGTGTTATTATATCTGAAGTCTCCCTGCACGTTCCCATGACAGATTTCTTCAAACAAACATTAAAAATGAAGGCGGCAGGTTAAGTAAAACATAATGGATGTAATACAATGCTTCTTTCTAGTTATTTTTTTTCTAGCTGACTATCGAGTTTATGTACAATTTATGTCTTTCCTGAGTAACATTACGTGTGTTTTTATCTTTCTGTGGCTGAAAAAAAAACATTTATAGTTTGTATTTTGTGATAAAACTGGAAGAATTTGAAAGCGGATACTTTATTTCTGATTAAAAGTAACAAAGCACAAAACTTACTTAGATTATTGGATGACAGGTACGCTACAAATAATGAATGGAATTAAAGACGTAAAATATTAGCATTTATACTGTCCTTCCAAGCAAGATCTCGAATGGTACAGTTTCTTTTAATAATCCCAGGTCATATGTAATATTTTACTGCATAATTACAAGCTGTACATTTTTTTTAATTAGTTCAATACTGCCAGCAGAGTGTTATAGTCAACGCTGAGTTTCTTGATTGATATCGCTTATCCTGCCCGAAAAGACCATAAACATTACAGTTCATGTTTGCAGTAATAATTAACATACATGCATCCTAAAAACTAATAATGTCCAAGCAAATCATGACTTTTCACTTCACACCTACCTCTGACTAGGCGTAAGATTTAATATCAGACGTAGCACTACGCCAAGATGGTGCAACGGGTATACATTCTAAGCACAACTTAAAGCGCATTTTACGTCCAGCCTAGTCTTACAACCGAGTGTACGTCCAGCTGGTGCAACTGGCCCCTGGAGTGATAGCACCTTAAAGGGGTCATTGATTATGATTTCACCTTTAGTTAGTGTGTAATGTTGCTGTTTGAGCATAAACAACATCCTCTCAAAGGGCCAGTTCAATTCAAAGGGCCATGTTGGGCTGCTTTAAAGGAGAGGGAGAGTTGTTGTTGTAGATAGTTTAAGTCTTTGGTTCTTTTAATTGTGATGATTTTGGCTCACATTTTACAAAAACACACCAATTCAATTAGAATATGGTGACATGCCAATCAGCTAATTAACTCAAAACACCTGCAAATGTTTCCTGAGCCTTCAAAATGGTCTCTCAGTTTGGGTCACTAGGCTACACAATCATGGGGAAGACTGCTGATCTGACAGTCATTCACAAGGAGGGTAAGCCACAAACATTCATTGCCAAAGAAGCTGGCTGTTCACAGAGTGCTGTATCCAAGCATGTTAACAGAAAGTTGAGTGGAAGGAAAAAGTGTGGAAGAAAAAGATGCACAATCAACCGAGAGAACCGCAGCCTTATGAGGATTGTCAAGCAAAATCGATTCAAGAATTTGGGTGAACTTCACAAGGAATGGACTGAGGCTGGGATCAAGGCATCAAGAGCCACCACACACAGACGTGTCAAGGAATTCCAAAGTCCTCTTCATGCTGGAAGCACAATCTGATAGCTATCATTTTTTTTCACTCTCGAAAGTGAAAGTGTCTGCAAAATGACTAAATGAAAGGAAGCTGTCCTTCCTAAAATGTGCAGCACAGAGAGCTGTTTAGGGATTATAATTTTCAGGAACCGAGTTAAACATATTTTAATCATTGTTAGAAAGTCCAAACAAAGAGGCCCTGCAATTAGGGTGAAACTAGAGTAAGTCATTTTCATTTGGAATTCATTTTCATTTATTTCATTTGGAAACCAAGGTCCTAGAGTCTGGAGGAAGGGTGGAGAAGCTCATAGCCCAAGTTGCTTGAAATCCAGTGTTACGTTTCCACAGTCTGTGATGATTTGGGGTGCAATGTCATCTGCTTGTGTTGGCCCATTGTGTTTTTTGAAAACCAAAGTCACTGCACCCGTTTACCAAGAAATTTTAGAGCACTTCATGCTTCCTTCTGCTGACCAGCTTTTTAAAGATGCTGATTTCATTTTACAGCAGGAATTGGCACCCGCCCACACTGCCAAAAGCACCAAAAGTTGGTTAAATGACCATGGTGTTGGTGTGCTTGACTGGCCAGCAAACTCACCAGACCTGAAGTACTGTCAAGAGGAAAATGAGAAACAAGACAAAAATGCAGATGAGCTGAAGGCCACTGTCAAAGAAACCTGGGCTTCCATACCACCTCAGCAGTGCCACAAACTGATCACCTCCATGCCACACCGAATTGAGGCAGTACTTAAAGCCGAAGGAGCCCCTACCAAGTATGGAGTACAAATACAGTAAATTAACATACTTTCCAGAAGGCCAATAATTCACTAAACATGTTTTTTATTGGTCTTATGAAGTATTCTAATTTGTTGGAATTAGTGGGTTTTTGTTAAATGTGAGCAAAAATCATCACAATTAAAAGAACCAAATATTTAAACCACTTCAGTCTGTGTGCATTGAATTTATTTAATACACAAGTTTCACAATTTGAGTTGAATTACTGAAATAAATTAACTTTTCCACGACATTCTAATTTATTGAGATACACCTGTATACTTGGTTATAAATATTAGTAAAGCTTCTTATTAGTATTTGACAAATTATTAAAGGATTTCATAGTGTGAAGCAAATCTGGTACATTTATATATAATTGTGTTGCCAGGCAGAATATATTCTGCATCATTTTAAAAACAATGTTAGACTCTCTCTTTTACGCTTCTAAAATTTTTATGTTGTATGTCTTGCAGCTGATTGTCCATTTGAAGAAGGAAATCCAGTCTTTGAAGGAAGAGTTGGCTCTGGTTACTGGGGGGCAAAGGAGTGACAAACTAACCCAAGAAGAGATCCAACAGTATGTACCTGCAATTCCTCACAATCCCTCACTCATTCTTTATAAACATACAGTAGAGGGAAAATGACTAATAATGTATTGTGTTTTCTAATTTAACATTTCTTTCAATGTTAATATGATCTTATTAGTTGTATTACTTTGAAGCAGTATTGGCTAGTATCAAAATATAGTTACTTGATTACTTTACCAGCCAATGGCAGTAAATTGTAAAAGAGAGCCAAAATGAGCAGGGATTTTTGACAGCTATATTAGATATCACATCATGGTGTCATTTAGTTTTTTTATGGGATGTAACTGCAGGTAAAATCTAAATGCAGCTTATTATTTTAATAATAACTAAATACAAAAGTTTGTCAAGACAAACTTTAAGTTGGCTTGAGAAAGCCGGACCAGAAAGTTTGAAAAAGTATGAAAAGTTTAACAATTTTAAAAAAGTTTTATGTTTGATGGTTTTCAATCTGAAATAGTTTGAAGTTTAAAGTAGTATGCAATACAGTCTGTCAGAGATAGGACCTCAGAGTGGTTGCTAGGGTATTCTAGGTGGTTGCTAGGCTACTTGGAGTGGTTGCTATGATGGTTGCTAGGCTAACTGGGTTGGTTGCTAAGGTGTTGTTATGCGGTTGCTAGGGTTCTCTGGGTAGTTGATAAGCTGTTGCTATGCATTTGCTAAGGCACATGGGTCGGTAGCTAGGGTGTTGCTATGTGGTTGCTAGGGTTCTTGGGGTGGTTGCTAGGGTGTTGCTATGTGGTTGCTAGGCTACCCAGGGTGGTTGCTAGGGTGTTGTTATGTGGTTGTTAGGGTACTTGGGGTGGTTGCTAAGGTGTTGCCATGTGGTTTCTAGGCTACCCAGAGTGTTTGCTAGGGTGATGCTATGTAGCTGGGGTACTGAGGATGGTTGCTAGGTTGGTTTGTCTAGTTTCTAGAGTGTTGCTATAAAGATATATAGATAGATAGGAAATATTACAGGGCTCAACAATAAGGACTGCCCAATGGCCCGGGCCAGCGTGAAAAACGTTCGGGACAGTAGACGGATTCGTCATCGGACCACTGCAGCGTCGTCGCATAATTTTATAATTTGCATGTGTTAATTTAACAATTCAACCGATTAAAATTATTACTGCATGAAAAACAACTCCACAGGGTTCCCACGGGTCATGGAATTTCTGGAATATAATGGAATTTTAAAAGGTCTATTCCAGACATTGAAAGTCAGGGGATTTAATATTTTTTTTTTGTCCAAGTCATGGAATATCAGGGATTTTTGTTTGTCATCTCTTGAATTGAGTTTCTCTCAGTGTCTTTCTTGCGCAGAACAAGATCACTGTTCATGATGCGCGAAATTTAGGAATCCTAAATATTAAATTTTCTATGAATATGTTTCTGAGAAAAACTGGCTGTTTTAAGAAAAGATTACATTGTGTTTTCTTTTCATCTTGCCTCTGTATAATTTATTTAAATTAGTGTTAATATGAGCAGAGCTGCTGTGTTGACACAGCACTGGTAACCAAGGAAACGTATCACTGTTCCATAAGCGCTGCCTGCTGTCAAGAGAGTGAATCGACTGTTTCTGTTTCACGTAGCATAATTTCACAAAGCTAAAGTCAAACTATTCTGTTTTTACTTCAGATTTTGAAATTATGCAGTCTAATATAAATCAAACATTGGAAGTTTTTTTTTCCCATGATTAAAATGCAGTGTTTACCTTGCCACTAATTTCAAATGGCAATGAAAATCCAAGGTGCAACAGAGTGAAGAATATGTAAATGTTATTTTATAAGTAATTATTCAATTTCTGTTCCTGAACACTTACAAACATAAAGACTTAAGCAAAATGTAATTTCTATCTTTGTACTGTATATTAAATGTAGCTATTACTTGCAATTTGTTAATACAAGGCTCTAAATTAACTTTTTTACTTGGTAGCACTGGTGCTCCCAACTTCAAGAACTTAGGAGCACCACAATTTTTTTAGGAGCACCCACTGAATATTAAGGGGCAACACAACTGCCAATTGAGCGGAAGGGCGGGCAACATCCTTCCTGATGATTAAAAGCTTCATCAATTAAACCTGATCCTTAAGCTGCAGTGCTTTGTTTTTTATACATACAATATACAGAGGCAAGATGAGAAGAAAATGTCATTTAAACTTTTCTCAAAACAGTTCCCCTGAGAAATACATTCATATAGACCCCCACTCCCAATTCAATATTTAGGATTTAATTTCTATATTTCGCATAGTGAACGTTGAGCTTGCTCAGGCTGCTACAGTATTTTCTTTTCTTTGTGTCCATCTTCAGCGTCTCTGGCTTCTGTTAATGGCTGTTTACAGACTTGGTAATATTTCCACACAAATTAAATTTTGGAAAATTAAAAGTGTGGTCAAAAAACCGGTCAGTTCCAAGTAGGGGTGGGCGATATGCCAAAAATATAATATATATATTTTTTTTAGACATTTCACGATTTTATCACGATTCTTGTCATGTTAGTTTTACCAGTTTGTCTGAGCAGTACGGCCAAATTAATTTCCCTATTATAAAGACAAAGCCTTTCAAGGTAACAAAATATAAATAATAATGGTGGATATTTAGGCCAAAGTGGGCGAAGATAAAAATCTTTTTCATTATTTTATCTTTGCTATGAAAAAATAAGAAAAAAGATACACATTACAACTACAAATAATATACAAACAGTGTTTAATTTTCAGGTACAATAGGCATATTTAGCAGGAGCATTCAAGAAATTGAATTAACAAATATAAAACACTATATAGATTGATTCCTATTAAAGTAATTGTATTATTTTTAGTCAAGAGTAGTGAGTTATGTTTTTCTCTTTGTGTTTTGTTCTTTTAACATTAAAGAATAAATTGTATCATCTGTCTGTCAATTCTGTCATAGTGTTTTATATTAATACCATTATTTACTCACTCAAAATTAGTTTTAAACCTGAGTTTCTTTCTTCTGATGAACATGCATGCTATTTTGAAGAATGTGGAAAACCAAACAGCTGCTGGTCCAGAGTGACTTCCATAGTATTGTTTTATATCCTACTATCAAGTGGACCAGCAACTGTTTGGTTACCCACATTCTTAAAAATATCTTCTTTTGTGTTCAACACATGAAATAAATGAATACAGGTTTGGGACAACATGTGAGTGAGTAAATAATGACAGAAATAAAATTTTAGGGTGAACCATCCCTTTAATGACAGTCGGCTACATGTTTAATTCTGTACCTTTTAAGAGCTGCACGCATCTAATATACAGGCACGCATCCGTTCCACTTACCGGTTTACTTTCATTCCAAACATAAACAACTGAGTCTATATGTAAACCTTGTGTGTTTTGACAGTATTAGCTCAAAAGATAACTTAGTTTAGTAATCAGGCACTGTTAGACAGGCTTTTTAGTTTGCACGTTTCGGGTACACGGGCTCAGAAAAAGCGCACTTCAGACCAGCGCGCAAATGAAAATTTTAACCTGCTTTAGCTCCCAGTCACGTGGCACATGCTGTGCAGTAATTCGCAAACGTTTAGTTTAGAGTTCGCACCACGACAATTATTTGCACTCGCACAAATGCTCCCAAATATATTTTGGAGTCGCACAGATTACATTTCGGGAGCATATGCGACCAAAATGGTCGCAATTTCGAGCCCTGTAATATGTTCTTATTTACTGGCTGTCACTTACCTTTAAATTTTTTTAAATTTTATATTAGTTAGGCTAGTGGTTTTTGCTGTGGTATTAAAATTGAAATTATAAAATGAAAATTTAATTGGCATCTAAAATATTGGTGTCATATAAGTTTATTTATTATAATTCAAGGTAACATAGATAAAACTAAATTGATAACAGCAGCTATTTTATTGTTTTATATATTTATTTATTTATTTGTGGCAAGGCTAGTTAAAGTATTGACAAGGCAAGTAATAATTTGAACCACTGAAAAAATTGTTAGTGTTGAGCCCTGGGTTATTTTTTTCAGTGCCATTTTATTCCCTTCCCGCTCGTCAACTGGCAATCACTTAAGTCAAATGTAGTCACCAGGCTGTACCGGTTAACTAAGGCAAATATGCCGGAAAATGTCAATTTAGCTTTGGTGTTAAAGAAGATGTGCTGTTCCGATATAGAAACGCTCTTCATTAACTGTAAGCTGTTCTATTTGCCACGAGAGTTTTGCTCATTCATTCTCTTAAGTGCTTACATTTCTCCGCAAACGTACGCAAGCTCAACTTTACAGAAATTCGCTGATCAGATCACAGAGACTGAACAACAGCACCCGGACTCTTTTTTAATAATTCTCGGGGACTTTAATAAAGCAAATCTCTCCCGTGAACTGCCAAAATACAGACAGCACATCACAGAGACAATAGGATAAAGGAGGCATATCACTCTGTCCCACAGGCAGCTTTGGGGCTCTCTGATCACTGTTTTGTTCATCGTATACCAACCTACAGGCAGAAACTGAAATCAGCTAAACCTATATTAAGAACTGTTAAAAGATGGACTTATGAAGCAGAGCAAGATTTAAAAGCTTGTTTTGACCTCACTGATTGGACTGTTTTTGAAGCTGCTGCAAACGATCTGAACGAGCTCACATAGACTGTAACATCTTATATCAGTTTCTAACTTACAACAACGACAAACCCTGGTTCACTGCAAAACTCAGACAGCTCCGTCAGGCCAAAGAATATGCTTACAGGAAGGGGGGTAAAGTCTTGTATAAACAGGTCAAAAACACAGTGGAAAAGGAGATCAGAGTGGCAAAGAGGAATTGTTCTGGAAAGCTAAGGCACAAATTCTCTTCCAGTGATTCTGCTTCAGTGTGAAAAGGTCTGAAAGACATTACCAATTACAAGACACCATCCCCCAGCACTCTGGAGAATCAACAACTGGCAGACGATCTGAATGAGTTCTATTGCAGGTTTGAAAAAAACACCATTCACACCTCCTGCAACCCCCCTCTCCCCCACACCTGCACTGCAGATCAGTGAAGATGACGTGCACCAGGTCTTCAGAAAGAACAAGAGAAGGAAGGCACCAGGCCCAGATGGTGTGACACCAGCCTGTCTGAAATCCTGTGCTGACCAGCCGGCCCCCATCTTCACAAAGATCACTGGAACTGTGCGAAGTCCCCTCATGCTTCAAACGCTCCACCATCATCCCTGTCCCAAAGAAACCCAAAATTATTGGACTTAATGACTACAGACCTGTGGCTCTAACATCTGTGGCCATGAAATCATTTGAAAGACTGGTTTTGGATAATCTGCAGGACACCACTGGACCCTTACTGGACCCCCTGCTGTTTGCCTACAGAGCAAACAGGTCTGTGGATGATGTAGTCAACATGAGACTACACTTCATCCTGCAGAATTTGGACAGACCAGGAACTTATGTGAGGATCCTGTTTGCAGACTTCAGCTCTGATTTTAACACCATCATCCCATCACTCCTCCAGCCCAAATTAACTCAGCTCTCTGTCCCTACCTCTGTCTGTCAGTGGATCCCCAGCTTCCTGACAGACAGGCAGCAGCTAGCGAGGCTGGGAAAATTATCATCCAGCACCCGTACGATCAGCACTGGCGCCCCCCCGGGTTGTGTCCTCTCCCCATGCTCTTCTCCCTCTACACGAAAGACTGCACATCTAAAGACCCCTCTGTAAGGCTCCTAAAGTTTGCAGATGACACCACAGTCATCGGCCTCATTCAGAACGGTGATGAGTCTGCTTACAGACAGGAGGTTAAGGAGTTGGCTGTCTAGTGCAGTCTTAACAACCTGGAGCTTAACACGCTCAAAACTGTGGAGATGATCATGGACTTCAGGAGAAACCCCCCTGCTCCCCCCCCCCCCCCCCACTTACCATCATGAACAACACTGTGACTGTAGTGGAGTCATTCAGATCCCTGGGCACCACAATTTCTCATGACCTGAAGTGGGACAATCACATTAGAAAAGGCCCAGCAGAGGTTGTACTTCCTTCGCCAGCTGAGGAAGTTCAACCTGCCACAGGAGCTGCTGAAACAGTTCTACTCTGCCATCATTGAATCTTTCCTCTGCACTTTAATAACTGTCTGGTTCAGCTCAGCTAACAAATCTGACAACAGAAGACTACAGAGGGTAGTCCGGACTGCTGAGCGAATCATTGGTACAACCCTCCCCACTCTCCAAGAACTGTACTTATCCAGAATGAGCAAAAGGGCTGGCAAAATCACTCTGGACTCCTCACATCCAGCACACTCCCTCTTTGAACTGTTGCCATCTGGTCGACGCTACAGAGCTCTGAGCACCAGAACGACCAGGCACAGGAACAGTTTCTTCCCTCAGGCAATCCATCTCATGAACATTTGACAATACACGTGGAACACACAACACTATTATACATAATTTTTTTAACACACCCACTTACTTACAAATTACTTATTTCAAATTTGCCCATATACATATCTGTACATATATAATTGCCTACTTTATATTGTCTATTTGCTATTTTGTACATTGTATATTTGTATATTCTTTTATTTTCTGTGTCCTGTCCTGTTGCTGTCATTCTGTTGCACTGTGGAGCTTCTGTCACTATAACAAATTCCTCGTATGTGTAAACATACCTGGCAAAAAAGCTCCATTGTGCTCCATAAAGTGACCATTTCAAAGACTGAGTTAAAAAAAAAATAAAACCACATATATATATATATATATATATATATTAGGGGTGGCATGGTACATATTCGTACAGAACCATCATGGTACGGGCATCTCGGTTCGGTGTATGAGGCCTTACGACGAATACAGGCAATTCCCCCCCCCCCAATCCAGAAGGGGGCGCTCGCAGTAATGCAACACATGTGTCCTACCTCTCTCATTCGACACAAATCCAAATATTCCGTAATATTTCCATATTTGCGATGTAACGTATCTGAATGCGAAACTATTATTTATTGTGCAAATGATAGGCTCGTACTTCAGTCGCTTTCCAACGGTGACACAGAGGTGGGTGCACTGATGTTTGGTTCACTGTATTTTATTTAGATAAAGTACCACCAGTGCTGTCAAGTTAGCAATGCTGGAACTGATGTGTGTGTGTGTGTGTGTGTGCGCGCGTGCGCTCTGGTTTGATCACTTCAACTGTTTTCTTATACCAGCAGAATCAACTTTAAACACATATTGTCTTATTAATAATGGATCACTGTATACATTTCTGCTTTTATTTATGTACAATCACAATTAAAACAAAAAAAGAAAACAAATAGGATGTTGCTTTCTGCCATTTGAGTTTCCTTTCTGTGAACAAATTAAGCGCATCACAAAAATGTATTGAAACTCATCAAATATAGACTGTTACGGGTCGCACTGTTTCCCCCCTTTTTATCTGTAACTAAATCGAGTATATTTCAAGATTGTATTTCTTTTGTGTGTATATGTGTGTGTTCTGCAGATTATGTGTATATATATATATAAATAACAATGTAATAAGATTTAGTATATTCACATCTAGGTGGAAAAAATGTAATTTGTACTAGTGTCTGTTCAAAATAAATTAAAAGAAACCGAGCATAGTAGATTAGTTTTTTCCCCTGTTGTACCGAAATTGTATCGAACCGTGACCCCCGAACCGAGGTACGTACCGAACCGTGACATCTGTGCACCCCTATTATATATATATAAAACATCAAGGTGCATTTAACGAGTAAAAGCAAAAAAAGTGCTCAGCACAACAGCGGCCTGTTTTTCTGTTCATTATAGTTCATGGAAAATCAGCTTTTTAGGTAGTGAAAGTCAGGGAATTTGACATTTGGCTTAGAGTGGGAACCCTGACTCCATTCAGTACTCGTTTGCTGTGTTCTGTTCTGTGTAAACAGCGCTCGCACAGACAGCCGCGTGCGTCTCTGACACGCACGAGCAGATCTATTAAAAACCTTTCCACGACATTCTAATTTATTGAGATGCACCTGTATATATGTAGTTACAAAAAAATGCCATTACAAAGGTAAAAACTAAATTCCCCATAAATCACTTTAAGAAGTACAATATAATGGTAAGTTTAACTTTGATCCGAATCTTTTATTAATTATTAGAAAGTGCTCCTAAATTTGAAGTAGAATTATCCGGAGTAGAATGATTCTTTCCCAAGTCCAAGTGTTAAGAATTAAGATAAAATGTATTGTTTTCAAGTGTAGTGTCATTTAAATATTTTCCATAAAATATCTTTATTTAATAAAAAGTATATTTTTATTTAATCAGAAAATATAGATGTCCACAGTGGTCTCAAAGTCCTAAGTCCTGAAGTTATTTGTCAAATTTGAGTATGATATCACAAAATAGGTTTCTGTAAGCTATCATGGCACATTCCCAAAATTGCAACTGGTGCTCTAAAATGCCAATTGGTATTCTATTTAGAATTTATTATATGAACATTAATGTACTTACTTTGTACATTATGTTCATAATTTATTTTCCTTTGAGGGTCACATCACCTGACTGCTGTTCCCCCCAATTTTAAAATGGCTGCTACACCCCTTGTAATTATATTAGGATAATTTTACAACAGATTTGCATCCGCTTAAAAAAGTTAAAGTCACCATTTCTGCCATTCTCTGCCAAGTGAGAGCAGGACATTGTGTGTGTGTGTGTGTGTGTGTGTGTGTGTGTGTGTGTGTGTGTGTGTGTGTGTGTGTGTGTGTGTGTGTGTGTGTGTGTGTGTGTGTGTGTGTGTGTGTGTGTGTGTGTGTGTGTGTGTGTGTGTGTGTGTGTGTGTGTGTGTGTGTGTGTGTGTGTGTGTGTGTGTGTGTGTGTGTGTGTGTGTGTGTGTGTGTGTGTGTGTGTGTGTGTGTGTGTGTGTGTGTGTTCGAAAAAGGAAGGTAATGAGCCTTTAGAGTAACAAGGTGAGTTACCCCTAGGGTTCACAAAGTTCTAATAAATTGCAATGGGTTAAATAAATTCAGTAAACTAAACAGCAGACAAACAAAACTACAGTCAAGCGCAGACCAGTATTGAAGTGTACAGCAATATGCAGTCATAACTTCGTTTTTGCTGAGTTTATTTAATTTATATTGAGTAGGCCTATTAATTGATGTTCACTTGGATTTTTCCTCAGGAAATAACACTGTCATTAATGGTCGTATGGTAAAAAATATATTTTTGTGTACGTTCAAAATGACAACAAAATGTCATGCCTTTAAAAAATAAAGTGAACAGCAAAATGTGCTGCTTTAGCGCGTCTCGGTCTCATTGAGCATCTTTCTGGTGCACGCCACAAACATGAACCAATACCCAGCAAGAGCTTACTTGATGCACCTACTGGAAATATCCTTTCAGATTATTTGACATTAAAAGCATCATAAATGTCACTTTGGTATAAATCACAGCATATATCAAAAATGTGACTTTACAGTCTGGAAAATACGGTAGGATATTTTTGCAGCCACTTTGCGACCAGTTTTTGTGAACTGTGTCTATCCTCGAGGACAAATAAGCGTTCGTCTTTTCTATATCCAAAGTATTCCCATACTACCAATTTTGATTTATATTTCGACGTGGGATAGAGATTAGAGATAACGGCCTCTGTCTCTGATGTTGTCAGTTATGTGGAAATTTGTTGCCTAGGCACAGGTGAGATTCCGCGTCTTTTATTTTCTCCAAATACCGTAGATAAGCAAATGTACACGGTATGATAACCGTACGTGTTTATATTGTGGTATACCATCATACCGGTATATCGTTACAACCCTACTTGTGAGGAAATGTGAGGATTTGGCAGTGTGGACTTCAGTGGAGAAAGATGAAAGCAATGATTGATACCTACGCAGGTCCGACAGATCGTTTGATTTGCGCCATTTTCTCTCTGCCGTTCGGAGTCTAGTTCCATGTTCATGAAGAACATCAGATAACCAGGGGTTGGAAGGGGCAGTCCGTGCTGGCCTGGAGGAGAGAGGACAAATGTCGTCTAGACAAGAGGTTAAGGTAGAGCATAAAGTGTCAGTTGCTGGATTCACATCCAGAGATGAGAGGAAAGATGGGAGGGAGAAAGGGAGCTTAGGTTTCATCTAAAAGTAACCGGTAAGGGGGTTGGTGGCACCCGGGTAGTAAAATGTAATATAAATTTAATGAAGAAATGGTCAGAGCTATGTAGTGGTTGTACCAGAATGTTATCTGCAGTACAATCGTGTGTGTAAATTAAATCAAGTTAGTTGCCTGATTTGTGTGTGCTAGTACTGGCAAGGCGTTTGAGATCAAATTAAGCTAGGAGTGAATGGAAGTCTGTAGCATAAGGCTTTTCTAGATGAATGTTGAAATCACCGAAGACTAAGAGTGGAGTGCCATCCTCCACGAAAGAGGACAGCAGCCTGTCCAGCTGCTCTAGGAAGGTGGCTAGAGTTTGGCCAGGGGGATGGTAAATTACCACAATCTGGAGTTTTATAGGAGCTATTACAGTAATCGCATGAGATTCAAATGAGTTGTAATTGCATAGGGGAGAGTGGGTTGAGTATTTCCAATTGTTTGAAATGAGCAGACCAGTGCCCCCACCCTGCCTAACTTGACGTGGGGTGTGAGAGAATGAGAAATTGTTAGACAGGGCAGATGGGGTTGCTGAATCTTCTGGACGAATCCAGGTCTCAGTCAAGCCGTTGTTGTTGTTTTTAGATATTTTTTTTGGTGTTTTTGCTTTTATTATGATAGGACAGTATTTAGACAGGAAGCAAAGTGGGAGAGGGAGAGAGGTAACGGGATCGGGAATGGTTCACGAGCAGGGACTCGAAATGCAACAGCGCTATATGTTGGTGCACTGCCCACGAGGTGCCAGTATTCCTATTGTTTTGTTGATGCGATTGTTTTACAGTGGAAAAAAATGACTATTATTCCTGTTTTGCAGGTTGGAAAAGCAGATAAATGTTTATCTTGATGACCCTGACAGTGAAGTGACATTAAACCTTGGGCCTGATATGAGAAAAATCCACTTTTCTTTCTCTCTGCTAAAGGTGTGGCTTCATTTTAATTATCAATTGTTGTGTTCTGTTCTGTCTTGAGCTATGCTCATCGATGTCATGCATTCTCTCTCAAATCTTCAATTTTTTTCTTCCTAGTCAGTCTTTCAGCCTTTCCTCTGCATTAGTATTCATCGTCTTGTGTTCTTATTGGTATTGGTATATCTTATTAAACTGTGAGGGAATATTTAGATCGGGTGACATCTGTTTATTTGTTAATCTAGCCACTGTGCTAAATAAAAACCTTGGATTGTTTTGGTTATTATCTATGAGTTTGCGGATATGCTCAGTCTTGGCAGATTTTAGAGCCTGTCTATAGCTGGACATACTGTTTTTCCATGCAATTCTAAAGACTTCCAAGTTCGTTTTTCCTCCATTTGCGCTCAAGATTACGAGTTTCTTTCTTGAGAGAATGGGTATAACTGTTGTACCATGGCGCTGCACGTTTTTCTCTAACCTTTTTTAATTTGATGGGGGCAACAGTTTCTAATATATTAGAGAAGATAGTTCCCATGCTGCTAGTAATTGTGTCTAGATCATCTGTAGTTATGGGTACACAGAGCAGTTGAGATAAATCAGGCAGGTTATTTGTGAATCTGTCTTTAGTGGCTGGAACAATAGTTCTGCCTGGACGATATCGCGGAGCCTTATAGTTAATATCAGTAATATGCAGCATGCACGATACAAGGAAATAGTCAGTAACATCATCACTTTGAGGTATGATATCTATATCAGTAAGATCAATTCCATGTGATATAATTAAATCTAGTGTATGATTAAAACAATGTGTGGGCCCAGTGACATTTTGCTTGACCCCAAAAGAGTTTATTAGGTCAGTAAACGCAAGTCCTATCGCATCATTTGTATTATCAACTTGAATGTTAAAATCTCCAACAATTAATGCTTTATCAACATTAACCAATAGGTCTGAGAGGAAATCTGCAAATTCTTTTAGAAAATCTGTATATGGCCCTGGCGGTCTATACACAGTAGCCAGAGCAAGAGATAGAACAAATTTATTTTGCATATCTGACAGTGTAACATTAAGCATAAGTATTTTGAATGAGTTAAACCTGTATCCTGTTTTCTGAGTAACATTGAGAATATCACTATATCACCGCCGCCACGACCTGGCCATGAGTCTGACGAGGCTCATGCTTATAACAGTAGCTTGGTGGAGTAGACTCATTTAGACCAATACAATCATTTGGTTTAAGCCAGGTTTCAGTCGGACAGAGTACATCAAAACTATTATCTGTGATAATTTCATTTACAATAACTGCTTTGGGTGTGAGTGACCTGATATTTAGGAGCCCAAGCTTTAAAAATAGTTTTTGTTAATTTATTTTGCATTTTTCTGGTTTAATCACGATTAGATTTGTTCTAGATCCTGCATTAAATTTATATTTTGACCTCACTATTCAGGGAACAGACACAGTCTGAATAGATTGGACACTGCACGTACCTCTATCATTTAAGTGGGTAGAACAAAAGTCATCATAGCAGCTTTTTGAGAATTGGCTTACTAGTCAGATGGAGCGTAGCATTCTGGTGATGTTGTCCGACAGGAGTTCCGCTCCGACTCTGCTGGGGTGCAGGCCATCAGCACGGAAAAGCCTAGGACGCTCCCAGAAAAGATTCCAATTATTAACAAAGAGCAGTTTCTGATCTTTACACCATGACAACAGCCATCCGTTTAAAGCAAACAGTCTACTGAACCTTTCGAGTCCTCATCGATAAGTGGGAAGAGATCCTGACACAATGATTGTCGTTTCGGGCGATGTGCTGCGTACCGTCTCGATCAGGCTCCTGAAGTCCTTCTTCAGTGTCTCCGTCTGCCGCAGCTTGGTGTCGTTAACCCCCACTTGAATCACAACAGCTGCAACGCTCTCATCATCCTTCAGGATCGCGGGTATCTGCGCAGAAACATCAAGAACACAAGCTCCAAGGAAACAGTGAGTGTGCACTTTACCTTCAGCTAACGTAGCACGGACATGCAGGAGTCTCCAATGATCACAGTATCACGTTCCGTCTCACAGAGAGGAGCGAAGCGGTTACGGGATGAGATGTCGAAGACCGGAGGGGGAGAAGTCGTCGACCGGGGACTGGATCGCGTCTTCCGTTGCTGCACCCAGGGTCCTGGGTTTCCCACGTCGGAGTGAAGGACATCTGGGAAGATCGCGTCCCGGGTGCACGGGCCTGTGCAGAGAAACACATGGAGTAGAGGTGGTGGGAGTGTTAGCAGCGCGCTGCATACTTACCCCGGTCTTGTGAGCATCAGCCCGGGATGTTTCCAGCATTGCTTTCCGTTTCCTCAGCTGGGCCTGCTTCCCAAGCAGCTCGTGGATCCGTCTCTCCACGGCCTCCAGCTCCAGCTGCACCGAATGCAGCTCGAACGTGTCCTCACCTGCACTCAAAGGTAGACACAAATCCACCATTAAAGCAAGTAACAGTGAAACAATGGTGTGTGTGTGTGTGTAGTGGAGTGTGTGTAGGGTGTGTGTGTTGTGTGTTGTGTTGTGTGTGTGTGTGTGTGTGTGTGTGTGTGTGTGAATAGGGTGAATAGGCTGTGTTAGCGGCACCCGCGCTAGCTTTGCTAATGGGCTATAAGCTAATAGCGGACTCGGGAAATCAAAATGAAACTTGCGATAACAAGACGCTCTGATTATTTTCGTATCGGGGATATATTCACACGTTATAGAAACAAAAATGATTGTGTATAAAATCAGAATCAGCCCTGTGGCACCCGTGTAGCTAGATGTTGCGACTTGGATACCTCACCTCTCCAAGATACTTTGAAGGACCTATCTGAGAGGTAAGAGTCAAATCACTGGAGTGCAGTCCCTGAGATGCCCTTTCTCAATCGGGTTGACAGGAGAATCTGGTGGTTGACCGTATCAAAAGCAGCAGACAGATCCAGCAATATAAGTAATGAAGACTTGGAAGCCGTTCTTGCAAGTCTTAGGTCTTCAAAAACTGAAAGCAAGGCAGTTTCGGTGAAATGTCCACTTCTGAAGCCAGATTGGTTACTGTCCAGGAGGTTGTTCTGTGTGAGAAAGGCAGTGACATGGTTGAACACAACTCGTTCAAGTGTTTTTGCAATGAAAGGTAGAAGGGAAACCAGTCTATAGTTCCCTAAAAGAGTTGGGTTAAGAGTGAGTTTCTTAAGAAGTGGGGTTATATGAGCCTGTTTAAATGCTGAGGGAAAAATTTCAGTGTGAAGGGATGTGTTAATGATGTGAGTAAGTGCAGGAACAACTGCAGGAAAAATGGCTTGAAGGAGATGAGATAGAATAGGATCAAGCGTACAAGTAGTAGGATGACTGGAAAGGATGAGTTTAGAGACTTCTGCCTCATAGAGTGGAGAGAGGTATGTGAACGAGTTTATGTTTGCTGTAAGATGTGTTTGACAGATTGTGGTGTGGGAAATTGTGCAGTGAGGTGTAATGCAATTAAAGGGAGCTATTGTTTCAGCTCCGGGAATTAATTATTAAATATTCAATATTGCTTTGATTAAAGCAATATTAATATTTACTTATGATTATACAGGGTTAAAGACTCGTCCAGCGAGTATATTAACATCAATATAACCTTATCAATTTGTTTATTTTGCCTTGTGGCCAACAATAGCAATAAAACAAATTTAATAATCCTTCTCAGCTTCGAGCTTAGGTAAGCGTTATCTTTGTGGCAAGAATGATAAATACTTGAAAAATCACATCCCAGAGAGACAATTCTTTATAAAATGAAACACGGTTTATTTACAATACTAATATTCTACTACACACAGGACTAAACTATTAAAACACAATCATGCACACACACATACATACATGGGTTTTGAGGTAAACTCAGAAAGTAAAAAATAGCCCTCTTAGCTATTTCAAAACTTTAACCAAAATGGAAAGATCACGACGAAAGCCTATGCTTCGTTACTGCATTCAGATCAATTTACCAGTTCAGTTCGAAATAGAGATTCTGTGATACTTGCTTTATGATGGTTAAGCAGGCTGTGTGGCTTTGGTTTCGTTTCCCGCGTGAGTTCAGCGTGTTGCTTCGATCGTTTTGTCTCGGCTGCCACGTGGGTAGTTCGCGTTTCTTCGGTGGCTCTCGTTCGGAAACACGTGGTATCTCTGGAAACTGCTGAGTGACGTCACGGGGAAAGCTCTTCTCTCATCTGCGGGTGTCTGGTTCTGCGATGTTATGGAAAGCGTGTTACGCTGCGGGTTCTGCGACGTTTACAGAGTCTTTGGATTCTTCTACTCAGCCGATCTTAAGGCGAGGGTCCAGCGGGGTCGCGTTGGAGAGCGATGAAGAGAGAGGCAGGACAACCAAGCGAGCAGGAAGCAAGAGAAACAAGAGAGAGAGGCAACGCAAACGCGCCTTCTTTTAAACTGTCCGATCTTGGACCCGCCCACAGGCGGTTGGTCGAATCAGTGTCCGTATGGGGCGGAGCCCCGCCCATGGGGTATACCATCGTCATCTGATATTTAATTCAACGTGAAAGATATACACAGGTCTTTATATCTGTTTTAAACATACATTATGATGCCAAAGTTTAACGGTCATCCACACCACTTATGACTTACGATGCCAGCTTCTTTTAGAGACCAAACATCGCATTTGACACACACACACCCATTAATCATAATAATAATTCACACAATGAATAATTCACATTCAAAATAATCACATCAAGCCTATGAAAGGCCGAGTACAACATTAATATTCATCTTGTTTCTTGAGTAGATGGTTTTAATAGTCATGAAATAAATGTGTCTTTTAGAAATCCTCTATATAGATCGCGTTCCTTTGTCTGTCCGATGAATCAGGGCGCGGTCTTGTGCTAGATGGGGGGATGGTGCTTTGTATGCAGACACCATATCGTCTTGAGGAGTTAGTGACGTAGGTCAAGTGACCATCTCACTTCCTGCAGTGAGGGGATGAGAAATAACTAATAATGTCTGTTTTTCCAATTCTCTGCGTGTGTGTCTTCGTGCCGATCTGGCACTACAGAGGTTTGTAATTTTATTAATGAAGAATGTGGCAAAGTCGTCAGCTGTTAGAGTTGATGAAGGAGGGGGAGGAGATGGACAAAGGAGGCCGGGAAATTTTTTAAAGAGCATGCAAGAGTTAGGTAAATTGTTAATTTTGTCATGATAGTATGTCCTTTTAGCAGTGGAGACATTAGCAGAGAAGTCAGAGAGGAGTGATCAATAAAAATTAAGGTCAGTAGGATATAGTGATTTGCGCCATACCCTTTCTGCAGCCCTGAGTTTAGAACGATGTTCGCGGAGAACGACACATAGCCAAGGGGCAGAAGGAGTGGTACGGGCTGGCCTGGAAGATAAGGGGCAGAAAGTATCAAAACAAGACATCAGAGTGGAACACACACACACATATATATATATATATATATACACACACACTTGTGTGCACATACATAATAAATACATACACCACTTGTACTAGTTAGCTCTTAAAGTTCACCACAAGTGTGAGCAGCTCTGAACTACTAAGACATCGAATGTCACACACAGACAAGGGGTGCGAATTCTAGCACCATCTATAATTTGTCAGAGGGCATTATCTTTACCTGAAAGGTTCACGTAAAAATTCTAGAACACTATAATAGACTTGCAAGGTGGGAACCATATGCTATATATATGTTTTTTTAGCAGTTAGTTATAATCAACAATTACAACCTGTTCTGACAAAAATTTAGAGCAAAATATTTGCAAGCTCTATGCCGCAATAAAATCACAATTCTATACGCTTTGCAACCAATCCTACACATAAATAGTACCAAAGAGTTGAGCAAGGAAATTCAATCAAGCCTAGAAGGAAGCACTGTTGCTATGCAATTGGTTTCTGACTCAGTGAAAGACTTAAATTCCTGTTAAAGTTAATTCTAGTGTTATCTTTTAGTGTATTGTCTTGTGCAGAAAAGACAGAATGCTCATTTCAGTCTAAGTTAGCCCGCCCAGGGACGCCAATTAATGTAGTGAATTTTGCTTTCACCAACCTAAGGAGGCGGAATAGTGTTGTGATGGGTACTCACATCACAGGTGACGTTATGATTTTGGATCATGTGTCACTTAAGGTGTGGTTAATATTACATCACATTAGAAAGATTGGTGAGATACTTAACTTGTAGAACCTTTTCTGCGTTAACAACACAAGGAAGACACAAGTGTAATAAAATAAATGTTATTAACAACAGATAGACAAGAGTAATCAACAACTACTAAATGAATACCATGAATGTGTAAGAAATGTAGTTCTTATTTTATGCTTTTGGGAATGAAATCTTATAGATTCGGGTTGATGTGATTAAACTGATCTGATTCAAATAATTTACACCTTATCAACGTTAGGGATGCAGCGATTAACCGGTTTTACTATTAACCGCGCTTTAAAACGTCACGGTTAATTAATCGTAAAGGTTCTGCTAACCTGAGTGTTTCTGTTGCACGGAGCGGAACTGTTGCAGCTTGCGCAAAACAAAACAAAAAAGTTACACTAGCGGTGCACCAGCTTAAAATGTCGTGCTTATCAGAGACACGGAGGCCACTACACACACTAGATTAACTGTGACAGAGGAACCTTTATTCAGCGATCCTATATTTCCACCAGAGAATGACTGAAGTTGATTAGTGTGGGACCATTTTGGGTACACCAAGAATAACCAGGTCGTCATTTAAATATTGCTGTTTAAATTGCTGTTAAAGTGTATACGTTAATTAAGGGATAATGCACGGCTAGCCAACCTGTTCTCGTTGTGAAATAAAGGATTTTAATGCACGACGTGAAGGCAAGGACCACCTGACACAAAGTTCGTTAGCTCTAGCATTCTTCCCGCATTCACACAGAGAAGAGGAAATAGAGAGAGAGAGAGAGACAGAGAGAGAGCGTGCACGCGAGAGAGAGAGAGAGAGACGTGACAGTTGCATGTGTGAATTAGTCTACCTGCATCTGTGCGTCACTACAAACAATGAAGATTTGAGTTGAGTCATTTAAACAGTAATTTTACCCCCCACTTTGCTGATTAATATAATGTAGCGATCCAGTATCTAAGCTATTTTATTAATGAAAGTCCCTGGGCAGCGTTTACAAGTTTCTGTCCTCCTAAATCGATCTCGAGCTCACAAACCAAAATAATAGACATGATTTTCTCAGGTCATATGTAAAATCAGATGAATAAAGATTATTAAAATGAATAAGTATGGATGACAGTTGATTACAATAATAATTCAGTTTATTCCTCTCATTAGTAACAGTGTCCTCTGTGGGATAAATAAAGTTAATATTAATAATACATAATTAACATTGTGATTTGTCATTCACGTTATAGTATTATTCATAAGTTTAAAAAAACGTTCACCATCTTTCCAAGTTCTGTACCTCAGGTCTAAAAGAAATTTAAAAAGATTATACAAAATGAAAACACCATAAACATTTGTGATCTATTTCCATTTGTTATTTTCAAAAGGGAAATACTGACTGATGTTTACAGAGCAGAGGTCACCTTTTTAATTCCAATAGAAGAGATGGATTTTTTTTATTCTTTAGTATTATTATTTTGTGCTGCATTATTGCTTACTGTGTTATTTCTGTTTCAAAAGGCAGCAATAAATAACACTTTAATATCTAAAGAGTTTATGTGATTTTATGTTGTAAAATTAATAAATGCATAATAACCGTGATAACCGTGAAACCGTGATTATTCCTCAGACTATAATCGTACCAACAAAATCTATAATCGTTGCATCCCTAATCAACGTAGACGTCCAGCGTCGTAGTCGAACTTAGTGTCTTCTCAATTTGTTTTACTTATTCGTGGCCAAAGATATTTTCAAACAAATTATAATTAACCTTGCTCATGGTGAAATTATAATTTGTTTGAAAATATCGTTGGCCACAAATAAGTAAAAAATTGTGCGAGTAAAATAATAATAAGTAAAACATAAAAAAAATAATGACAAGATCTTGGCAAATGTTTAGACTCAGAAATTTCACAGCATGAGACAAGGATTCTTATAATATCTAATATCTAATATCTAATATCTTATACTCATTTACCAATAAGTCTCTAAATTCAACCTGAGGATGTTACAAGCAGAGAACTTTACTACTTTTACTTTTTAAAAATTAATTTGACCAGTTCCAGTATAATGGAGATTTATTTGGTTACTTGCTTTCAAGTTGATTTGCTCTCCGGTTTCGTTTTCCTTTCCTGGTTGGGAGACCCGGGGCTGCTGATTGGCTGCTGATGTTGTCATTGTGTGACGCGTTTCTAGGAAAGCCCTCCGATGAGTGGCTGCTTGTCCTGGTGACATGAGAGTGACGTGTTCACTTGAAGTTCCACGTGGCTTCAGGCTTTGAAGGTTTCTTAAGTAAGCAGTTTGACAGAGTGTTTGAAGTCTTGGATGATCGGCCTGATGTTAAGGCTTTGAGCGCTTCGCAGCATGATCAGTGAGGCAAAAGCCAAAGTTTGAGGGAGAGCAAGCAGCAAGCGTAGAGCTGAGCTTTGTGTCCAGTTTTTAGCAGGCTGATTTTGGTCCATCCCACGGCACTTTTTGATTAAATTGCCCCTGTAGGGCGGAGCCCCGCCCTGTACGGTTTCTTTTCCATGCATACATTATAGGCTAGTCAATACTTAAAGGGCATATTCCAGGTTAGAGTCTCCAGTGAGTCGATGTATAGAAAAATAATGTAGGAACTAGATTTTCCTTAAAATACGCTATTAAGGCTTCTGGAGTCGTTTTTGTGAGATAATTTTACTTACGAATCTGAAACCGCCAAAACCGGAAGTGACATAACGAGAGGGAGAGCGGTCCATTTTAACCATAGGAAAACAATAGATCACAATGACAGTTACCAGTAACAGAAACTAATAAGCATTGATGAGGCGTGTCACACTCGTTAATATCCAAAACTAAAGTTACGTGATATAGCGGTTTCTCATCACTGCAGGAGAGAGATCAACACGTTTTTGTTTCATTAAGTGTTTGTGTGGTAAATGCGAGGCCACGGTCACAGCAGAGGAAACTCTATGCTGTAGGGAGTTGGATGCATACCTTAGTGGAGAATGTGACCCTGACACTTGATGTGCGGTGTCTGACTCTGCACACAGGCTTTGAGGCTTGCTAGCCTATATGCACTTCAGGCAGGAGCATGGACCTCTCCAGGCCAGCAGACATGAGTGTGTTTATGGCAGAGATAATTAATTATTGAGCTAAATACTTGTATGTATATAAATACATAGTATATAAAAGATTTGAAAACCATCTGAATATTTTTTTTCAATTAAAAGTTGCCTATATTTAGGTAGGTCACAACTACCTGCAAGTCACACTTTTTGATGCCATTGGTATAAGACAATCGATATTGACAGCATACAGACAAGTTGTCCGCTGGGCCTATGGTGTTCTGAGCAGCCCTTACGTGTTGTGTCAGCCATTAGAAGACAGTTTGCAGAGGAAGGAGGACTTTATAAAGGTTTTGAATGGCTCCATTATGTTGACAATCGATAAAAAATTATCACAATCACAAATTGTCTTACTGTATAAAACTTGTTTATGAAGTTTACATCAGATATACCTGTATATCAAGCAGATCTGCTTTTATGGTTAATTCAATTCAGTTTTATTCATAACAAATATTATGTCATAGCACTGTTAGTACCTAACTCAAAACACAACATTGCAACTCTTAATTAACAAATATATACACTATATTGCCAACAGTACTGGCACCCCTTTCTAATGAAATATTTTCCATAACAACAAATCTTAATGAATAAGCATATAATGATATTCTAGGGAATTGTGTGCTTCTAATTTTATAGCAACAGTTTGGACAGGACCCTTTTCTATTCCAACATGACAGTGCCTCTGTGTATAAGGCAAGGATCAAAGATAAATGATGATTCATTCAGTGGGGAAGGACTTGAAACTCATCACCAATGACTTGTACATTCATTATATGGACAAAGGTACTGGCACCCCTTCTTTAGAAGAGAAAAAGGCACTTCCAAACTGTGGCAACAAAGATGGAAAGATGCAAGTAAGCATGACGCTCGCCCATCTCACTAAGAGGACATGAACTTTATCTCTGAATCACTGCACCAGGATTTCTCACCAGAAAAATATCGTCAGAAAACTCAAAGCTCTTCACTACAATCCGCCAAAATAAAAGTTTGTTTAACTTTATGACAGATATATATTGCTATATTGTGTGTTAGAATGTACTTCTCAAAGTAATATAATAAGGAATATCAAACATTTTTAAGGAATATCAAACAATTTCACAATTTTCCATCCATGTTTAAGGTTTAACCAGCCTAAGCATCTGTTGTGCACCACATTGCCAATGAAAAGAAATGGTTAACATTTAATCAGTATTTTTTTATAAATAGCTCATTTGTTTTTATGCAATGTTTATATTTTATATTTATAATATAAAGCCCTGTCAAGTAAAGAAAAATATACAGGGGGGTGGGGGCTTCGTGGGGGTCATCTTACCACCCAGCACTACAACGTATTGACACTTTGAATAGCTCTTTTATTTATGACATGTATAATATATACACATACATATATATATAATATATATATATAAACCCAAAGCGACTTACAAATGAGGACAATGGAAGCGATCAAAATCAACAAAAGAGCAATGATATGCAAGTGCTATAGCAAGTCTCATTTAGCTTAATGCAGTACACATAGCAAGGTTTTTTTTATAGAAAAAGAATAGAGCAAGCTAGTGTTAGAGGCCTTTTTGCAGGTCATTCCACCAGGAGGGAACATTTAATTTAAAAGTCTGTGAAAGTGATTTTGTGCCTCTTTGGAATGAACAATAAAGTGACGTTCACTTGCAGAACGCTGAATAGCACTGACTACCAGTTGCGGCTCGCATCAAGTTCAAGACATTATGTTTGTGCATAGAATAGCCACAGGCTCAGCACCCTCCTACTTCCTCCTCACTCTTATGAATCCACATCCCACCAGAAGCCTGAGATCTGCAAGTAAGAGATGCCTTGTGGTAACATCACAGAGAGGTATTTTCGTTCACCTTCCCTGGCTGGTGAAATGATAATCCAACTCTTGCAGTAATTAACAGAACACCCGACACGTAATCTGACAGCAACACTAATTTAATCCTATACCCGACCCATTAAATTAAAACCGCACCTGCATTAAATCTCCTACATGAAGTAGAAAAAACTAATTTATTAACTTTTATTTAAATTGTGAATAGATTAAATACAGAAATCAAGCAAAGAGCGCTCCCTTTAATATAATCACTACAGCTGTCAATCAGTGGCAGCACGGTTGGCTACATTGCTCAGCGTGTACTGGACCAAGTCTTGGTTATTGGACCTGCAACCATTGTAAATTAACCATTCTCATAAAGTCACTAAATTAACCATTAACTGTTCACCTGATTGCGTTGCCGTCTGCGTGTGATGTTAGAGCATTGTTGAGAGAGAACAAGAATGTATTGAAAACACACCAGACTCTACCTGAGAGGTAAGGAAAAATACGCTTACCTGAAATTATTTTTTTTAGAGCTATCTCTGAAATATATGATAGTATTCTTGAAAACAATCTTTTAAGGTATTATTGAATAAAATATTAGTTAATTATCAAAGAATGCTGTGATACTGTGATGCTCACTGCTGATTTCACCATTAACTCTTCACTTGAACCGTTTATGTTGTTGTATATGGTATCATCATAATCATTGACCATCAAAACATAGGGGTAGACATCACCTTTTCTGTGTTATCATGTTTGGTTCATGAGATATGACACAAAATACATAATTTGGTTATGGCGGAAAGTAAAATGGTCGCCATGGCAATCACGAGGTGTTTTTGCGATGGCTCCATTTCTGAAAATGATTAGGGCCGCAAACTATACAAGTGTACCAAATTTCATGCTTTTATGAAAAAATGAAATATTATTTTCACATATCACCTGGACTATAAAGAAAATATCTGTAACCGCCTTGCATTCACCAGCGGTTCATTTGACTGCTTCTAATCCTTGCTTTAGAGCAGTAGTCTCAAACTCAATTCCTGGAGGGCCACAGCTCTGCAGAGATTAGCTCCAACCAGCTCCAACACACACCTGCTTGGAAGTTTCTAGTAATCCTGAATACCTTGATTAGCTGGATCAGGTGTGTTTGATTGGGGTTGGAGCTGTGGCCCTCCAGGAATTGAGTTTGAGACCAGTGCTTTAGAGCATCATGGTTTTAGGTTTGAAAGATCTTAATTTGTTAAAACATGTTACATCATTGTTTAATCATGCTGCTTTTCATCATCTTGTAGAGATACCCTGTGTAGTTTTTTTTATTTTTTTTTTATTAGTAACGCAATATTGTAATGCATTACTTTTAAAAGTAACTTTCCCCAACACTGGACAGGACTACAGGTTAGCAAGAGTATGGTTGCAAAATCTCACACTGATGGTGCTAATAAACAAGCTATATCAACTGTCGGTGAGAATGAAGCAGGACAGCCCGCCAGCTTGCCCAATGTCACTGATGATACTATGGAACAACTAAATAAAGCAAACAATGTAAATGTCGATGTACTGCTTGATCATGACCCAGATCTATTAAACTGGCCTTGCCCAGATAAAGCAGCTGATTCATATTCCGTATGATGCTGACAGAAGGGTCCTGAAATTCCCAGATGGTCCATTCCCATGATCACAGGACTGTAACAGATGTTTTTCAAAAGCCTACTGCTGTAGATGATTAACAAATGGGGAACGAGTGGAACATGACTGGTTGATGTTTTCCCATAAAGCAAACAATGTATACTGCTTTGTGTGCAAAGTTTTCTTTGGAGAAAAAACACAACCGCTGCTTCATGAAAGGATACGGCAGAGTTCCTCAATTAGTTTTTGCTGAGGGCCGAATTCTGCCAACAATACCAAGCAAAGGGACACTGACATATATATATATATATATATATATAATTGGATTAATCAGATTAATCAATTAATGGATCATTTGAATTCTCGAGATTAAAATGGCATGATATGCACATAATGACAAAAGTAAGTCAGATATGTGCTCAATATTAGACCCAAATAATGACTCAAATGTAAGTCTGCTGTCACGGGTTTCTCAAACGCATTAGTATCCCACAAATGGAGGAAAAGCACATCACAAACTTTAATCTCTTCGCAAGTTGTTGCTGTAAATGAGGAAAATACAGAAGAATGACCAGCGCTGATAAAAACTTTGTTATGATTGTTTTTTTGCTGATAACTGTCAATAAATATAGTATGCACGTTGCATATGTATTTGAATCCAAATGTCGTTTTTAATATTATTTGATATATTTTTCCCGAGCGAAGTTTCTGCTCAATTCACATACCTAAAGCACAGTAAAAGCGCAACGTTTCGTTGTTATGTATGCTAACACACATTCTTCTATTCCATTCACTATAGAATATTTTTCTATGATGTATTTTTGTATATTCTTCGAAGTTTCTCGCTCACCAAAATTAGCGCAATGTCCTGCAGCAACATTCATACACTTCATAGCGCACACTCCTGTTTTGCTTAAAAGCAACGTTATCTGAGTGCACACAAATACTAGATCTTAGATTCAGAATTAATATTGGATTGTATTACCACACAGACAGCCGTACGGAGATATAAGAGCAAGTGAGCAACGGAGCCTTCCTGCAGCAAACGTTCCACACAGTTTTTATTAACATCATATTGTATTGCAACTACATACATCTTTCAGTAAAAGATTAGAGAATAGATTAAGCGTTTGAGTCCTGCGAGTATTACCACACAGACTTAACAACTGTTACGGACTAAAACATATATATATATATATATATATATATCACACACAGTGCAAAGATACATGGCTACACCTCCTCTGAAATAAAATATGTAGTATAGACCCACTAATGTAATTAATGGAAAGATGGTCAATTAAAATGTATTAAACTACCCAACTTTGAGAATAGATTATTTTTGTTGTTTTTATTAAGTATAAGTAGATTAGCGCAGTTTAAATGAAAGATTGGAGAAATAAGTACACGTTAATTAACTAACGCCCACCACTATAATATTATTATATATATATATATACACACACACACACACACATAATACTTAGTATCTAAATATAAAATATGTATTTTCCTCCAGAATTAATGGAAAGATGGTCTTTAAAACATACCTTACAGTATATATATTTTGTTGTTTTTATTAAGTATAAGTAGATTAGCTGTTTAAATGAAAGATTGGAGAAATAAGTACTCTGACCCTTCCAAACTTTGGCACTGAGTGTACAAGTTCATGACAAATGTTCACATCTATACTGTTTAACTCCTGGAAGACGACCTCGTTGAATGCTCTGGTCTTTAATGGGGAGTTTTGCTCAGCTCGTCTGTACAGAATCCCCCACAGCTACTCAAGAGTGTAAAAATTGTGTGAAATACATGTCCACTGAAGGATTTTGTGGTGACAACAACCATGCACTTCACTTCTGCAGGCTGCGTCATACTCAGTGAGATAGTGTGTCACTTTTTTCATAGCTTTTGCTGGCTCTGAGACACTTGCATGTTATTTCTCCTGCTCTTTTTCTAGCAAAACTTCACTCATCACTAAATGAAAACTTAAAGCTTAGACCTGATTATTTCAGGAGCCTTGTCACAAGTCCATTGTTTTTGAATGTCGGTGCTACTTCTGCTATTTTCACACTTAAAACAATAATGTGGTATTCCTCTTGTAACATTGTCCTCTTTTATGCTAAGAAATAAGTTACCTGGCAGTTCTCTCCCAAGTGGTTCCACTGCTGCCAGCATTAAGTCCGAGTATGATTCAGTGCGCTATATAACACTTTTAATTGTCAGGAAATTATTGTCTTTAAAAGTTTTGGTTCAATATACTTACCTATTGATCAAAAATAGCCTTAAACCTATACACTTTTTTATGTTTTATTTAGTAATATTTAGGAGGGTGTTCTCATTTTTGCAACAAGATTTTATCACTTTGATAAAAAAAATCTTATTTTGCTGAATAATATTGATATTCTTCTTTGGATATTAAGCAAGCAGGTTTGTTGGAACATTATCATCTAACATGTCATCTAAGTAAAGAGTAATTGCTGAATTTGTTAAGTTTTAGAGGGGGTGTACTAATTAATGCTGTGCTCATATATATATATATATATATACACACACACACACACTGACCAAAATTATAAATGCAACACTTTTGTTTTAGCCCCCATTTTTCATGAGCTGAACTCAAAGATCTAAGACTTTTTCTATGTACACAAAAGGCCTATTTCTCTCAAATTGTGTTCCCAAATCTGTCTAAATCTGTGTTAGTATGCACTTCTCCTTTGCCGTGATAATCCATCCACCTCACAGGTGTGGCATATCGGGATGCTGATTAGACAGCATGATTATTGCACAGGTGTGCCTTAGGCTGGCCACAATAAGAGGCCACTCTAAAATGTGCAGTTTTATTGTATTGGGGGGGTCCAAAAACCAGTCAGTATCTGGTGTGACCACCATTTGCCTCACGCAGTGCAACACATCTCCTTCGCATAGAGTTGATCAGATTGTTGATTGTGGCCTGTGAAATGTTGGTCCACTCCTCTTCAATGGCTGTGCGAAGTTGCTGGATATTGGCAGGAACTGGAACATGCTGTCATATACGCCGATCCAGAGCATCCCAAACATGCTCAATGGGTGACATGTCCGGTGAGTACGCTGGCCATGCAAGAACTGGGATGATTTCAGCTTCCAGGAATTGTGTACAGATCCTTGCAACATGGGGCCGTGTATTATCATGCTGCAACATGAGGTGATGGTCGTGGATAAATGGCACAACAATGGGCCTCAGGATCTCGTCACGGTATCTCTGTGCATTCAAAATGCCATCAATAAAATGCACCTGTGTTCGTTGTCCATAAAATACGCCTGCCCATACCATAACCCCACTGCCACCATGGGCCACTCGATCCACAACATTGACATCAGCAAAACGCTCACCCACACGACATACATGTCTGCCACACACCATGAAAACTGGGATTCCCATCTGAAGAGAACACAAAGTGACAGTGAAAACTTGATGAGGACATGCCTTCCCTGAAGACAATGAAACACCTCTCCAAAGTGACAAATAATTATGACACCAAATCGAATGTGAGCATTTGCCCACAATCAAGTCAGGTTACAAAATGACAAACTGCACCTCAGGTACACACTCTGTCCATAAAATACACCTGCCCATGACAGACACCATAACCCCACTGTGGCATTTGCCCATCCAAACATTACATTTACACACTGGTTAAATGACAGACACCATATGTAGGCATTTGCCCTATAACAATACAATCATAAATTATTTGGTTATGTAGGGCCCTATAATATCCGCGATGCAGAAAATGTGGATGGAATCGTGGAATCCAGTCATTAAAAACAGAATTTATAGTTTAACGCAGAATTTCACGGAATGTGTCAAAGTTTGGATGAATTAATCAAAAGTAGATCATTACACTTAAATCAAATTGTGTTATGGACTAGTATTTGTAAATATTATGACAGCAAAAGTCGATTTAAATATGAATCCTGCACGTTCTGCGCCTCTCTGTATGAATGGAGCAGACGCACGGTTTTGTTTATTAACGTTACATACACAGCGCTTGTCTGCAGTCTCAATGGGGACATAAATATATGAACAATATCTCCAGAACTGTTCTGGTAGTCACTTCACGAGCATTTTACCATTTAATTTGAGTAAAACTAGCGTCATATCATATACACACAGAACGTTAAAGTTATTCACGGCAACCCGTCAAAATAAAAGTTTGGTTTAACTTAAAAACATTGTATTCACAAAATATTTACATTTTATTTAAATATTTAAAGTAAATCCCCTTTATTTGCCAAAAAAAAAATGTTTAATTTTCATTAATTCAAATATAAAATTAAATCAATGTGTTATGCCTTCATCTGATAACCAGTACAATATAAATACACAACATAGAATTTCTGAGGGGGGGGGGGGGATATTTAATTGGGCTACTGTAAGAATAAAAAAAAAAAATGTATGCATTCAAATAATTAGACTGAATGCTAAAACAGAATTTGGTAACAATAAAACGTAAGGTTAGAAAAAAATAAAACATTTAATACAGCCCTAAACATGTATTTTTTTACACTTTTAATAAATTAATGTTAAATTGAATAAGTTTCATGATTTTAATTAATTAGACATGCTTTTTGATTAATACAATTTAATTGTTAAATTGTATAAGTTTCATGATTTTATTTAATTAGACATGCTTTTTGATTAATACAATTAAATTTGGCCATTAAAAAGTAGTCCAGAAAAAAAAAAAAAAAAAAACGGAATCCTGAATTTTTTTTACGGAAAAACAGAATTTTTAAAGAAATAAACGGAATTTAGGAAGAAATCAAACGTATTTCATAGGACTCTAGTTATGCCAACCGATTGTTGCAGCAGCTGTCCGGGTGGCTGGTCTCAGACGATCTTGGAGGTGAAGATGCTGTTTGTGGAGGTCCTGGGCTGGTGTGGTTACACGTGGTCTGCGGTTGTGAGGCCGGTTGGATGTAATGCCAAATTCTCTGAAACTCCTTTGGAGACGGCTTATGGTAGATAAATGAATATTAAATTCATGGGCAACAGCTCTTGTGGACATTCCTGCAGTCAGCATGCCAATTGACCTATCGGTAAGCCCCACCCCCCTTAGTTACTGTTGCTTCCTCGAACAAACAAACTGTGTTGCTCACTGTCTTACATTGACAGCTGCAGTGTGTAAACCTTCTCATGATGTTTTTGCACAATTTTGGACACAGAAGGCCACCAAATGGGAATTAAATATTCCAAGGTCTCATATTACGGTCGGTCATCACGATCACGAATGGCAACCTGCAAGATCAACACTGTTCATGTATCGCAGGGGAGGTACAATTACATTAATGTAAATTTAACCAGTTTAATATGGAGAGGCACTGAAAGACCTTCGTTTATATGTTTTTGACATACATTGTACAAGACGCGATCAGTCCATTATTTAGGTTTGTCACCTTACGTTAGCATGAACTCACTAACTTTAACGTTAGCTAGTTTTAGCCAGAGATACCTTGCTAAAGCACAAGATAACATTAACTTTCTGCTTAAGCAGATGAACATTTTAACTTGATTGTATGACAACCAGAAAATGAATTTGTATTGAGGTTGAATACTTAGGGACATTTTGCTCTGTTTTGTTTGGATTCAGGAAATGTAATAAAATAAATTATTTTGCCCATCCTCTCAGGATACCTGGAATCAGTGTTACAAGCACCGCAGGCACATCGTTTATTTTTATTTTTTTTAAGCATAAACCGATGCAAGCTTTGGATCCTCTAATGTTTCTCTATGGCGCTGAAACCTAAAGATGTCTGAGTTCCGCTCCCCGTGCAACGGATACTCGACTGCCATTGGCTAGTGTGCGTTCGAGGGGAGGGGCTTACTGATAGGTCAATTGCACACTCCCTCAAATCTTGCGACATCTTTGGCATTGTGCTGTGTGATAAAACTGCACATTTTAGAGTGGCCTTTTATTGTGACCAGCCTAAGGCACACCTGTGCAACAATCATGCTGTCTAATCAGCATCTTGATATGCCACACCTGTGAGGTGGATGGATTATCTCGGCAAAGGATAAGTGCTCACTAACACAGATTTAGACAGATTTGTCAACAATATTTGAGAGAAATAGGTCTTTTGTCTACATAGAATTTTTTTTTAGATCTTTGAGTTCAGCTAATGAAAAATGGGGGCAAAACAGAAGTGTTGCTTTTATAATTTTTGGTCAGTGTATGTATGTGTGTGTGTGTATATATATTAGGGGTGTAACGGTTCACAATTCACGGTTCGGTTCGATACGACACAGTGGTGTCACGGTTCCATGCGTTTTCGATACGGGGGGGCAATTGGTTATGCCGCAATGTTGGAAATATTTCTGTTTTAAACCATGAAGGCGAGCCAATGGATATCACACAAGGCGTTTGCACACTGTAAACTAAGTGCAAGATTTATGCTATCTTAATCAGTCATTTCACTATAAGCAGAAAATGAAAGTAAAAATGGAATGACAGAGTAATGACGGAGCTTTCTGCATCTGACGCCGCATATTCTCTCCGAGACAACATATACAACATGTGCTGGTATAGCCTATATCTGTTTTCATCTATATTTCTCTTGTGGCTCGTACATAGTGAAAAAAAAGAGAATAAACGTATTTTGTGTTAAACAGGTTGTATTTGAAAGTCTGTGCTTGAAAATATTTTTATTTCATTGATGACTGCAGTGTTAAAAATGTAATTGTAGGACTACAATTCATTGTAGGTAGCCTATAGCCTAATATACCTTTTTAATGCATTTTAATTGAGTAAATTTATTTATTTATTTAGCCATTTAGCAGACGCTTTTATCCAAAGCGACTTACAAATGAGGACATTATAGAAGCAATCAAAACCAACAAAAGAGCAATAACATGCAAGTGCCATTACAAGTCCTGGTTAGCCTAACGCAGTACACGTAGGAAGGATTTTTTTTTAGAAAACTAGTATGTAAAATATAGAAAAATTAAACTTAGTGTTAGTTTTACCAGAAAAGCTAGCAGTTAGAGAATAAATATGCAATTGATAGAGGGTCAAATGTTTGTGTTTTTTTTTTATAAAAAGAAGACGGATTAGATCAAATAAATTTAGAATAGAGAGTGCTAGAGTTAGAGGGTCAAATAAAGATGGAAGAGATGTGTTTTTAGCCGTTTCTTGAAGATGGGTAAGGATTCAGCTGCTCAGATTGAGTTGGGTAGGTCATTCCACCAGATGGGAACAGTAAATGAAAAAGTCTGTGAAAGGGATTTTGTGCCTCTTTGGGATGGTACAGTAATGCGTCGTTCACTTGCAGAACGCAAGCTTCTAGAGGGCACATAAGTCTGAAGTAATGAATTTAGGTAAAGGGGTGCAGAGCCAGAGGTGGTTCTGTAGGCAAACATTAATGCCCTGAATTTAATGCGAGCGCAGCTATTGGTAGCCAGTGCAAATTGATGAACAGAGGTGTGACATGCGTTCTTTTCGGCTCATTAAAGATTAATCTTGCAGCAGCATTTTGGATTAATTGTAGAGGTTTGATGGAACTGGCTGGAAGACCTGCCAAGAGAGCATTGCAATAGTCAAGTCTGGACAGAACAAGAGCCTGAACAAGGAGTTGTGTTGCATGTTCTGAGAGAAAGGGCCTGATCTTCCTAATATTATATAATGCAAATCTACAGGACCGGGCAGTTTTAGTAATGTGGTCTGTGAAATTCATCTGATCATCAATCACAACTCCAAGGTTTCTGGCTGTTTTTGAAGGAGTTATTGTTGATGAGCCTAATTGGAAGGTGAAATTGTGATGAAACGATGGGTTTGCTGAAACCACAAGCAGTTCTGTCTTAGCTAGGTTTAGTTGAAGGTGATGGTCCTTCATCCAGCTAGAAATGTCCGCTAGACATGCTGAGATGCGAGCAGCTATCGTCAGATCATCAGGATGGAATGAGAGGTAGAGTTGGGTGTCATCAGCATAGCAGTGATATGAAAAGCCATGTTTATGAATGACAGAACCTAATGAAGCCATGTAGACAGAAAAGAGAATTGGTCCAAGAACTGAGCCCTGTGGCACCCCTGTAGCTAGATGTTGCGACTTGGATACCTCACCTCTCCAAGATACTTTGAAGGACCTATCTGAGAGGTAAGAGTCAAACCACTGGAGTGCGGTTCCTGAGATGCCCTTTCTCAATAGGGTTGACAGGAGGATCTGGTGGTTGACCGTATCAAAAGCAGCAGACAGATCCAGCAATATGAGTAATGAAGACTTGGAAGCCGTTCTTACAAGTCTTAGATCTTCAACAACTGAGAGCAAGGCAGTTTCGGTGGAATGTCCACTTCTGAAGCCAGATTGGTTACTGTCCAGGAGGTTGTTCTGTGTGAGAAAGGCAGTGACTTGGTTGAAGACAACTCGTTCAAGTGTTTTTGCAATGAAAGGTAGAAGGGAAACCGGTCTATAGGTCCCTAAAAGAGTTGGCTCAAATAGCCTAATCGTATCCTCGCTTATGCGGTCAGTTATGCGGTAATTATTCAGAATCAGAATTATTGCAGGGCAAATTAATTGCATCTTTAATTTAATAATAAAAGTAACTTCATAATAACAATAGGCCTAATAAAAATAAGAATGTAACGGGCCTTAAGTAATTGGAAATGCCAGATTAGGGCTCTAGACCAGTGGTTCCCAGCCCTTTTTCCCCAAGAAAATATTTTAGGGCCCCCCTTCCACGTTTAATGATATCATCGCTCTTGTAAGCTTGCAGCAAGAATGACAAAAAATGTTGTTGTTCATTTCCGAATATGTCTGAAAGGTAGTTGAGTTGAGCGAGCCATTTGTCATCATCCAAAAACACTGCTAGGTCTAGGGCCTGTACCATGATTGTAGATTAACAAATTCAGAGTTATAGGATAAGTCGAGTTGACAAAACCAAACCACTCCAATCTGGCTTTGTTGGTACCATGAAGCTGATCATCAACTTTCTCTGTCAACTCAGGCTTGATCCTGAGTTAATGGAGCATGTGCACATGAATGTGTGACATCATCGGCGAACAGCCAATCACAACACAGAGCAAGTGTGATTAACTTCTTGCAAGAGAGCCAGCGAGATTCAAAACGTGTTTGTTAAAGGTTAAGAGATTAAAGAATATGAGGAATTTAAACACATTTCTACTGAAGTACTTGTCCACGAAAGAGGACAAATAAAGGAAATTATCTCGCTCAATTAGTGCAGTCACAAGTGAAACTTGTGAAGTTACTTTATATAGTTGATAATAATATATAGTGATAGAGACTCAAACATGTAACGTCACATGTAGCCATTTTTAAAGTGTTATCTATTGATTCACCACTCATTTATATTACATATGATCTATACATATTTTAATATTCATGTAAAATAAATGCAATATAATAACTGTTAAACTAAAAGTGCTTTTGTGTAATGGAGTAATAATATAAATCATATTATAATTATTTACTTAAATTATTACTTTTTTTAAAGGTACTTCATAGTGGGCTTTAGTTTGTAGCAAGAGAAACTGGGGGAGTGACTTTTTTTGCATCAGACACGTCATGTCACTTTGCTCACATCTAATTGGTCCAATTTCAGTTTGAGATCTCTAACCCAGAACATAACCTGTCCCGGAGCAGGTTAGCCATGAATTGCAAGTTACTATGGCAATGAACGCAGCTAAAAGCCAAGCCACTTTCATAGTACCTAAAACCCAGGATTGATGCAAACTAAACTGAAACTTACCTGGCTAGCCAGCTAAACCGGCTTCATGGTATAGGCCCTGGTCTCTTGTCCGCAAGAAAGTCACGCAACTCCTTCCTCAGGCTGAACAGATGCATCAGCACCCGCCCTCTGGAGAGCCACCTCACATCAGTTTGCATCAGCAGGGTGTGGTAATCAGCGCCTACCTCGAAAACTCCATGAAGACTGGGTTCCATTTATTTTTTAGCAAGTGCCTCTCTGTGCAGAAAGCAGTGTGTTGAAACGGCAAGAGGAGCAACCTCTTTTATACGGTGAACTACCCAGAACTGCCTGCCAGTCATCGCGGCAGTTCCATCAGTGCAGACCCCAATACAGTCTTGTCGCGGTATTGGGGATGAGTTGTCTGCAAATGTTGTATTAGTTTGGACGGCTTCATGCAATTGTTAGCAAGGATTTTGGCGCAGATAATGCACTGTGGCTGGGGCAGGGACTCTTTGCTAGGATAAAATGAAATAAAACCATAGTTCAGGTAACTATCTTGGTATTTCCTGCATTTCGTGTTTCCAGTATTGCTAGCACTGCGACCCGATTTGGTGGGAGCTCCCTCACCTGGGTCCAGTATGCCTAGGTCATTACTATCAGCTGCTGTTGGCGAATCAGTGGGACTCTGTAGTTTTTTGTGGATGACGAATTACAAATTTGTCCATTTTTCGGTCAGCCAGGGGATCATGGATAAAATTAGCTAATGTAATATGATCGTTCTCCTTAATGCTCACCGCTCAACACTTTTCAAAATATATGATGTGACCCCCCACAGAGCTCGCTGAGGCCCCCTTGTGGGCCGGGACCCCCCTGTTGGGAACAGATGCTCTAGATTCATTCTTCCCACTGGTCGCTCTTTTGCGACTAACTTTCTCAGCTGGTCGCACGAGCACATTATTTTATTATTTATTTTTTGCTGCAACATCAATCAATGCATGCTGATGAACTTTTATCATAGTTTATAGTTATATGGTAACGAAAGTTCTTTTTCGTCATTAGTATTATTTGTGATTTGAATTTTGTGAAGGGGAATTCCTCTTTTGATATATTATAAGCCAGACTTCAGATGCTTTCACTTTCGCTTTTAAATTTACGAACTTGTAGTCACGTTTTACAATAGATAATAATTGTCTATTTTGCTTACATCTATTCACCTTTCACTTTTTAAGACTAAAACAAAAGATGGATTCATGGTTATTCTTAATTAAAAAGCACAACAACAATAAAACAGCAGGCTCTACAATGACATAGCTTACATCATTTATGAACAAAAATGAATAAGATGAGTCATGGCATACACCACATGCAGTATTATATACAGACTATTAAATTACATAAAGTTTAGCAAACACTGAGGATTAAAAATAAATACATTAAAATAAAGCTTTAAAGTGAGGTAAACAGCAAAGATAAGCTTTTTTAAAATGAAAACAAAAAGAAAAGCAAAACTAAACTGGCTGTCAGTGACCGTGCTTGCATTTTTTCCACAAGAATATCAACATGTTCACCTTCTCTGGTTTTAAGAAACTGACTTTTACTTTACTTTAGGGTGAAAACCAAATCCTCTGTCCGCTATCTTTTCCTCAATATTCGCATAATTTTTGCTGTGCGTTCGCGTTCGTGCTGACACGCGGAGTATAAACCAGGCTCTATACCTGAACCGCTTGCACCGAAAGCGCCTCTCTTTACGTGATCAGTGCAATGACTACTGCTACAATGTGCTGCGGCTCTGCAACGCTGTATGGAGCAGACACTTTGGAGCAGGCTGTGCTGTTGAGCGCAGCAGTGGCACTGATATTTCACACACTTTAAGCTTTTTTATTTTCCAATCATAATAAGATTAGTCCAACGAATCGTTCAGTTTATAATGTGTACAGAACCGAAAGCCTCGTAATGAATGGTTCAACACGAATATGCATACTATTACACCCCTAAAAAATATAAGAGTAAATGGAGAGTCAGCGAGGGCCTCATTTGATTGGCTACAAGAAGGTGGACCCGCCCTCCCCTTCACGCTTGCAAAACTCAGTTAGTGAAAGAATCGTGCCAAAACTGCAAGCGCAGATAAAAGAAAGACGGAGCTGTACATATCGGATTATTTTGGGAACTTTTTACCCTACAAACACAACAAGTCATTTAGACATTTGACAGTCAGTTTTTTTACACATACAGATTGGTTCTACGCGGTCAATCCGTTTTGCAGTTCTTTAAACTGCTGTTTTCGCTTGCAAATCACTGTTCACAGGCTTGCAGTGCTTTTGACCTTATTTTGGCGAAAAAAACGTGCCAAAAGTGTAAGCGCGGAAAAATGGAAGTCATATGAATGCAGATCATATTTATTTTGTGTCAGCATGAAGTTGCAGTTTCACAATACATGAATTACACTTACGAGTAACAGCAAAATGCTGCAAATAATTTTTTATTGCGCTTGAAACGCGATTTACACCTTTACAAAGCTTCTCTTGCGCTTGCAAATTTAATTTACGCTTGCAGTCTTATGTACACTTTCACAAATCTTACCATACGCATGCAAATCTTTATGACGTAAAAATACCTTCATACTTAAGCTTGATAAAAAAACTAAACAGGAAAAGTTGTTTTATTTTATTTAACCTACATAATTCCTTTATATAGTATATATGTAGGTTAAATAAAATAAAACAACTTTTCCTGTGACTTTGGATCTGTTTGTTTAGAAGTAAACTATGCTAAACTATTTTAAAGTGAAAAGCTTTAGGATGAATGTTGAATGGTTTAATTAAGAAAATGTAAAAGATTTATTAAAATAACTTTCGTTCTAATGTTTTAAAATATTACTTTAAATATCATCTTAAAACTCATCTTAAGGTGTTAGAGGGGGCGGGATGTAGGCGCGGTCTGGCCGCTGCGCTTGTAAACTCATTCTGATTTTGATAGCTCTGTGCACGGACACGCAAGGTGCTCAGGACGTTTTCTCTTGTTTAACTTTCCGTCACCGTAGCTAATGATAGACTGCAAGGTAGATTTCGACATGTATCTTATGCCGTTGTGTTTTAACTAACGTGTCTGATACTTTTTTGTTTTAGATTACGTCTAGATAGTCGGCTCATTTTTTTTCTTTTCTAATTTATGATGCTAGACTACAAGATTTGAACAACTGTCTTATGCTGTTGTTTTAACTAACATGTCTGATATTCATTTATTTTTAGGTGGTGGCTAGATGCGTGGTTCTTTTTTATTTTGTTTAACTTTTCTTGTGACAAAAGCTAGATTTCAAATTGTAATTGTACATGATTTTGACAAGTATCTTACTTAACGGCATGATATTAATTTATTTTTAGATGGTGGCTAGATGCATGGTTCTTTTTTATTTTAACTTTGTCAAACTAACTAGTTTTAAATTGTAATGTTACAAGATTTTGACGAACGTATCTAATACTTTTTTTTCTAATTTTTTATTTGATTTATTTACTTGTAGACAACATAGATTTTGAGTAATGTGTCTTGATTTGTTTTTTGTTTTCTAACTTTACCTTTTCCTAAATTTGTTTCAACACTAGCTCGTCTTGACTTGTTTTACAGGGAAAAAACAGTCATTGCTCATGTTACGTGTATGCTTGATGCTTTTTCTTGATATACATGTCTGTGAAAAAAACTTTAATAACAACTTCCCTTTGTCCCCATTTAACACAGTTTCCCATTTTAAAGTTTAAAAGCACATTGGGGTATTGTCAAGAGGAAAATGAGAAACAAGAGACCAAAAAATGCAGATGAGCTGAAGGCCACTGCCAAAGAAAGCTGGGCTTCCATACCACCTCAGCAGTGCCACAAACTGATCACCTCCATGCCACGCCGAATTGAGGCAGTAATTAAAGCAAAAGGAGCCCCTACCAAGTATTGAGTACATATATGAGAACATACTTTCCAGAAGGCCAACAATTCATTAAACATTTTTTTAATCGGTCTTCTGAAGTATTCTAATTAGTTGAGAGTGTATTGGTGGGTTTTCATTAAATGTGAGTCAAAATCATCACATTTAAAAGAACCAAAGACTTAAACTACTTCAGTCTTTGTGCATTGAATTTATTTAATAGACGAGTTTCACAATTTTAGTTGAATTACTGAAATAAATGAACTTGTCCACGACATTCTAATTTATTGAGATGCACCTGTATATCACATAAAATAACTCGAGATTCACTTGTGAGTGCAGTTAAACAGTTTATTAGGAACAAACTAACTAATAAATAACAGAAGAGTCAAGACGTCGTGGGTGCAATATCCAAAACAGTGACAGGAAACTGGAACCCAGGAAAATGGGAGACAGCAGAAACTGCACGAGAAAACACAAAACAGACGTAAGCAACACAATGAATGGACAAAGACAAAGCAAACATGGTGACAATATATACACTACCAGTCAAACATTTTTTTTAAACAGTAAGATTTGTAATGTTTTTTTTAAGAAGTGTCTTCAGCTCACCAAGCCTGTATTTATTTGATCCAAAGTACAGCAAAAACAGTATACTACATGTATTATAATATAAATATTTTTGCTATTCAAAATAAATGTTTTCTATTTGAATATATTATAAAATGTAATTTATTCATGTGATTTCTGTCACGGAACACTAGGGAGCACCGTGGAAAGAACAAGGTCTGGGTCCAAATGCAGATTAAACTTTAATTGAATAAACAAAAAGGCAGACACAGTCCAAAAACAGAAACAGATCAGACAGGATCTGAAAAACAACTTAAACAAAACTGGAACGGGACACAAATATGGCAACTAGTGCTTGCATCAGTTCACAAATAAACAGCTACAATCAATAATCCAGACAGACAGAGTGGCTGGAGTGTGGTGTTTAAATAGTCCATCAGGAAGTGCAACAGCTGTGTGTGTGTGAGTAGGTGCACAGGTGTGTGGAGTTAGGGTAAAGGAGTCAGGGATCCTCCCTGGTGATGGCGACCTCTGGTGGTGAGAGGAAGCAAGACCGGGCCCAGTCTCATAACAATTTCAAAGCTGAATTTGTATTATCTTCATAGTGTCATATTAACCTTCAGAAATCATTCTAATATTCTGATTTGCTGCTCAAACATTATTATTATTATTGTTGAAAACAGAAAAAAAAATAATAATTCACCAATATTGCCCACGTGGTTTTATATCATAGATGGACACATGCTTTGCATTTTTTATCATATAATACAAAAAATGTCATTATATCTGAGAAACTAAGTTATTATTGTTAAGCTCATTATAAACATGTTTGAGCAGGTATTTGCCAACAGAGTAGGCTATTTTACAGTAAAGATTGGTCTAAACGTTACATTACTTTTATATATTCTAAACATTACTTTGTGTATAAAACATATAACCATCCTCACGCCGTGCACTCGATTTCACACAGTTTAGTCTGGAGTTATAGTTTGGGAAAAGTCCAACTAGTAAATGCGTTCAAGTTTATGTCACAACAGCACATTATCTAATGCCAATAAGAAACATTACTTACACTTCGGTCTTGTTTATACATGGTTTTGTGACAGAGGGACACTCCCTTCTTTTCTTATTTTCTGGTAAGTAAGCGGCTTCGGGTATGCTCGAGCCACGCGTTCTCTTGTCTACGTGCTCTGTTTCATGTTGGAGTGTGGTGTTCGAATCCTGGCACTCTTGTTTCAGGCTCAGTTCTGGTTTCGTGTCGGGGTCCGGACACTCCCGCTCCACTGTGTCGAGTTCGTCGTCGAAATGTTGACACGCCTAGCCTTGCCTTGCCTTGCCTGGTAGTTTTTGTTTGTTGATTTTATTTTATTTTATCATTAATAAAGCCCTATTTTCTCATGCAAGTGAGTCCTCGCTCGCATCCCTTCCACCCACCCTGACATACTCTGTAAAAAAGATATCGGTAACACTTTATTTTGATAGTCCACTTTAGTCATTCTACTAACAGTAAGTAACTTTGCAACTACATGCCAACTAGCAGTCATTGGAGTATTAGTAGACTGTCTGCTTAATATCTTCTAACACTTTATTTTGATGGGTCCACAACATACAACATACTGAGTATGAGAAACTTTGCATGTCAACTTATTATACTAACCCTAAACCTACCCTACTGAGAGTTAGTAGATATCTAGTTACAAATTAATGAGAATTAGTTGACATGTAGTTGAAATGTAGTTACAAAGTTACATATAGTTAGTAGAATGTCCAAAGTGGACTATCGAAATATAGTGTAACCAAGATCTCCTCTGCTGGATCCAGCTGCGCTTTCTGTTTCTGAGGTAAACAAAGATAATTCCTTGCAGCGCATCTTCATCTGAGGTAAACACGAGGCTTTTTCTTCTTAGCACGTCTTCTGAAGTAAATACAAGGCTTATTCCTCTCAGCAAATTCTTCCAAAAATGAAAAGTATCCGAGATGAACATGTTGCTGCTTTGTTTATGCTGATGTGGGCATTTACATGTCGCGCATCTCATTTTGTAATATCAATACGCGTGGGCGTGACTTAATTAGATATAATGAGATCAGACGGGAAAAACTGGACCTGTCGTTGGTTTCATATGGATTACTTTATCACAGAATATTTGTTGTCAGTAAGACTTTCTTCATTTAAAAGTAGACATGTCAAGTTTTTTATAGATATATTTCTCATGTCTCTGTGTAAAGTATTCACAGAGTTTAGTGACGCGTTTCAAAAAGCAGTTACGAGTTGAAAGAGTGAAGACTGAAAACACACCCTGTTTGTTTTCTTTATTTTTCAAAAGCACAAAGTGTAGTTGTTGTTATGAGTGTATACAAAGTAGACCCCTTACAGATTCGAATGGTGTAATGCTCTTATCTGTACGATCAAAAATGGCTGAGTAATTCAAGCTCTTTTCGGCCTTATCAGGTAAACCTGTAACAAAATGCGTCACTGCGGGCGTCGACCCCAGAGCGTTAAAGAGCTTCGTGACACTAAGGAGATGACTCTGATGGCTATGGAGAGATTACTTAGGCTGAATCTATCTTGCATCAAAGAGAAGGATAAAACATTCCTCCTCAATGCCTCGTGGTCTTCCTCCTCTCCTTTTCAGCAATGCTGTTTGTTCGGTCATCCAGAGGTTCCTGCCAGTTAGTTGCTTCAGGACACCAAACTCAGTTCTCCATACATACCCGAGATCAACTTCGAGAGGCTGGCTCCGTTGGTAGATAATTGGCAGCCTGGAAACCTCTGCCAAATGTATCTCAGTGGGTCCAGCACACATTAGAGAAGAGGTTGCAGAATCCAATTTGTTTCTCACCCAGCAAGATTCATCCATCTCTCTTGGCAAAGGAGGCCACAGAGTGTGTTCCTTCTCCTGAGAGAGAGAGAGTCCAGGTTTTACAGTCGGTACTTCATAGATCCGAAGAAGAAGGGGTGCATGCCTCCCATTATAGATTTGCGTCAGTTAAACCACTCTGAGGATATACAAGTTCAAAATGTTGATTATTCCGCATATTATGAGTCAAATCAGATCTGTGGACTGCTTTGTCAAAATCAATCTAAGGGATGCACACTTCCACATATCCATTCTTCCCCAACACAGGAAGTTCCTGATGTTCCTCCATTCGACCTGGCTTATGGCAGCAGCATTCAACCTGATACCTTTTGACCTGCTGTACATGAAACTATTACATTGGTGGCAGAATCAAGGGGGTTTTGCCATTATCAGAGAAAATGCCAGTATCGGAGCCGATACCGATAAAGAGTATCGGATCAATGCATCCCTAACTGTGTCATTGCAAGTCGCTGATGACAGATACTTCCCTTACAGAATAGGGAGTGGTCCTGGAGGGCTGCTCGACTTAAAGGGGTCATATGATGTTGCTAAAAAGAACATTAATTTGTGTATTTGGTGTAATGCAATGTGTTTACATGTTTCGGGATTCAAAAAACACATTATTTTCCACGTGCTGTACATTATTGTTGCTTCTCTATGCTCTGCCTTTCTGAAACGCATACATTTTTACAAAGCTCATCGTTTGTAGAAGCGAGGTGTGCTCTGATTGGCCAGCTATCCAGTGCATTGTGATTGGCCGAATACCTCAAGCGTGTGATGGAAATGTTACGCCCCTTACCATGTTGTGATACCGTGTCCCGGGCCGGCGCGATGAGACTAAAACAATAAAACCTAATATAAATGTTGCATTTGTTGCATTCAGTGAGGACATAATTACTGATTATAATTACTCATACAGTCTTTTATGCGTTGCGCCGCACCGCAAACATTACCATGTCTGCATTTGGGATCGTAGAAACGCCAAACAAGCACTACTCTACACTGCTCAAAACTTGTGTTTGAATAGTCAGTAGCAAATTCTTTAAATTTTGAAATGTACTTACGTGATTCAGAAGCACCAGTCATTCATACTGTTCACATTGTAGGCTACTCTCTCCTGGATTCAGGAAACAGTCCTTCATAAAATACGCTGCCCGTACTCAAATATTAGTTCTGGAACAGTGTTGTAAAATATAACGTAACCACTGATTTCTAGTTGTGTACTCATTTGGAAGGCCAAACAAAGTGCTTTGGCTTTTGCAATGAAACACACGGCGTCTCTACGACATGGTGGCGGCAACAACAATACTGAAAGTGAAAGTGAAGTGACATACGAATTTGTGCTCTGCATTTAACCCATCTAAAGTGCACACACACAGCAGTGAACACACACACACACACACACACGTGAACACACACCCGGAGCAGTGTAATACTACATGATGGCTGTAATACTACAGCGTGAATAAACATTACGCCTTTTTTCATTGCGTGAACATTTGGGTGGTGTTATGCAAATCTTCCCACACGTGACGTAGATGTGGGGGCGTGTTTGAATGAGCTGTTTTAGGAAGGCATGGCAGAGTCTTAACTTTTATAAAGAATATCTCTTTGTGTTTGAGATTTTAATCTTTGCAACTTTACAGATCTTATACATGCACACACAGCTTGTAACACTCCAAAGACAAAGGAAAACATGAAATCGCATCATATGAGCCCTTTAAGGTCTGTGAAGAGAGAGCATCATATCTCTTGACACATAAACTGCCTGGAGATGATGGCTATATTTCTAACTCTGAGGTACTTCCTCCCAGAACTCAGAAGCTACCACATCCTTGTCCGCACTGACACACATTGTGTAGTCTTGTACATAAATTACTTGGGGGTCTGAAGTCATGCCCCTTATGCAGACTGGTGCACCAGATCCTCCTGTGGTCCCAGGGTAAACTGCTTTCTCTTAAAGCATTTTAAGTCCCCTCAATGTGGAAGCAGATATTCTGTCGAGGCAGCGTATGTGGCTCAGGTAAATGAGACTCCATCCCAAGGCGAAGTTAATTTGGAAGGCCAACCGTGAGGAAGTCGATCTGTTCACATTACAAGAGAGGATTTAATGTGACCCTTGAAATAAGGCACAACAACAGGCGCAAATACCACATTTATAGTTTATTTCTTGATAAAATTGACAACAGCTGATACTTTCTTTCTTATTGAATGGGTTTTCTAGGGTCTGGCAATTTTTTTAAGATTTGTGTTAGACTTGTTCAGTTAATGTTAAAATATGTTTGGTTTGTTTTCTTTTACTTTTTTTGTGGAATGTTACTATTTTTGTGTTTTGTGCCCTAAACAATACTTTTTTTTCTTTAAAAAATGCTTACAATCTTCTTAAGTAAAAGATGACTACATTCTACATTCTTCTCAAATAAAAGATGACCACATTCTAGCTACATGGAAGTCATTTTCCAACATTTGAATGCATTTAATATCATACAAGCAAACAAGTTTCCTTTCTTTTCAGGTGAGGGTACGAGAGGGATCCTGTGCTCAAAATGGGGTGAGTAATGACAGTACTCCTTTAATGGGCATGTCTGATGAAGAGCAAAGAAAAGCATACGCTGGAGTCCAAAAGCTGCAGGACAAGTTGACCCACCGTGATAATGAGATCAGTATCCTTTACTCAAATTATGAATAATTAAAAATATTATTCAAATTATTGGCAATTAGTTGGTTCAAATAAACTAAACCCCTAAAAAAAATCCGTATTCAGTACCAAATTCAGTAAGTGAACAAACTTTCCAGAAGGCCAACAATTCACTAAAAAAGGTTTTTTTTTTTTTATTGGTCTTATGAAGTAGTCTAATTTGTTGAGATAGTGAATTGGTGGATTTTTGGTAAATATGAGCCAAAATCATCACAATTAAATGAACCAAAGACTTAAACTACTTCAGTCTGTTTGCATTGAATTTATTTAATACACGAGTTTCACAATTTGAGTTGAATTACTGAAATAAATGAACTTTTCCATGACATTCTAATGTATTGAAATGCACCTGTATATATATATATATATATATATATATATATACACACAGTATATATATATATAGTTATTTTGCAAAAACCAACATATACAGTGCCCTCCAAAAGTATTGGAACAGTAAAAAAAAATTTGCTTTGTTGGCTGTGGAGTCAAGATATCTACAAATATGATTAAAAGAAGAATATGAGACAAACCTACAGAATGTCACATTTTATTATTGGGTGATTCAGCACAGATGTTTTACCAGCTAAGAAGTGCAGCACTTTTAGAGTTTCATCCCCCTATCTGATGTGAGCATAAGTATTGGAACAGTTGCCTCACAGGTCTTTCTACGTGATCAGCTGTGTCCTGTTGCATTAATTCTTCAGGTATTAAAAGCATGGAATGTGTCGTATCAGTTATATCCATTACTTTTTATATTCTGAATCTTGCATTCGATGATGACACACACAAATCAGGATGAAGATGAGGGAGCTGACTTTTAGAGAAAAGCAAGCAATTTGGATGCTAAAAGAAAAGAGGGAGTCAAATAGAGCTATAGCAAAAACAAAGGGCATGGAGAAATAAAGAGTTTGGAAACCACCAGCAACACCAGCAACCAACAACTACCTGATCGGCTGAGAAAACAACAGTAGTTGATGACAGAAAAATCATAAAAGCTGAGAAAATGAACCCTAAAAGACGTGTCTGTAAAACCACCAACAACTTCCAGAAAGCTGGGGTGATGCTATGACAATCTACTGTCCTCAGGAGACGTTGACACAGAATTACAGATGCTTCACAGCAAGATGAAAACCTCTGACCAATACCAAAAATAGAAAGGCAAAAAAAGCTACAAAAGTTTGCAAAAAATCACAAAGGTGAGCCAGAAGAGTTTTGGAACTGTGTTTATGGGCCGATGAGACAAAGAATTAACCTTTATCTAAGTGATGGGAAAGCAAAAGTGTGAAGAAAAAAGGGAACAACAAATAATCCTAAGCATACAGCCTCATCTGTAAAGCATGATGGAGGTGTTGTCATGGCATGGGCATGGGCATGTATGGCTGTCTCTGGATCAGGCCTTCTCATCTTTACTGATGACTTAATATATGATGAAAGTAGCATGATGAATTTGGAAGGGTACAAAACTATCTTGCCTACCAATATTCAAGAAAATACCACCAGATTCATTGGGAAGTGCTTCATATTGCATCAGGACAATAACCCAAAACACCCTGCCAGTTCAGCCAAGGAATTTATAAGGGCAAAGAAATGGAAAGTCTTAGATTACCCAAGTCAATCTCCAGATTTAAATCTGATTGAACATGAATTTCACCTGCTAAAGAGGAGAGTAAATGCAGAAACTCTCCAAAACAAACAACAATTGGAATTGGCTGCATTAAAGGCTGGGAAAAGTATGTCAAAGGATGAGACCAAGAGTCTGGTGATGTCTATGGGTCATAGACTCACTGTTGTGGTTTTGCGCAAGGGATCTGCAACTAAATAATAGCTTTTAATCTTTTATATCTGCCTTATGTTCAACTGTCCCAATACTTTTGCTCACATCAATGAGTGGGATGAAAAAAATTTAACTTTTTATTTGGTAAAACATGTATGTGTTGAAACAGCTAAAAATAAAATGTGACATTCTGTAGTTTTGTCTCATTTTCATCTTTTAATCATATTTTCAAATGTCTTTACTCCACAGCCAACAGAGCAATTTTGTCTTTACTGTTCCAATATTTATGGATGGCACTGTACAGAGGTGGAAAGAGTACAAAAATATTCTACTCAAGTAAAAGTACCATTACATTACTGAAATTTTACTTAAGTACAAGTAAAAGTACCAGTCTAAAAATATACTCAAGTAAAAGTAAAAAGTAGCTCATTTAAAATTTACTCAGAGTAAAAATTACTTAGTTACATTTTAACAATGGGAGGGAGGAAAAAATGGGATAGACCAAAGGTGTCAAACTCAGTACCCGGAGGGCCACAGCCCTACACAGTGTATATATAACCCTAATTAAACACATCTGATCCAGCTAAACTAATCATTTAGGCTTATTTGAAAACTACATGGTGTGTGTATTGGAGCAGGGTTGGAACTAAACTCTGCAGGGCTGTGGCCCTCCAGGAACTGAGTTTGACACACCTGGGATATGGGCCTATAAATCTCAAACTAGGTGTTTTTAATTAAAGGAATCGGTTAATTAGAATAATAAGACATTTGGGCTGTTACCAGGCAAATTAAATCAGTATCAACAAAATTCATCTTTGCAATGCAGAGGAAACGCAGAAGCTTCATCTGAAGTGGCATAGATGTATTTACACACTGACATGAATGCATTTAGCCTGCAGTTACAAATGCAGGAATAATGTTTTGATAAATAAGACATAAAATGTGACCCAGGACCACAAAACCATAAGGGTCAATTTTCCTAAATTGTGATTTATACATCATCTGAAAGCTGAATAAATCATATTTCCATTGATGTATGGTTTGTTATGATAGGACAATATTTGAAAATCTGGAATCTGAGGGTGCAAAAAATCCAAATATTGAGAAAATCTCCTTTAAAGTTGTTCAAATTAAGCTCTTAGTTTTGATATATTTACAGTAGGAAATTTACAAAATATATTAATGGAACATGATCTTTACTTAATATGCTAATGATTTTTGGCATAAAAGAAAAATGTATAATTTTAACCCATACAATGTATTGTTGGCTATTGCTACAAATATACCCCAGCGACTTAAGACTGGTTTTGTGCTCCATGCCAGGGTCACAAATGTTAAATAGTCATTTGAAAAAAAAAAAAAAATCTAAAGATATTTTAAATGTTAAATTAGAACCACCAGTAGGTGTCAGCAAGTCACTGATAAGTGAGTCATTGCGATTGAACAGAATCATTTAAACGGTTAATTCAAGGAATTAAACGTCATTGCTCAGAGTCAGAGACGCAAAACTGTGAATGGTGGCTGTGTTTGGAATTATTTTTGTTGTCGAAATAGAGCAAAAACAGGCAATATGGTGTCTAAAAACGTAAGTCTCTTAATTAACTATTTGTTTTTTGAACTGTTGTAAAAATAAAAACTACAGGGCTATGTAATCATGGTGATTTTTTGAGAAAAACGGCATTCTTCATGTGATGTTGACTTACTATATGAAATGATATAAATATATACATTTTCTGCTTCTATATCTTCAATTTTGTGATCATTCGAAACGCATGTTAACAGACTGAATCACGCAGTGAAAGAAAGCACTCCAAATGCTCGCGGAGTCTAATCTAACGTTACTAGATTTCACAGCACACTGTTTAGAGTGATTTGTTTGGTTTTTGGCAAAATACTGATAATGTCAAATCGCACATCGTTAAAACAACAATTACTATATTATCGCAGACAATATTGCACACCCTGCACCACTGTCTTTTTGGCTCATTTGTGCAAAACCTTTTGTTAAACTGTTAAAGCTTCATTTTAACCACCAATGCAACAATGCAAGTATATACCTTACATCTACATGCTTGCGAAGGGTTGGTGTCGAGATGTTATAAGCTGCTAGTTCGGTCTCCCGAGGCAAACACAGCTTACACTGCATAATAGAGCATGAATATATGGCTAGGGGTTCACTTCATTTCCTTCGAGTTCAACTTCAGCAGAGTACGACGGGGTTTGGTTTTCAGCTGGGTCTGCACCAATAACGCCTGTCTTGTCCGTCTGCATCTTTCTTGTGATTTTTAGCGCCAGTTTCTTCTTCCGCCCATTATTTACTGCAGTTGTTTCCACGGAGCGATTTTTTTTTTTACTCAGTAACGAATGTGTTTTAAAATGTAGCGAAGTACAATACTTCACACCAAATATACTTAAGTAAAAGTAAAATTACAGATTCAAAAAATTACTTAAAAAAGTACAAGTACACAAAAAAGCTACTCAATTACAGTAACGCGAGTAAATGTAATTCGTTACTTTCCACCTCTGGCACTGTATATATATACAAACACACACACACGCTTTTGGTTGCCAAAATTACACAGGTAATTATTGTCAGGTGAGAGATGAGGTCGAGGACTCAAATGCAGAGATTTTCAGGTTTTAATATAATAAAATGAAACAAATGAACAACAAAAACCACCCCGAAGGGGAAAAACAAGCAGGCAGGCAGGCAGAAGACTGGAGCACAGTCAAGCATGTAACTCACATGATGTAAGACAACGGATCAGCACAGGACTGCAGACACAAGGAGACTATATAGGGAGACAAACGAGGGTAACGAGGGAGACACAGCTGGAGCCACTGAAACAATGATTAAGTAACAAGATGGGAGGGGACAGACAATCGACATGGGAGCACATGGCACCAAACAAACAACAAGCCATGTGCTCAACACACAGAGACATCTGGTGGCCAGCCTGGGCACACCAGCAGGACCGTGACATAACCCCCCCTTTAAGGAGCGGATCCCAGACGCTCCACACACACTAAACAGAAAAATGTCTAGGAGGGAGGTGGGCCAGGCCCGTGGAGTGGAAGAGGGCCTGGAGCAATGGGCACACAGGGGTGCCAGGGTGGGGCTGGCCCTGTAGCGGACTCTGTGGTTTCCCAGACCGGAGCGGGGTCCAGGACCGGAGTGGACTGCATGGGCTCCCGGACCGGAGCGGGCTCTGGAGCGGAGTCTGTGTGCTCCCGGACTGGAGCGGGCTCTGGAGCGGACTGCGTGGGCTCCCGGAACGGAGCGGGCTCTGGAGCGGACTCTGTCGGCTCCCGGAATGGAGCGGGCTCTGGAGCGGACTCTGTCGGCTCCCGGAACGGAGCGGGCTCTGGAGCGGACTCTGTCGGCTCCCGGAACGGAGCGGGCTCTGGAGCGGACTCTGTCGGCTCCCGGAACGGAGCGGGCTCTGGAGCGGACTCTGTCGGCTCCCGGAACGGAGCGGGCTCTGGAGCGGACTCTGTCGGCTCCCGGAACGGAGCGGACTCCGTGGGCTCCCGTACCGGAGCGGAATGCGTGGGCTCACAGGGCGGAGCGTGCTCTGGAGCGGACTGCGTGGGCTCCCGTAACGGAGCGGGCTCTGGAGCGGACTGCGTGGGCTCCCGGAACGGAGCTCATCTTGGCTGATCCGTTCTGTCAGGAGAGATGAGGTCGAGGACTCAAATGCAGAGATTTTCGGGGTTTAATATAATAAAATGAAACAAATGAACAACAAAAACCACCCCGAAGGGGACAAACAAGCAGGCAGGCAGGCAGAAGACTGGAGCACAGTCAAACATGTAACTCACATGACGTAAGACAACGGATCAGCACAGGACTGCAGACACAAGGACACTATATAGGGAGACAAACGAGGGTAACGAGGGAGACACAGCTGGAGCCACTGAAACAATGATTAAGTAACAAGATGGGAGGGGACAGACAATCGACATGGGAGCACATGGCACCAAACAAACAACAAGCCATGTGCTCAACACACAGAGACATCTGGTGGCCAGCCTGGGCACACCAGCAGGACCGTGACAATTATCAGGCAATCATCTCCAAAACTTCACAAGTTGTCCCACCAGTGAACCTCAGCCATTTCCACTACTAAGCAAAACACAATTAAAAACGTGCTGGACATACCTCAGTATAAGGAGCCCAACATGCACCATTGTTACTGGGTGACTACGACGAGAGGCAAGCGGATCCATCTGCAAAGCTTTATTCAAAGACTTGGTCATCAAACAGGCAAGGTACTGGCAATGGCAAACAGGTATATCGAGGGCAAGACAAAAAAGTAATCCGGTAAACAGGCGTGGGTCAATCAACAGTGAACGTAATCCAAAGAGTGAGGCAAACATGTAATCCACAGACAGGCAATAGTCCAGGCAAGGTACAAACAAAGCCCGAAAAGGCAATACAAAGGGTAATCCAGGGCAGACAATAGTTCTGGGGCATGCAGCAAACAGACAAAATGAGAAGCTAGGCTACGATATAATACTTGGGTTAAACAGGTAATGGATAGGATTGGACTAGACTAGACTTAGAAAACTTGGAATGGCTCCGTAATGTAGCTCTCTCTAAACATGTATAAATGCTAACAATACTCGGCGATCTGAGAAAGGTCTGAGTGGGTGGTATATAGTGTTTGTGATTGGCTGCATGTGAGTCCATATGAACTTTCATGGAGAATGTAATAATATAATTTATAATAATTTATTTTGTTTAACGAAACCAGTGTGGATGGCTCACATTAAACTGGATAGATCTGGGGAATGTTTACCAAAAGCATCGTTAGCAAACTGTGGTTGTTAAACGGCTTATAAAAGACATTACTTGCGACCGTAGTTGCTTTGGCAAACGAGCCCTGTCAATTTTGACTCAGCGATTCTTTTGTGCTGATCGCTTCTCGATAGAGAGGAAGTAATATCACAATGAAGTAATCACTTAAAATTTGGTCCATTCATTAAACAAATATATTGTATAACTTGGACAACTGTGCCAGTTGATTTGGCTAATTTTATGATATGTTTGGTGTGTTTGAAGCTTGGAATGCAGCATGAAACAGCACGGAATCCCACTCATTGTATTCAAATTGAATTTATATAAAAAATTAAGAAAACAATAAATAACACAACTATGTATTGGAAAACATTAGTAATGTCAGTGTGTAATGTGAGATGCATGGATGTAGGGAGATGTAGTGTACTGCACTGTTGAAGTGCGAGGGCAAAACTAAACCAAAACAAGCCACAAAATCAAATGTCCAAAACCGAAGCCCTCTCTGGCTCAAGCGGAAGCCTCTTTTAAAAGGAGCATCTGATAGAGAACAGGTGTTTCAAATGACTGCCAATCAAAGTAGTTTATGGGCTCAACAGCGATTCAACGGACAGATGACATTACTAATGTTCATGTCACAGCTGATCGTCCAGAGTCACGATCGTGACTCTGGACGATCAGCTGTGACATGAGATGACTCTGGACGATTAGCTGTGACGTGACGTGACTCTGGACGATCAGCTGAGACTTGACATAACTCTGGACGATCAGCTGAGACGTGACTTGACATGAGGGAGCGTAGTTGTCGCTGCCATTATGTGAGCGCGGACTGGTCCGGCCACCATTTCACGAGCGGGTTTAATCACCGGAGTAGCGATTGGCATACTTGAATGTCCCAGAGCTTGTGGTTGACTAAACTCCCTGGCCGCCATTACAGGCACAGACGCGGTGTCGCATTCCTCCTCCGCAACACCCACATTCTATACAATCCAGCAAGTCAGAGCAATTTGCCGAAGCTAAATACTCAACTATATAGTCCTCAACTTATTGTGTGCCCTGCTACTCGACGATCTGAGAAAGGTCTGAGTGGGTGTTATATAGTGTGTGTGATTGGCTGCAGGTAAGTCCATAATCAGTGCAATGGAACATGGAGAATATAGTCCGGAGTGACATGTAACATTCTGTGTTGTGTGGAGTCAATATAATGTGAGGGCGACCTCTGGTGGCGAGCAAACGAAAGACCACGGACAGGATTCATGATAACCATGGGTGCACATCTTCTAAAGTGAACCAAAACACATCTTCGCAACACTGTCATTTGTTCACAGTATGTTTTCCATCCCAACACAGGAGAATGTACAGCCTAACCTAATATGAGAGGCCCAAAATGTACTATGGGGGCACACAGTGTTGTTATCACTATCTCATACTTGTGAGCACTACTCCCATGCTTCGAGGGCGTTATTGCATAGAGCAAAACATTATCGGCATCACAGTTGAACTGTTGTCAACCAAAATGTGGAGTGTGGCAGAACCTTGAGATATACTGACATCTCAATATATGTATATATAAATGTACTCATTGTATACTGAGATATGAAAAGTTCACACAAATATGAAAACGGTCAATATTTATTTACCCTCATGTCATTCAAAGCCTGTATGACTTTCCCAGTTCCTTTGTCAGACCTTTGCAAAAAATAGATTTAAACCAACCAAATTATTTGAACACAAATGTGATTTTCAGATTCAACTCACTAACGATTCAATCACAATGGTTAACAGCCCACTGGAGCAGAATAACAATGAAAAATGGCTGTTTTGCATTTGTGTTTCCTTGTATCACACAGGTCTCCAAGATTAAACTATTATCATTGTTATAAAATTATCATTATCCTTAATTTAAATTTCTCAGGTATATTAGTGAACATGCTTAAGAAAGAAAAGAAGAAAGTTCAAGATGTCAGTTCACGAATGGCCCAGATACACAATCAAAACCCATCAACCTACAATTCATCCTGGTCACCCACAACTATACAGGTGGAAGATAATGCAAAATATGACCCTTCTATTGATGACACACATGTTCAGCATTTGATGACCAGAAAAAGAGGTGAGTGATCACAAACAGTGACAAAGTAATACACTAGCTTTATTTTTTATTTACATAGCGCCTTTAACAATACAGATTGTGCGCCAGCATGAGTGTCAGCATCCTGTTACCAAACTAAGAACAAGACCAACCAAAATCACAAGACCCTGACAATTGTATGATTAAATGAACCATACGTTTTTCAAACTCCTTTTCCAATTAACTAATATAACTGTTGTCAGTTGCCAAATGCAGAATATGCATTTGAAAAAACAAACTAAACAAAAAATCCCTTCTATCACAAATTTCCACGATTTTCACAATTGGCTGCTTATTAAAGAGGCAGTGCTTTTTTGTGTTAAGCAAAATGGTGATTGCTCATGGCTGGCTTGTTGCAGGTTTTAAACCAACAACATTAAAGTTACCAGCCTTGAGCATTAACCAGTACACTACGTGCGTTCTATGGCTTTTATTTATAGAAACGTCGCTGTGCATTGAAACTGACCCTCCATCATTGCTTTGTTTGCAGTGAGAAAACGAGGTAAGATAAATAATAGCACTGTAAGACACTCCACAGAGAACTCACCACAGTGAACTTCTGGATAGAACAGTTAATTGAGGATAAACAACACTTTTCACTAACAATGTAAAACTAGACATTGCTGCACTTTTCAGTGCAGAAACCCTCAACCACTCCTGCCGTTTTGGTTGCTGTGTGATTTTGTAGAGGCTAACAGATTATGATAAAATAGAATCATCTGCCTTTTAGGGGAAATGTTTGAATAATGATGCCCAATTCAATAACCGGACCACTGAAGATAATTGTAAATATAGTTTAGAATAAATTAGATAGGACTGTTAAACAACAAATCTATGTTTGGATGCTGTCCAGGTCTAGTAAGGAGAGGGGAAGCCAGTATAATGGATGGCCCTATAAAGTAGTCCTTTTAAAATGTAAAAATAAATGGTGTGAGCATGTCCTGCATGTTGCTGGTACAATCTTACTTTTGTAAAATGTTTGACTCTTGTAAAAGCCCAAGGATGTAATATGGTCCATTTTCCTGTGCCTTAAAGGGGTCATCGGATGCCCATTTTCCAAAAGTTGATATGATTCTGTAGGGTCTTAATGAAAAGTCTATAATATACTTTGGTTTAAATTTCTCAATGGTGGTGTAAAATACACCCTTTTTACCTTGTCAAAATCAGCTCTGTTTTCAGCAAGCTGTTTTTTAGTCCATGTCGCTTTAAATGCTAATAACTGTAAGTGTAACTGTAGACTGTAAACTTCAGCCGCGAAACGAGCTAACTAGCACATTATTAGGAAAGGCGATTTGCAAAGATTCATAAAAAAACCTTATACTCACTTCTTCTGTAGATAAAGCTGGATCAAGAATGATCCGCGTGAACATAGACACATTTAGGGGAATGTGGATCGGCTCACTCAGGGTGGGTCTAAGGTAAGACGGCCTTGTCAATCAACTATCGTGGGAGCGATCTTTGCAGAACTACGTCATTCTGACAGGAATCTCAGAACAGCCTGATTTAAAAAAAAAAACTTGAATAATATGAAAAAAATGGTGATAATTTGTTTGCTACAATCAAATGCCAAGAGACAAAAAAGTATTCGCCCAGCGTTATTTAGATATTTATTTTGTAAGGAAAATGAATGGTCGCTACAACTTTCACTTGAATAACATTCATTTATCATGCGATCTGAAAGAGGAAGCCCAGCGTCCAAATAACATTCAGGCTGAAAGAGGAAGTATAAAGCATGTCTGAATGGATTCAGCTGTGTATGTGTAATCAGTAGGTATGGGTACCGAGAACCAATATTGTTTTTTGACCGGTACGTAATTGGGTCAATACCGGACTACCGGTAAGCTTCAGGACAAACAATACTGTTATTGATACTTGCGTTGTTTTATCTCCGTATACTCCAATTTTAACGATGAATTAGAAGCTGCTGCTTGTCATTTTTCTTCACTGAATGATGTGGACGTCGTTTGCTCGACGTGCATGTGATATCCATGCCATATGCGGTGTGTGTGTGTGTTTGCGTGCAATCAGTGACAGCAAGACTGGAAAATTGTGGGCTCACGTTACAAAACTAAGCTGCACCAGTGTCAGATGCAATATATGTTGTATTAGTCGGGGAGCCAAAGTCTCAAAAGCTCAATAAAATGGGTTGAACCTGACATGGTCTGCCATACTTTTTATTTGTGTTTTTTCTGTTAACTTTGACCCTAAGAACCAATAATTGGAGGGTCTGCTCTGCCGGAAATATTGGAAAAAAAAAATTGTGGCCATTTTAGTGTATGCACCCTTTATTTTTTATTAGAAAAATGTGAAAAATTATTTTTTTCCTCAAATCCTCAGTGGGTTTGGTAGGCTGTCAATAAATGCATTCCAGGTACACAGAACACATGTTCTGACAACATCCACTGAAAAAATAACTCTTAAAACACATTTCTACATGATTTTGCATTAATTTAATGCAAAAAAAATAGGCGTTTTCTCACATTTTTCCAATATTTTCATCTTTACTTCACTGGCAATCAACTATTCCCCCAAGTTATGACATCAGTCAATATGTCATTCTTTTCACCAAACAGTATACTCATTCCACAGAAAAAAACATAAAAATCCAACCAAAATCAATGGATCTGTGATGATTTCACTAATAGTTGATCAGCAGGCTCAGAACCTCAATAGAATTTTAGGCTACTCTCAAAATTCCGAAAGACATGCTGGATATTTAACATCAAATTTTTGAGAAATTCTAAATTAATGCATTACAATTTATCCAAACCCATTCAATTTTACATTTAGTCGACTAAAATCTTATTGTATTTCGTTGACTAAAACTAGACTAAAACTAAAACAATTCAGATGACTAAAATATAACTAAAACTAAAATGGCATTTTAGTCAAAAGACTATGACTAAAACTAAATAAAAATTTGTTGTCAAAATTAACACTGGATCAGAATCGTATGCTTTACGAGGGGTATGTGTCCTATATGTCCATTTTGCTTCGACCGGAAGTTGAGAAATTGCGAAAATTTCAACTGGACTTGCTAGGTAAAGAAATAGATATGAAAATAAATGCTGCTTCAGGGATACGTTTGGAGTGAGGAATCATTAGAAATACACTTATATGAAGGCTGGTGTTGTCCTTGAAGTGTTTTTCATGTCAGACAGATAGTAAGCCACTAAGGATAACTAAAGGCTGCACTAAACGTTAATACTGAACAATACAAATGTTCTGTAAGATGTAAACACACTATATATTATGCATAGTTTTTTTGTATATAGTACTGTACAGTATATAGAGTGAGTGATTTGTCAAAAGCTAGTTAGCTAGTAGTGTCAAACATCTAGATTTCTTTCACCTGAATGCACAATATTTCCCATTTGCAGATTTCGTTCTGATCTTATTGGGTTTGCTGTGGAGGAAAAGTTAGCGAGAAGAGAAGGCAGCAGAGGATTGGAAAGGACAGTAAAGAGGAGTGGAGTGGAGAGGAGAGTGGAGGATTGAACAGAAGAGAAGAGAGGAATGAGGAGAAAAGAGTGAAGAGGACAGGGGTGGACTGAACAAGAGAGAAGAATAGTGGAGGAAAAAAGAGGAGTGAATTGACCAGGAAAGAAGAGTGGAGTGGAGTGGTATGGAGAGGAGTTGATTGAATCGGAGAGAAGAAGAGGGAAGAGGAGAATAGTGGAGAGGAGTAGAAGAGGAGAAGAGTGGAGAGGATAGGAGAGGAGAGAATAGTGGAGAGAAGCGGAGAGGATTGGAGAGGAGAATAGAGAGTGAAGAGTACAGGAGTGGATTGAACAAGAGAGAAGAGTGGAGAGGAGTGGATGGAATAGGAGAGAATAGGAGTGGAGAGGGGAGAATAGTGAAGAGGAGAGGATTAAACAAGAGAGGAGAAGTGTGGAGGAGAAAGGAGAGGAGGAGAGGGGAGAGGAGTGAACTGAACAGGAGAGGATAAGAGTGACGAGGAGATAACAGGAGAGGAGTGATGTGAATTGGAGAAGAATAAAGGATGGAGCCTAAGTTCTCAACCAAGCAGCTGGAGAGAAAGCTGCTCAGTACCAACTATACTGTTTGCATAATATGTCAGAAAACAGACAGTGACGCTGGTCCTCTTCAGAAACTGACAAATCACGGCTACCCTTCCCTCCTATATGCTGTAACCAACAGAAAGGATGATGTCTCATACAGACTTGACAATCAGCTGAAATCTCAATGTGACTTTCTGGGGAGGAATCCTTTGTGGCACACACAATGTCGTGCGAAGTACACGAATCGTAAAACTGTTGACCAGAAGAGGAAAAAAGTTGAAAAGCCAGAAGGCACTTCATTTGAAGCAGAACTTAATCCTGAGCCAGACAACAGCAGGCCTAATAAAAAAACAAGGATGTCAATGCCACAGCCCATCAAACACAAGGAAGAGTGCTTTATTTGTGGAAGAGCATGCACGACCAGGGGGAATAGATCCCTCATTTTGATCGCCACTTATGACAGACAGAATGCAGTATGGGAAAAAGCAAACAAACTTGGAGATGAAGAGATACTACACAAGATTCGTGGTCCTGATGGAAACAGGTGTACTGATATGATTGCTGAGGACTTCCGATACCATAAGGAATGCATAACCAACTACCTGACAAAGCGTCTTCGTTCACAGGAAAAGACTAGTACTGCCACCACTCCATATGATGCTGCACTGAACCGACTCATATCTCGGATAGATGAACCCCTTTTCAAAGAGAATGCCATATTCTTCGTTACAGCTTTGAGGGATGAATTCCGTAAATACTTGGAAAGCCATGGAGTTCACAATGTTACATCATATAGATGTCAATCCTTGATTGCCCGCCTTAGAAGGCACTATGAAGTAGGTGGCAATTGTAAAATAATGGTTGTGCCACAGAAAGGATGTTCTAGCCTGATTTGCTCAGCAGAAATGAATGTTGGCTGCATGCTCTCAAAGTTGAAGGAACTTAAGGAGAAAACTGAAGAGGCAGAGTATGAAGAAGAAAGTGATGATGAGTTGACACCAGATGACACCATAGTCTCTTCCTACAACACTGCAAAGAGAATACGGAAGGAGCTCCAGGACCAACGTAAGCAGGCCCTGAAGGAAGCAAGAGAAGCCAGAACAGCTCAAGCCAGTGGAAGTCACCAGATGCCTGGGAGTATGACTGAAGACCCGTCACTGCAGCTAGAGATATCATACCTGGAGGCATCCCGAAGAGTGAGCTCTAACCTGTATAACCACCTGGCATGGATGATAACAGATGCATCTCCAGAGTTAGGTGAGGATGGCCGGGTGAAAATCAGTCCTAAGCAGCAAGAACAAGTTCTCAACCTTGCCCAGGATGTCTGCCAAGCAGTTGCCAAGATCCCAACACCGAAACACGTTGGGACAGCTTTGCACATCCTTAAAGAAACCAGAAGCAAGTCGACTGTGTCACTCCTAAATAGATTTGGGAACAGCATCAGCTACAAAGAAGCACAGAGATATATTACAACAATGGCAATGGCAGTTGAAGAGCAGACAACTAGGGATGGAGCCTTCATACCAACGAACCTGAAGGTTGGACGATTCACACAGTTTGCATTTGATAACCTTGACTTCCAAGAGTACACAAAGGATGGACGAACACTGCATGGCACAACACACATCATATTCCAGTACAAGAATCCAGATGAAGACCCCACACCAACGGTTAGTTTACCTCTACTGAAAACCCGCCAACCAGCTCTGGAATCTTCTCAGCCTTTTCAAACCAAGGAAAGCCACCTCAGTCTAAAAGATTGTCAAAAGAGTCGCTCCCTGGTTGGAGTTGAAACAGAGCCTAAGCTTCCTGTGTGTCTAGCAGAACCTCTTGACCACCTGAGCATCCTCTGGCATTTAGTGCATAGCTGCCCTATTGTACTATTGGAGGACCTGAAACCAAGTTGTGCTGCTCCAACATGGAGTTCATTCCAAGCATTTCTCATCCCAGCTACCATCCCTGCAACTGTGATCAGCTATGGTCCCTTCTTCCCCAAGTCACCAACAAACCCAGATGTGGTTGAACAGTCTGTTCAGTACTGCATGGATGTGTCAAGAAAACATGGTCAAGAGTATGCCATCATCACATGTGATCAAGCAATCTATGAGGTGGTTCTGAGTCTGCAAAAGAAGAACAAAGAGAAGTATGCCAAACTTATCTTGCGCATGGGTGGCTTCCATATTGCTCAGAATTTCCTTGGAGCCATTGGGCATTTGATGCAGTCCACTGGAATCGAAGACATCATGGTCGAAGCTGAAGTCTGTCTCCGTGGAACAGCAAACAAAATCATCAGTGGGAAAGACTACTATGCAATGCTGCACGCCCACACTATGGTGTATGCAGCCATGTTTGCCCTACACTGGGAAGCATTTGCCAGATGGTTAGTCGATGAAGAGAAGGACCTGGAGTGCATGTGTGTGCTTAGCAACAATGTCCAGCTACTCCTAGATGCCCTGTCAGAAGAGGATGTAGAGAAGGCAACTTCTGCGTGTGCTGATGCAACTGACCAACTTAAAAAGCTGACATGTTTGATGGCTGAGTTTGATGAAGCATGTACCTCACCTACCACAAAGCTATGGCTAATGTACATGGATATGGTGATGATTCTTAGACGGTTCATCCATGCTGAGCGTGCAGGTCTGTGGGAGGAACACCTGGCTGAAGTGGAAAAGACGTTACCATACCTTGTAGCTGCTGGCCACTACAAGTATGTATCCTGCCTTCCCCACTACCTAGAAGCTATGAGAAGCTTGCCTACACTGGCTCCAAACATCTATAGGGAATTTAAGGATGGAAAGTTCACTGTACGTCAAACAGAAGGACAGTTCAATGGTGTCTGGACAGACATGGCACTTGAGAAAACCTACAACCGTGATGCCAAGACAAAACTCTTCACTGGCATCAGTCAGCAGCCAGCGACCATGGAGAAATACTTGAAAGCTCTTCCAGTTCTGACAGCTGTGTCAGAGCAGACAAAGGCTATGGCACACCTGGATGCAGATGACACCAAACACCACAAGGACAAGGACAGTCAAGGTGCAAAGGAGGCAGAAGGTGTAAGGAAAATAACAGATGTCATCAACAACCAGATGATCAATCCTTTCAGATGTGAAGAACAGGAGCTGATCAACATTTCAACAGGCCACAAAGCCACATCTGCTGACTTGATCTGTGCTCGTGAAAAAGGACTGGAGGCACTGGCTGCAGCAAGAAGAACAGACAGTGAGAAAGTAGCCCAAATTAAACTTTCAAACTTCGCAGCAAAGCCAAAGAAGTCAATGTCCATGGCATTCAAAGCAAAAAAGGTCTATGAGGAGGAGAGTGCAGTTGTGCGGAACCTATACTTTGTTCAGGACTTAGAGGAAGACAGGAAGGTGGAAGTGTTTGGCCATGAATGGACAAGTTGCCCAGCCTCCCTGTTTGAGCCAGATCCATCCCTTGACCAAAGTTATGCAATGCGTAAAGGAAACAAGGCAGAATACCTTGCTGCAATCAAGACAGCCCTTGGTAGCTCATGGGGGGAAGTGGACAAACTACCACCGTCTGACAAGCCTGTTGTAATGGTAGTAGATGCCATGGCGTTCATTCAACGTTACCAACATCTTGGGAGCAGCACCTTCCATGAACTGCAAGGAAAGTACCTGAGGCAGCTCCTTGGAATCCTCCCAGACAAGTGTGACTGCATTCACTTTGTTGGTGATCGATATGATGTCTCCCCTGCTGAAAGTCTGAAAGGTGAGGAACGAGAGAAGAGGATGAAGACCTGCCCCAGCAAAATGAAGGAGTACAAGCCACATGATACTCTCCCTATACCTGAATGGAAAGGCTTCATTCACAATCCACTGAATAAAGCTAATCTGTTGAACTACATGGGGGAAGCATGGGCAGCTCAGAACAAGTCACTTCCTGCAGGATGCACACTTATTCTTGGAGGAATCTTTTGTGATCCTGGTCGCACTGTCCTCTTGTCAGTGGATTGTCAGGTTGAGCTTCCAGAACTTTCCTGTGAGAAACATGAGGAGGCAGATACCAGAATGTTTGCTCACATTGCATACTCTGTACAAATTCTACACCACAAACGGGCTGTAGTGGTAGCAACTGACACAGATGTGATCATGATGTGCATGTACTACATCACACACATGGATGGGCTGCAGGAGCTGTGGGTGAAGACGATGGATATCTTTCTACCTGTTCATGCCATCACAGAAGTTCTGGCGGGGAAGTATGATGTTGCAGCTTCAGATCTTACATCCCTTCTCCTCAGCACCTACATACTTACCGGATGTGACACAGTGAGCTATCTGTACAGAAGAGGAAAAAGGCGGGCCTACACCACTGCTATTAAACACCTGACAGACCTTCTGCCGCTGTGCAGGTACGGTGACCCTGAGGAAAGCCTGGATGTTCAGGAAGAGGTTATAACAGCAGCACGGCAATACATGGTGTCACTCTATGACAGGAGTGACTTTGGTGGTACTCTAGATGCACTGCGAGCCCATCTCTTTGTGAGCATCAAAGGAGACATGCGTTGCCTTCCACCAACTGAAGATGCCTTCCAATTACACCTTCGCCGAGCCCTGCATCAGTTGGCTGTGTGTAAGCGGGCACACATGGTTCAGCCAACCTACCCAGCTGCCACTGATTTTGGGAGACAACTTGTCAATGGCAAATTGGTGGCAACCATGATGCTGAAAGAGGCAAAACCTTCTGAATTCAAACACAGCCAATACTGCCGCTGCAAGAAAAGCATGTGTGCCCGAGGATGCTCCTGTGCAAGAGCCAATGTGAAGTGTGGCATTGCATGTCTCTGCACTGGGGACCCCAACAGATGTTCAAGGATTGAACTTGCGCTTGAAGACAGGGACACGTAAGCAGGCCGCGTGTGTGTGTGTATGCGTCTCCTCAGGTGGTGAGGGTGAAGGTCTGTCCCCAGAGCAGTATCTGCAGTGTGCCACCCTCCTGATTATCCCACCTCACAGGGACCTGCACCTAGTTAATTAAGTTATGTTAAATTATTTTGTTCCGTTAAAGTTGTATTAGTTGTCATCTGAGGCAATAAAATAATGAAAGTCATTTTGCTGTATTAGATTTCTTGTGTGACACATTTCCATTGGGAGAACAGGGTTATGTTGAAATTAAAAAGATGCCTAGGCCATGATGCTTAATAATGTAGACATTAAAAACCATGTTAAATATCCAGCATGTCTTTCGGAATTTTGAAAGTAGCCTAAAATTCTATTGAGGTTCTGAGCCTGCTGATCAACTATTAGTGAAATCATCACAGATCCATTGATTTTGGTTGGATTTTTATGTTTTTTTCTGTGGAATGAGTATACTGTTTGGTGAAAAGAATGACATATTGACTGATGTCATAACTTGGGGGAATAGTTGATTGCCAGTGAAGTAAAGATGAAAATATTGGAAAAAAGTGAGAAAACGCCTAATTTTTTTGCATTAAATTAATGCAAAATCATGTAGAAATGTGTTTTAAGAGTTATTTTTTCAGTGGATGTTGTCAGAACATGTGTTCTGTGTACCTGGAATGCATTTATTGACAGCCTACCAAACCCACTGAGGATTTGAGGAAAAAAATAATTTTTCACATTTTTCTAATAAAAAATAAAGGGTGCATACACTAAAATGGCCACAATTTTTTTTCGCAATATTTCCGGCAGAGCAGACCCTCCAATTATTGGTTCTTAGGGTCAAAATTAACAGAAAAAACACAAATAAAAAGTATGACAGACCATGTCAGGTTCAACCCATTTTTGAGACTTTGGCTCCCCGACTATATATACTTATGTTAAGGCAGATGAGGAGGCCTCATCATATATTTTGTCCAAATAGGATGTGCAGCTTCACCATATACTGCAGTGTTGTAATCAGAATAAGAATGAGCTTTTATTGCCAGGTAAGTTTACACGTAAAAAAAAAAATTTCGTGACAGAAGCTTCCACATTGTAACAGAATTACAGTGACAGAACACAGATAATAAAAAGAAGAATAAAAAATAGAACAAGTAAATAAAGAAATAACAATATACACATTGACAATTTTATGATCAGGTATATTAAAGTAGATAGTTTTGTATGTACGGGTATATTGGGAAGTCGTGGCCTACTGGTAGAGAGTCAGACTCATAATCAAAATGCTGCGAGTTCGAGTCTCGGTCTGGCATGAATTGACGGTGGGGGGAGTGAAAGTACAGCGCTCTCTCCACCTTCAATACCATGACGAGGTGCCCTTGAGCAAGGCACTGAATCCCCAACTGCTCCCCGGGTGCCGCAGCATGAATGGCTGCCCACTGCTCCGGGTGTGTGTTCACGGTGTGTGTGTGTGTTCACTGCTGTGTGTGTGCACTTGGATGGGTAAATTTAGAGCACGAATTTCGAGTATGGGTCACCATACTTGGCTGTATATCCCGTCACTTTCATTATGTGCAAATTGAAATGTAGATGTCTTTAATTCTCATGCAGGCCTCTACACACAGGCAAATACATGATTATAATAGTAGAATACAAAATAAGGTGAAATAGTGAAATAATATATATATTGGCTTAGTGTCATGTTCGAATCATTTTTATACTCATACCTTTTGTTGTTTTAATATTTGGAAATATTTTTAGATTTATTTTTTGTTTTCATTTAAATGTTTAGTTTTGAAATGTTGTTGTATGCATTTGTTATTTTATTTAATGTCTCCATTTTCTTAAATGTGTATATACTTTATTTATAGAGTTTTAACTTAGTTTTAGTAACTTTTTCTTATTTGTAAGTCGCTTTGGATAAAAGCGTCTGCTAAATGACTAAAAAGTCAAAGTAAAAGAATACCTTGATACACAAATGCTATATTCATATTGATTATTGATTAATTCATATTTTGATTAATACAAATATTATACAAGTCCAGGGTGGTGGAGGACTGGAGGTAGTCCAGGGGTGGGATGAAGGGCCAGGCCCATGAATTGGAACCTGACCTGAATCATGGCATGGCAAGGGACCAGGACTGAGCAGCAGTGCTGGGCCTGGACCGTGAGGCAATGGCAGAACTTGCCTGTGTAGCAGTGGTGTACCTGGACCATGGGGCAATGGCAGAACTAGGCTGTGGAGCACTGTTGGACTTGGACCACGGGCAGTAGCAATTCTGGGTATTGGAGCCATAGTGGACCTGAACCCTGGATCAGAGACGGGCCTGGGCCATGGAGCCCTGGAGGACCTGAGCCATGGAGCAAAAGACTGTGGTACAGTGGCAGGCCTGGACCGTGGAGCAGAGGCAGAGCAGGGAGCCATGGCGGAGCAGAAAACCACCTCAGGCTAGGAGGCCATGGCAGAGCAGAAACATGGACAGACCACTTGACTGTGACAGAACAGGCAGAGAGTTTGTGAGCAGCCTCTATAGCCGCAACATGACAGGCAAAATATGCTTGAATGGCTTCAATGTTCAGGAAAGGCTTCCATGGCCATGACAGGACAGACTGTGAGTTCAGAGGTGGGCGCCATCACCCTGAGACGAGCTGAAGCAGCGGCTGTCGCCTCGTGAGGTTTGCAAGTAGAACCCGCCACCTCTGGAGGTTCTGCAGTGGACTCCGCCTCATTAGGAAAGTTCTGCAGCGGAAGCCGCCACCTCTGGAGGTTCTGCAGCAGACTCAAGGATGTGAGCAGGCTCTGGAGCACATTCGTGGACTGGAGCAGGTTCTGGAGCAGATTCATGGACTGGAGCGTTTTCATGGACTGGAGAGGCCTCTGGGGCAGACTCGTGGACAGGAAATTCCTCTGGGGCAGACTCGTGGACAGGAGAGACCTCGGTAGTACAGTGTGCAGCCCACACTCAGAATGGCAGCTGCCATCACGGGCAGCACACTAGACATTACGAGGCTCTGACGTGACGTGGCGTAACGTGACTGGAGTAGCTGACATGATGTGAGTAGGAATGCAGCGATTAACCGGGTTTTAATATTAACCGCTGAAATCGCGTTTGGTCTCGTACTGTATCGCGTCCCTTGTCAGTGTCGAGCGCTTGCTTGACCATTTATTGTGATTAACAGGAAATTGTGTTTAAGCGCCAGCAGAAGATAGAAGTGTAAATAATACTCTTTGAGGGAAGCAGCCTATCAGCGGAAGTTAAAAACAACTAGTAAGTGTATTTACTTGTCTCATTAGTGTTTAACGCAGTTGTTGTTGTTGCTAGGAAACGCTTGTTTTGTTTACTGTGTGGAGACGTGCTGAAATCGCGTTTGGTCTTGTACTGTATCGCGTCCCTTGTCAGTGTCGGGCGCTTCCTTGGCCATTTATTGTGATTAAAAGGAAATTGTATTCAGCTGAATTGGAGTAGTATTTTGTTAGATGGGTATAAAAAGCTTAGTTTACCGCGGCAGCGGTCGCGGCAGCCATCATGTGAAGACCTCCTCGGGAGAAGACCGAAGAGTGTAAAGACCATCGACTCTACCGTGCGACTCCACCAGGCAGGGACACCGGCAAGGGATATAAGTATCGCTTTTTATTTATCCTCTTTCTTACTGCTTGTTTCACTTCTGTTTTAGTTTTTATAACTAATTCTTACTATGTGTAAGTTGTTGTTTGTTAGCATGTGTTTTTGACAGTGTTCTTTTTTTAGGATTACTGATAACTACTGCCGTTTGATTTATCTATTTTAATTTTACATAAATTATGTATGAATTTATTATGTCTTTATAGGTATTTACTTTAGTTTTAGTTTTAATACATTGCATTTATTTTAGTAACGTTACTTCAACATACTGCATGGAAATGAAATACCATATATATATATATATATATATATATATATGGGTGTTTGGCTTAGTGTCATGTTAGAATATTTTTTATACTCATACCTTTGGTTGTTTTAATATTTTGAAATGTTTTTAGCTTTATTTTTTGTTTTCATTTAAATGTTAAGTTTTGAAATGTTGTTGTATGCATTTGTCATTTTATTTAATTTCTCAATTTTCTTAAATGTGTGTGTATATATAGTATTTATAGACTTGTAACTTATAGTTTTAGTTACTTTTTCTTATTTGTAAGTCGCTTTGGATAAAAGCGTCTGCTAAATGACTAAAAAGTAAAGTAAAAAGTAACCGCGCTTTAAAACATCACGGTTAATAAATCGTTGAGGCTCCGCTTAACCGAGTGTTACTGTTGCACGGAACGGAACTATTGGAACTTGCGCAAAATGAAAACATATATGTTACACTAGCAGTGCACCAGCTTAAAATGCCGTGCTTATCAGAGACTAATACACACATTAGATTAACTATGACAGAGGAACCAAATTCTTTATTTCCAGCAGAGAATGTCTGAAGTCGATTGTGTGGGACCATTTTGGGTACACCAAGAATGAGCATGGCGTCATTTAAATATTGCCATAAAAATGCTGTTAAAGAATATACGTTACATAAGGGATAATGCATGGCTAGCCAACCTGTTCTCGTTGTGAAATAAACTATTTTAATACACGACGTGAAGGCAAGGATCACCTGACGCGAAGTTCGTTAGCTCTAGCATTCTGCCCGCTTCAGACAGAGATGAAATAGTGCGGTGAGAGAGAGAGAGAGAGAGAGAGAGAGAGAGAGAACGAGAGAGAGACAGGTGACAGTTGCGTGAGTGAATTGGCCTACCTTCATCTGCGCATCATTACAAACAATGAAGATTTGATATTAGTTATTTAAACAGTCATTTTACTCACTCGTTTCTGATTAATATAAATGTAGCTATCCAGTATCTAAGCTATTTTATTAATGAAAGTCGCTGGGCAGCGTTGACAAGTTTCTGTCCTCCTAAATCGATCTCGAGCTCACAAACCAAAATAATAGACATGATTTTCTCAGGCCATATGTAAAATAAGATTAATAAAGATTATTAAAATGAATAAGTATGGATGACAGTTGATTACAATAATAGTTTAGTTTATTCCCCTCAATAGTAACAGTCCTCTGTGGGATAAATAAAGTTATTATTAGTCTTATATTAATAATACTTAATTAACATTGTGATTTATCATCCCTGTTATAGTATTATTCATAAGTGCCTCAGATCCAAAATAAATGTAGAAAGAATATACAAAATGAAAACATCAAGTACATTTGTGATCTATTTCCATTTGTCATTTTCAAAAGGGAAATACTGACTGATGTTTACAGAGCAGATGTCACCTTTTGAATTCCAATAGGAGAGATGGACTTTTTTTTCTTTGGTATTATTATTTTGAGCTGTATTATTGGTTACTGTGTTATTTCTGTTTCAAAAGGCAGCGATAAATAACACTTTAATATCTAAAGAGAGTTTATGTGATTTTATGTTTTGAAATGAATAAATGCATAATAATCATAAAACCGTGATTATTCCTCAGACTATAATTGTACCAACAAAATCTATAATCGTTGCATCCCTAGATGTGAGTAGGCCCTGGATTAGTAGACATAACATGAGCAGTCTCTGGCTTGGCAGACATGACATGAACAACTCCAGACATAAATTGCTCTGGTGTGGTGGGTACTGTAGGATAGCTGTGTTTCTCACCAGCAATCCCCACAATAAACAAGGATCCACTTAAGAGCAAAGCATGATCAATATATTTTTCCAGAGACCAGTGTATTTTTCCTCCAGGTAGACGGGAACGAATGGGATCATTCAAACCCACTCGAAAAATGTCTTGAGTGCCACGTAATTAACTACCTGGGGTCGACGGTATTGCCGGCGTGACCAGCTCACTTTTTTAAGATCAGTGAGAAAGACACTAAAATACTCTATCGATTTTCTTCACAAAAATAAGTGGTATACATCATTCCAAACTGTTAGGTGTCTACTTTTATTTGTGTATACTCACAATAACAACAAAACTGTGAAATAAAGCAAATTAACAGGGTGTGCATTCTGTCTTCTCTGTCTCCGTGAACTGCTTTTAGAAATGAGTCCGTAAAATGAAATGAAACTCAGCGAATATATGACACACCGATATGAAAATATTCTGTGATAAAGTATGAAACCAATGCAATGTTCAGTTTCTCCGTCTGATCTAATTATTTTTAATGTGACCATGCCCACGAGCTATTTTCGCTTTTGTTATAACAATCGTCCACGTGAGACACGCGACATGTAAAAGCCCACATCAGCTCCTTGCACAAAGCGTGAAGATTCATCTAGTTTATCTTGGCTACTGTTAATTTCTGGGAGACGTGCTGAGAAGAATAACCCAGGATTTACCTCAGAAAAAAAGATGCGCTGAGAGGACTTATGCAGAATTTGCCTCGAGAAAAAACTAAAACAAGGTGTGACGTGCGACCTGACCCAGCCAAGGAGATCATTCTAATGAGCAAGTAATGTTTATTTTTGGCATTAGTTTTTTATGTAATTGTGGCATAAACTTGAACACATTTACTAGTTGTTGTTTTTTTTCCAAACTATAATTCCTGACTAAAATGTTTGAAATTGAGTGAAACATTTTGAATATGACAGGCACTTGTATCTAAATGTCTTATGACGCGATTAGGTTTTCATGCTCTATATAATATAAAACAGTACGATATAAAAGTAATATGAGTGCAAGATGAATGCTACGAATCTAAGAATGTTTAGACCATGTTTATTATTAATACTCTGTTCGCAAATATATTTGTATAGATGTTTAACATGATAAAAGATAATAATTCATTTCTCGGATATAAAATGTCCTTCTTACGATAATACAAAGCATGCGTGGGTCTATAACTACAAAATCATACATACATACATACATGTGCATCTCAATAAATTAGAATGTCGTGGAAAAGTTCATTTATTTCAGTAGTTCAACTCAAATTGTGAAACTCGTGTATTAAATAAATTCAATGCACACAGACTGAAGTAGTTTAACAACTACCCAATTTGTTAGTTTAACAAAAAACAAATTGTTGGCCTTCTGGAAAGTATGTTAATTTGCTGTATATGTACTCAATACTTGGTAGGGGCTCCTTTTTCTTTAATTACTGCCTCAATTCAGCGTGGCATGGAGGTGATCAGTTTGTGGCACTGCTGAGGTGGTATGGAAGCCCCGGATTATTTGACAGTGGCCTTCAGCTCATCTGCATTTTTGGTCTATTGTTTCTCATTTTCCTCTTGACAATTCATAGATTCTCTATGGGGTTCAGGTCTGGTGAGTTTGCTGGCCAGTCAAGCACACCAACACCATGGTCATTTGACAAACTTTTGGTGCTTTTGGCAGTGTGGGCAGGTGCCAAATCCTGCTGGAAAAAGAAATCAGCATATTTAAAAAGCTGGTCAGCAGATGGTAAGCACGAAGTGCTCCAAAATGTATTGGTAAACGGGTGCAGTTCCCTATCAGTCGTTCACTCTCGACGTCACGTCGGAGGACCGATGAATTGGGATCTCGCTTAGAGACCTATCCCGGGGGATACCGCTTGTATCCTTTGATGCTCCACCTGGCGTGGTAATCCATTGCTCCCCTCTCGGGCCTGTAGGCACTCGTCGGCCCTGAACGGCAGTGCTTATGCGGCCTGCGGAGAAGCTGCTTCAGCCCTACACGCTATGGCGTTGTTGCAGGTTCACCAGGCCAAGGCAATGAGGGACCTGCACGAGGGTGGTCACGACCCAGAAGTTCTCAGTGAGCTTCGTACCGCCACGGACCTCGCTCTACGAGCGACGAAGTTTACGGCGCGGTTTCTGGGCACCGGAGAGCACCGTCTACAAGACATGCTTACGCCTTGAAGTGAAACCTGCTCGTCGAATGGTGCTCTTTTCACAGAGAAGACCCCCGGAAGTGCCCGATCAGAGTCATGCTGTCCTTCTTGCAACAAGGGTTGGATCTCTCTCTAAGCGAGATCCCAATTCGTCGGTCCTCCGACGTGACATCTCCGTTCCCTCCTTCAGGGAATGAGGGTTACATACGTAACCGAGACGTTACGTTGGTTTTCAAAAAACACAATGGACCAACACCAGCAGATGACATTGCACCCCAAATCATCACAGACTGTGGAAACTTAACACTGGACTTTAAGCAACGTGGGCTATGAGCTTCTCCACCCTTCCTCCAGATTTGGTTTCCAAATTAAATACAAAACTTGCTCTCTTCTGAAAAGAGTACTTTGGACCACTGGGCAACAGTCCAGTTCTTCTTCTCCTTAGCCCAGGTAAGATGCCTCTGACGACAACTGTAGCCAAATTCCTTGACACGTCTGTGTGTGGTGGCTCTTGATGCCTTGATCCCAGCCTCAGTCCATTCTTTGTGAAGTTCACCCAAATTCTTGAATCGATTTTGCTTGACAATCCTCATAAGGCTGCGGTTCTCTCGGTTGGTTGTGCATCTTTTTCTTCCACACTTTTTCCTCCCACTCAACTTTCTGTTAATATGCTTGGATACAGCAATCTGTGAACAGCCAACTTCTTTGGCAATGAATGTTTGTGGCTTACCCTCCTTGTGAAGGGTGTCAATGATTGTCTTCTGGACAACTGTCAGATCAGCAGTCTTCCCCATGATTGTGTATCCTAGTGAACCAAACTGAGAGACCATTTTAAAGGCTCAGGAAACCTTTGCAGGTGTTTTGGGTTGATTAGCATGTCACCATATTCTAATTTGTTGAGATAGTGAATTGGTGGGTTTTTGTTAAATGTGAGCCAAAATCATCACAATTAAAAGAACCAAAGACTTTAACTACTTCAGTGTGTGTGAATTGAATTTATTTAATACACGAGTTTCACAATTTGAGTTGAATTAAAAAAATAAATGAACTTTTCCACAACATTCTAATTTATTGAGATGCACCTGTACATACATACATACATACATACATACATACATAGATATTAACATGCTCACATATATTTTTTTTTGTTTTTTTAGTGATCAGATACTGTACCTGCACCACTGATATTCTATATTAAAACAAGCTCCTTGACTACTGATGATGGTTATTTTTCTTGAATCCATGGAAATAATTAGCAAACAATTAAATATCAGCTATGGTTTACTTGTTTCACTTGTTGAACATAATCTGTTTTCAGGAATGACTCAAAGTCTGTTCACATCTCTGTTCTTAGATCAGTTTGCTCAATAATGTTTATTTGACCTTCATTATGTATGTTTTAATTATATGGTGCTGTGAATAAAATACAAATAATAATAATAATAAAAAATAGAAAAAAACTTTTTTTTCAATCTCACATTCTTTCTTACCTGCCTCAAAGTAACAGTCACACTGATGGGCCATTAGGGGGCGGCCCTTTGTCTCTCAGGTGTGAATCTCTAAATATTAATGGCCATTGTCACTCCCTTGCATGTAGGCTTTCCGGTCACAAAACATGTCTTTAAAACTGTAAATCAATATATTGTTTTCTGTGAAGGAGTAAGCAGAATGATTTTCACATAATTTTGAAGTAAATATCATAGCCTACAAGACTGATTACTCAAAAGTCTTATTCGAAACCATTCAGTGTGGGTTTTATGGCCTTAATTCAGCTATATTTTCCCCCAAAACTTACTAACCACGCATAATCAGATCTCTGTGCACTAGAACATCTAGGCATAAAAACAGTTTCTTTCCCCATGCCATCTCCAGCCTAAATAGCTAACACAGGAATTATTACCTGTGTTCTATAATTCATGCCTGTAATTCATTACATATTGCCTCTCTCTCAAGTATTATGTAAATACATATGCATATTTTCTATACAGCTGTATATATATATATATATATATATATATATATATATATAGTAAATTATGCACAAATCTGTACATAAATCTTCTGTTCCAGTTTCATACACATTATTATTATTTATTGTTAAGCCTCTTTAAATGTTTCTGTTTTCATGTCAGATAGGTATGTATGTATGCATGTATGTACCAAGAGCTTCTTAAAAACCACAACAAATTCCTTGTGAGTTTGCGCACATTTGCCGAATAAAGCTGATTCTGATAATTTGTTTAGTTTTTTTCCCAAAAAATGCAAACATGTACATCCATCCGCAAGAGCGATAAGAGAGCAGATGTATCCTAATGCTTTAGAATCACTCTCGCGGTACTTTGTTGTCATACACTCATCATTCTGCGCTGCGCCGCTATAAGTCGAACACACCTTATTTATTAACTAACTACAAAATAAGAGACTTGAAAACAAGAACATGAAACAAAACCCAAAACCACTTTACAGGGTCATGAACTGGGAATCCAAAATTCCCTTGATCTTTTGACATATAAGAGGTCATTGTACTATAAAAAACATACTGCGAGTTACATAACTCAAAACTTTATTGTTAGTCTAAAAACAGTTTATATTGAAACCCCTCTGCTAAAACAGCAGCTTGTGGAATGTCCAACACTATGATGTAATAATATGGCTAAACACTGCCTCCGCAGAGGAAAATGCATGCCCACTTCTACATCGCTGCCTGTTTAACCCCGTCCCCCGATTCGTGCATGTAGTGTAAATGACTGTTTTTATTATATGGTCACTATTGCTTTGTCTGTTAAACAGATCCTTTGATATGAGTATGTATGCATGTTTAACCTAAATTATTGCAGCGTCCATCTGTGAAGGACATAGGCTGTCAAACATAAACAACTATTATCCAATCATAGCAGTGGGCATTTACTTCCGAGTCTACAATCAGCCATGCCTATTCAAATGGAGCGTTCTGATGATGGGGTTAAAACAGAACAGAAAATAGCCTATACAATCTAAATTATGTTTTTTTTTATGTAAAAATCTTGATAACATTATAAGTACCTCAGAGAACAGTATAAAATAAAAAAACAAAGACAGTTCATTACCCATATAAGGCTTTTCTGTAGGAGGAAGTACTTTCCCTTCATGCAATACAAAACACCTCTAGTTTTGTTTTCTTCCAGCTGCACTGGCTCTATGAGCTCTGTCCTCTCGCTTTTGCCTGCCCCTAATCCTCCTCCTGAACCCCCAAACTCCCTCTTCAAAAGGACTGCTCCACGGCACGAGGATGCACCTTTTGGGAGGGGAACTAATGTCACGTGTATGTTTAGTTGTTTCCTTTGTTCTAGTTTTCCCTCCACACGTTAGTTTCCTAGCTTGTTTCTATGGTTCCTAATAGCCACTCACCAGTTTCATTCCCTTTTTTGTATTTAAGCCCTCAGTTTCCATCTGTTCCTTGCTGGCTATTGTTGATGTTAGGGGTTGAGTAAGTGATCTCCTGTTTTTTTTTCTGTGGAGGTTTTTATTAAATACTTTTTGATTTCTACTCCTTCGTTGTGCTAACACTTTACACCATTACAAATTGTGAAATTGTGATTGATTACAATATTATAATTGAATTGTCACTTAAACTATACAAGATAAAAATAGAAAGTGGGCGATAAAGACTTGACATGTCTGCAAGGCACTGCACATTTTTAGTCTCTCTTTTGTCTGACACACTCATTTCAGTTCTGGAGTCACTACTAATAAGCGGATTAACTGGATCAGGTGTGTTTGATTAGGGAGACATTCAAAATATGCAATTTTTTACTACATCAAACTACAGCTGAGATCATTCAAATGTCATGCATGTGCATTGTCCTCTAGGCCACGTGTCCAACATTGAATGTAGTATTGACTTGAGAATTTTATTATAATAATAATAATATTATTATTATTATTATATTTTTCTCTTGATTTGATTGGTTTTGAGTTGTGAGTAAATGATAATAAAAGTGATTTTTTTATTATTATTATGTAGACAAAGCTCTTTTGTAATGACCTTTATTGTCTTACATATGTCTTTAGTAGAGTGAAATGAAGTAGCAAAGAATAATATAAAGGATAATATAAAGAAAATAACATTATAAAATTGAGACCTCAGTTAGACATGGTTTCTTTAGACAAGTAATTAGCAGAAAGAATATTGTATAGAAGGCTGCATACTAAATACTGCAATTACATAATGTATGCATTTGCTAAACAAAAACGAAACCTTATTACTGAGTTTAATCCCAGTTTTTTTGTGAGTTTCAGTCCTAGAGTTTGTAACAATTTTATTATAATGGCATGTATGTTCACACAATCTTATTAGATATCAAGTTTGAATTATCTTAGTAGATCGCAGTCTCTTAACTACTATGCACTTTTCTCTTTCAGTACTGGAATTATCTGTGGGTCAGCAGGAGGCATTTGAAGTCTTTCTGAGAGACCATGAAGACCGTTTATCAATTGAAAATAACAGAGCTGTGTTGCAACAAAGGTCAGTGTGTGCTACAGTGTTGTTATTATTATTTACACATGGGTAAATGTATTTTGTCTCTATAATGTTGTTTGCACCACGTACTTTCGTCAATTGATCTTTTTGTTTTGTAACATTTCCATCTCACGCTTGAGGTATTCGGCCAATCACAAGGATAGCTGGCCAATCAGAGCACGCCTCGCTTCTCAGAACGATGAGCTTTATAAAAATCGTCTCGTTACAGAAAGGCGGAGCATAGAGGATAAACAATAATGTACAGTATGTGGAAAATATTGTGTTTTTTTAACCTTAAATCAAATACACAAAATAATGTTATTTTTAGCAACGTCATTTAAACCCATTTAAAGAAAAAATTGTGTTTTGTTATGGAGCAAGGGCGCCACCGTCTTGCAGTAACCACAGCTTTTGACGTCACAGGGTTGGTTTGCTCCGTTGGCCAGTTAAGTAATATAAGCATTTCTTTATATTTTGAACACATAAATGTTATTTTAACACACCAATGTTTTGTTTTTCACCATAATTTGGATGAATTTTCAACATAAATATCTATAACTATATCACATCATCCATACCATGAAGTCCCAAACATTGTTTTCATAATGCAAGGTGCAATGTGATGTAAACAAAGAATGCTTCATACAGTATCGTTCATGTGGCACATTGTTATGTCAGACCTTTTAGATATATTTGCATTACACTGGCTCGTTCACCAGTATTTGTATGTAACACCAGTTACCTGCTATTAAAAGAATGCAGTTTAACTAATTAGTGAATGAATGAATCTGAATTATCGGGCTAGTGCTGCTGTATCATTCTCACATGTTTTAAGCCTTGTCAGTTTAAACATTAAACTGAGCATGAAAGAGTTTTCAATGCGGTACTCGTGCGCTGTGACAGATTGTTTCTTTGCGCATGCACACACACACGCGCGCAAAAAGTGCTCAGCTCGGACTGTAAGCGAGTACCAAATTGAGTCCTCTTTCTTGCCTGTTTAAGCAAATGCACCATATATTATGTTAAAGATGGGGTATGTCATTTTTCAAAAACGCTTTAGAAAACTGAGTCAGGGCTGAGTACCAAAATAAAGTTATAGCCAATCAGCAGTAAGGGGCGTGTCAACTCATGATACGGAGGAGGGAGCATTCAGTGCACAGCCGAGCCGAGCAACAGAAAGATAGAGATGGCAGATAAAAAACAAAAGCCACAAGTCCTTTACAAGGACTCGTGTAAATATCGGATCAGCTTTTCAGCGCTGGAGAGAACTTAAGGAGCGGAAGGCCTGCAATCGGACGCCGAGGTTGCTTTGTTTCTTCTCGATTGGTTAGTAACACCATGTCTACACCGGACGCAGCGCGCCGCACCGCAACAGCTAAAGTCTGCCTACATTGGACGCGACAAAGAGACCGTTGAAAATCATTTTAAATTTGTGTCAGTACGTCATAAATAGAACGCTGCAGCAATTCTCTTTTGGAGATTTGTCGCGCCGTGTAGCATTCAGTGTAGACAGCATCACTGATTACAATGAGTGCTATATTATTTTGATACGCCGCTTGCGTCCGGTGTAGACACGGTGTAACATTGGTTTTGCTTTGTTTCACAGAACTAATCGATGCCTGGGTTGCATATGTGTGGGGCTGAGCTATCAAAATAGGGGCAAGACCCTTTTAGGGTAGGGGCATGTTTGTTTTGTTGATATCAACATTGGCTTCCAGAAATCGCTTACCCCACCTTTAATGGCTGTTTTGATGAGTATCCATGTAACCCCCGATTTGTTTCAGACATGCTCTTCACCCCAAACCAGAACAGGTTCACTACTTCTTCCACCAGTAACGGCAGTACTCATATGCATAAGCAATTGCACTTATTATATATTATCAACAGTCCTTTCAAGACCGTATTCCTCTATTTAAAAAAGCATGTGTACAAAAAGTAAAGAAATACTTATATATTACTTAACTGGCCAGCGGAGCGAACCAACCCCCTCATGTCACACATGGTGGTAATGCAAGATGACGGCGCCATCAAAACATAATTTTTTTTATTTTTGTTAAATATGTTTTTGTTTAAATGGAAATCACTTTACTAAATTATGAAAACTTGACAGACTGCTTCACTTCCACTTTAAGAAGAGATCTTTTGACTTGCACACAGTAAAGTTGTTGAGATAATTTCTAAAGCTTTAAAGGAGACAAATATGAGACTCCCAGATATTTAGCTTAGGAGAAATATCTGAGGACAATGTGTGATGATATTGAGAACTCTTCAAACTTTAGAGGAGAAAAATGTAAGAGAACTAGAGTTCTACTTCCTTTCATTCCGGACCACCAGAGTGGTATCCTAAGTTACCTAGTGGAGTCTTTCTCTGATGCTCGTCTCTTTGCCGAGTATAAATATCAAAGTCGTCACCCCCGTGACCATGACGTTCAATTGGACAGCCTATAAAAGGAACGTCATTACGTCATGCACGTTTTCTTTTCTATTCTCGTCTTGCGGAAAAAATGCTTAAGGTAAAGAAAGAGCTTTCTTTGTAAATAACTTTGTGCGCTCGTTAGCGAGCGCTTCGTTCTTTTTTCTTGTTGCAGAAAATCGAACCATCCGAATTAATTTTTATGACGGACGGAAGTTTCAGAGGCTGCAAACGTATAAAACGTGAGGTCGTATTTAGTTATATATATATATATATAGGCTATATATAAAAATATTCGTTTTTCGTTTATTATTCATTTATTAATTATTCGTTTATTATAAAATATTCGTTTATTCGTTTATTCGTTTTATATATATATATATAAAACGAATAAACTAGTCAGAATATAGGCTACAGTTAAAGCTTTCCTTTAGTTTTTGTGAAATACACGCACGCACGCAGCCACGCACACACATACATGTTTAAATACATTTATGTTGTTAATAAATAAATAACAATAAATTGTTGTAACAGCAATATCTCCAAGTTTTGTTTTTCACTGTAAAAATGTAATGATTTGCCAATGCAAAGAGAGTACCGCCACCTTTTTCCTCCCTATTTCAATCAGCGTCTGAGCACCTGTCAGCAATGAGAAAACAATTTGCGACGTACTTTAAAGAGGATTATCGCTCTTTTGCGTGGGTTCGAGATCCGTTTGTGTGCACAGCAATTCAATTGATATGCAGGAACAGCTTATTGAGCTGAAGAGTGACAGTAGACTGAAGAAACTCTTTAGCTCCTGCCCTCTTTCGTCATTCTGGGCAGCATTGATGCAGGAATATCCTGAACTCTGTGACGTCGCCTTGAAGATTCTCCTTCCTTTCGCGTCGACATATTTGTGTGAGGCAGGATTCTCAAAAATGACTGCACTCAAAACGAAATACCGCAATCGTGCACAAATCGAGGATGATTTGAGGCTATGTTTATCAAACATTGAGCCAATAATTGAGGATCTTTGCAAGGCAAAGCAGGCTCAGGTCTCACATTAACATCACCTACCTGCAAGCTTCTGTAAAAATATGCAAATGATGCCTACTATTAGGCCTAGTAATAATTATAACAATAAGCCAACAATAATGATAAATTAATATCAGAGGTCTGGTGCCAATGCCCAATTATAGCAATAGCCATTATTAATATAAATATACTGATATAATAAATAACATGATGGGCCTAAAAATACTGCAATAACATCTATAAATCTACAATAAAACTATCTATCTACTCTATCTATCTATCTATCTATCTATCTATCTATCTATCTATCTATCTATCTATCTATCTATCTATCATATCTATCTATCTATCTATCTATCTATCTATCTATCTCAAGGTGGTGTGGTGTGGTGTGGGGGGGGGGGGCAATGTGCAACCAGCTTTGGGGGGGCCCAGCTTGCAAAAGGTTGAGAACCCCTGATTTAAGGCAACAAACTACCTTCAGGCATCCTGCACAGTATTTTCAGTATTCCCATAGAGGTAAATATCCTCGTCAACAACGTGGTTCTGGCTTTGGGCAAAGCAGAATGCAGGAGGTGTTGGCACCACCACGCTAGCCCAGAGCAGTCTCACGGTTTAATGTTTTGTCCAGATGCAATTTTACATCCAGAGCGCAACCAACTACCAGCTCTGGGGCTCTTCAGCGTCGTACCTGAGGGTACACAGTCGGCGGTGGGCTGTTTCTTTCCTCAACACTTGAAGTGCTGGAAGGCAATAACAGCAGATATGTGGCTGTTAAACGCCCTATCAACAGGATACAAGTTGCAGTTTCACCGTCGACCACCTCCAAATACCGGGGTTCGCCCTACATTTATACGGAATCCAAAACATCTGATCACATTGGCAGCAGAAATCAAGTCATTACTACAAAAACAGGCCATAGAAGTGGTACATGGCCCAGACCAGTTAAACATTTTTTTTTCCAGGTACTTCCTGATTCCAAAAAAGGATGGGGGAATCTGACCAATTTTAGACTTGAGGGACCTCAATGTCTTTCTAAAGCGTCTACCTTTTCACATGCTACGAGTAGCAGATGTTATACGGGCAGTGAACAGAAACGATTGGTTCGTTACTATAGACCTGAGGGATGCCTACTACCACATTCCAATTGTGGCACATCACAGGAGGTTCCTTCGTTTTCATGTCAATGGAGTGACATACCAATTCAGAGTTCTTCCTTTCGGCTTAGCCCTGGCACCCAGAACTTTTACCAAATGTGTGCGAGTTGCACTAGAACCTTTACAGCGACAAGGCATGCGTATCCTCCCTTACCTCGACGATTGGCTACTGTGCGGTCAGTCTCAACACCAAGTGCAACAGCAGACAAGGTCATTGATACTGCATATAGAAGCACTAGGTCTAAAAATAAATTACTTGAAAACCTGTCTAATTCCTGCTCAGACAGTTCAGTTCATTGGCATGAGGCTCGACTCGTGCACCATGCGAGCCACTTTGACAGAGGCCAGATCTCAGGCAATTGCAAAGACGGTTGCAAAATTTCAAATAGGCAGGCTCCTACCATATGCAGACTTTCTCCATCTAGCTGGAATGTTGGTGGCAGCAACACCAGTGGTGCGGCTGGGAATGCTGCGACTCCGACCTCTTCAACGCTGGCTGAATTCACAACGCCTATCAGCTATGACCCAAAAGCATGTTTTGGTAGCGGTGACTCTAGCATGTTTTCACACTCTGAAACACTGGTCCCGCAAAGATCATCTTCTCAGAGGTATTCCCTTGGGAGTCCTTCCTGTAAGGAGAGAAGTTGTAACAACCGATGCATCTCTACAAGGCTGGGGAGCTGTGTGGAGACACCATAAAGTGAGGGGTCTGTGGCACAGCACGCTACAGCACATCAATGTTCTCGAGATGAGGGCAGTATGGCTAGCGCTGCAACAATTTCAACATCAGTTAAAGGACAAACATGTCCTAATAAGAACAGACAATGCCACAGTGGTGTTTTATATCAACCACCAAGGGGGGACAAGATCTCAGAGCCTGTTAAATTTGGCACAAAGGCTTTGGAAATGGGCGGATGTCCATCTCCTCTCTCTGAGAGCCAGGTATCTTCCCGGTCGTTACAATCAAATAGTGGACTCTCTGTCTCGGGCCAATCCCACACCCTGGGACTGGCAGATTCACAAGGAAGTGATTCAGGCAATTTGGGACACCTATGGCAGGGCAGAGGTGGACTTATTTGCGGACAAGCAGACAACTCATTGTCCAGGATGCGTTGGCACACAGCTGGGCAAAATTCCACTTGTATGCGTTTCCACCCCTACCATTGCTATGGATGACGCTGCGACGGATCCAAGAGACGATGCAACCTGCGTTTCCACCCCTACCATTGTAGCCCCATTCTGGCCAACGCTGCGAGGATCCAAGGTTCTATCTGCAACCTGCTGCTTCTACTAGGGGCAAACCATGGCCAAACAGGCCAGGTTCTATCTGCCAATAAGCCAGATTTGTTATCTACAGCCGAACGGGATGAGGGGCAAACCATTGTGGCCCCTGCCAATAAGGCCCCACACCCTGAAGTTATGGGTGTGGCCCCTAGGGGCCGAACGGGATCATTTGGAATGCTCAAAGGCCCCACACCCTGAGCACACACTTGAATGGTGTGGCCCTTCTAGGGGCAACCCAATGTGCGTATATTGGAATGCAGGCAAGTGGAAAGCAAGGACTTTTTCTCAATGGTGTGAGAAAAAGGAAATTGTCCCTCATGATTGCACACTACTGAATGCACCTTCTACACGGACTTTTTGCAGCAGGCAAGTCTTAGAGCATTTTTCTCAATGGTGTGAGAAAAAGGAAATTGTCGTGCTCCACAATTAAAGTGTATGTGGCTGCATTGTCTTTAAGGGACCTCTTGGACTTTTTGAGGACCGGTGGAAGGAATGTCTTATAAGTATGCATGGTTTGTCATTTAATTAGAAAGTTTCTCCAAAGGTGTTAGCAATTAAAGCGACCCAGTGCAAAGCAATGGTTGGCTGCATTGTCAATGGGATCTAAATTTGGTTTTGACCGGTGGAAGGAATGTCCTCTCCTGCGCATGCATCATTTAATTAGAGCCGTTTCTTAACGGAGGTGTTAGCAGCTATTAAGTGGCCCAGTTTCCCTCAAGTCAATGGTTCCACAATTTCTTGGGATCTAAATTTGGTTTTGAGTAGCCTCTCCTGCGCACCATTTGACCGTTAACGGTGTTAGTGAGTTGCATGCACTTAAGTGGCAGTCAGCCCACAGTCAAGTTTACGATGGGGACTTTCTTGTTGGCCAATGTAAACAGCACGACGTGTTACGCTGAGTGGCCAAACCCAGCATTCCTTCCAAAGGTATTGTCTGTCACAGCCCACAGTGTTTACGTGGGGACCTGAATGTAAACAGGCTACGCTGTGGCCAAACCCAGCATTCCTTCCAAAGGTATTGTCACCACAATACGTCAACAAGCCAATAATAATATCTGCCTTTACAGACGACCGCAGATCAGTCCTGTGTCCAGTCAGGGCTCTTCGGCAGTATGTCGAAGTGACCGCAGCCTGGAGGGCCACTGATCAGTTGTTTGTGTGTCATGGTGATCACCGGAAGGGTACAGCGGTGTCTAAGGATAGACTATCTCACTGGGTGAGAGAGGTAATTATGCATGCTTATGTTAATGCAGGCCATGAACTTCCAGCATCTGTGAAATGCCATTCGGTGCGTGCAGTTGCCACCTCCTGGGCAGCTCTGCGTGGTGTGCAGCTATCTGACATCTGTGATGCAGCAACATGGAAGACCCCGTCTACTTTTGCCAGATTTTACAGGCTTAATGTGGTTTCAATGCCTCCAGTGTGTTTTGTGATGCTCACAAATGATTCTTAAGTCGAATAAAAAATTAATTCAGCATTTACAATGTGTCTGTTGCATACATTACTCCGAGACATTGGAGTATAAATTACAGACAATTCTTGTTATTGCCATGTTGTTGCAAGTTGTACTTGATAAGTGGGGAAACCCTCGTGACTGCTTTGGTATGCGGCCTCCACTAGGTAACTTAGGATACCGCTCTGGCGGTCCGGAATGAAAGGAAGTAGAACTGAAGGTTACGTATGTAACCGTGGTTCTACGACTAAGTGGAGGACCGCCAGACTCCTGGTCACTCAGGTAGACGAGAATGGCCAGAAAACGTGCATGACGTAATGACGTGCCTTTTATAGGCTGTCCAATTGAACGTCATGGTCACGGGGTGACGACTTTGATATTTATACTCGGCAAAGAGACGAGCACCAGATAAAGACTCCACTAGGTAACTTAGGATACCGCTCTGGCGGTCCTCCACTTAGTCGTAGAACCACGGTTACATACGTAACCTCCAGTTTCTAGCTGAGGATGAAAATCTGAGCACAGTGTGTGATGTTATTGAGATATTTTATAAAGCTTTAAATGAGACAAATGTGAGAGATCCAGAGAAGCAGGAGACTGAATCATACATTAAGTCTCGATTTGATGTTAAAGTAACCTCATGTATGTCTAGAAGAAACATTTAGGATGTTAAATAATTTTTTATTACATTTTTTTCTTCCATCTGGTTAGCTTCAATGTCATTTACCCACACCATTTCAACCAAACCAATACATGCATTGTCATATTACAAGTTGTTTCGTATAGACTGTGTTTAATGCACAATGATTTAAAAGAGGAAACCAACACCTTTATTTACATGTATGCAAAATTGGCTGTAAAAATACAAACTTTTCAATACTAAACAAAATAAAAAGAAAGAAAGAAAGAAAGAAAGAAAGAAAGAAAGAAAGAAAGAAAGAAAGAAAGAAAGAAAGAAAGAAAGAAAGAAAGAAAGAAAGAAAGAAAGAAAGAAAGAAAGAAAGAAAAGGTTGTGCAACAGTTATGAACCACTGATACACTAGTGTTAAATTTGTTAAAAATAAAATATTGATCTTATACTAAACATCTTGCACTTATATAAGTATTTTCTAGTGTGTTTGGAAAATGTGCTATATATACCATGCTGGGCATTGAAGATAAATTTGAATTAGTAACGTCTCGGTTGCGTATGTAACCCACGTGCCCTGATGGAGGGAACGGAGACGTTATGTCGTGACGACATAGGGGATTTACTTGGAAGCCCCAATCTCTCTGACTTTCAGAGAAAACGCCAATGAAATTGGCTAGTAGATTTTGCATACCTGAGCCACTCTCCTTGCATGCGGGTGTAAAAGGGCGACAGGTGCATCCACTCATTAGGTTTTACGCTGAGGAGCCGAGAACGAGTCCCAGCGATGGTTCACGATTGTGGCATGCGGACATAGCATCTCCGTTCCCTCCATCAGGGAACGTGGGTTACGTACGTAACCGAGATGTTCCTTATCTGTCGGTCACTACGAATTATGTCATGACGACATAGGGGTCCTATGGAATGTGCCACAATCTGAACCCCGTCACAACCTTGTGGCATGAAGATGCTGACAAGAGAGCGCGTAACAGATAAATCCATGCAAGAGGTTGCAACCTTCCCCTTGCCCCAGCGCAAATTCGCTAACCTTGGTGCCCGCAGGGACCACTGAGTACAACGCTGCTGGAGATAGCCAAGCTACTGTTCCTTTCCTCAAATAAATCGGAAGGGATTTCGACCTTCAGTGAAATATAGCTTCAAGTCTTTCCTATTTGTTGTTACAGTTTGGCAGTAACGACAGGGAAGCGAGCCTTCCGGAGAAGGGCGCTATGGAGGCCACATCCTGCCCGAAGGGAGGTAACATGTGGAAACACTGATATGGACTGACCCAGGCCTTGGGCAGTACTATATATGACAGGACTCTGGGGCAGATCCTACCTAGGTGTAGGGAGGAGAGCTGCCAGCAGAGCCTGACAGAGAGCTCTGTCGAAGGGAAGACACAGGTTTACCGTGAGGGAAACCATACCGTGGAAGAATACACATATGGGATTACCCGAAGGGGAATCAGGCCATACGGACACCTAGCCCAGTACAGGGGCTGACCGGGGACCCGGGCGAGCTAACACAGTACTGGGCCTGGCGGCAGACTACTCCGCCCAGTCTGACTGCCGGGGGTGCTGGAGGAACTCCACCAGGGTTCGCCGTCCGGGGAACTGAACTGGAGGAAGCACTTCTAGTAGGTTTGTGGACAAAAGCCAATTCATATAGGTTGCCATTGTACGCATAGGAGATGCAATGGATCGTAGGCTAGTTTGGACACCCGTTTGCCAGTTATTTAGATTGGAAAATGGCACTTTCATATTCTCTGCACCATATGGCACCCGCGTCCAGATCTGTGGAACCTTCATGTGTGGCTCCTGGACAGACCTGGAATACTTGAGCAGTCTACCACAGGCTGTGGTAGAGACCATCACTTAGGCTAGAGCTCCTTCAACAAGGCAAGCCTATGCACTGAAATGGAGTCTGTTCGCGAACTGGTGTTCTTCTCGTCGAGAAGACCCCCGAAGATACACGATTGGAGTAGTGCTTTCTTTCCTGCAAGAAAGTTTGGAGCGTAGGCTCTCACCCTCCACCTTGAAAGTGTATGTGGCCGCTATCGTGGCCCATCACGATGCATTGGACGGCTGGTCCCTGGAAAAGCATGATCTCATCGTGAGGTTCCTGAGTTTATAACTGTTTATAAAGGTACTCATTGATAATGTAAATTTAAGTTGAAAATATTTAATGCAACATTTTTTATGAAACCGTTCGATGTTCTTCATCATGCAGTGTTTTAAATCAAATTGTGCTGTATTTCTTCAAAAACTGGAATGTAAAATTTTAATTTTAGATGATATTTGTACAGACTTTATATGTTGTCTTCCAAATAAAACTGTTATTTACCATCTTGAGCATGATATGACACTTTATTGAAGGTTTTTGATTGTAATAATTTGAAAAATAACAGCGTTTCTCTGTAGAACATTTAGTGCTTTCATTGTAATAATATATGAAAAATCTGCAAAATAAGGGTTTTACGCTGTAAAAAAAAACACGTAAAATTTAAGTAAAATACCATCATTGAAACAAGGAAAAATCTGTAAAATAAGGGTTTTAAACTTTCCATTTTCACATTTACATCAAATATACCACTCTCATGAGTGTAAAGCGGGCACCCAGTGCTGTCCCCTGCAAGAAGCCGTGCTTGCTGTCAATGTCGCCATGGCCAAATCTGCCACTGTTGTCCGATGTTTAAATGAAATACAATTAATTATTTTTGTACTTTTACTTTTACTTTACTTTTTAGTCATTTAGCAGACGCTTTTATCCAAAGCGACTTACAAATAAGAAAAAGTAATAAGAAAAAGTAACTAAAACTAAGTTTTTTAAATACTATATATATATACACACACATTTAAGAAAATTGAGAAATTAAATAAAATGACAAATGCATACAACAACATTTCAAAACTTAACATTTAAATGAAAACAAAAAAAAAGCTAAAAACTAAAAACAAAATATTAAAACAAAAAGGTATGAGTATAAAATGATTCTAACATGAGTATAAAATGATTCAAAAAACACCCATATATATATATATATATAATATGGTATTTCAAACACCCATATATATATATATATATATATGCAGTATGTTGAAGAAACAAATGTTGAAGAAACGTTACTAAAATAAATACAATGTAAATACCTAAAGTAAATACCATACATAATTTATGTAAAATTAAAATAGAAATAAATCAAAAAAATTAAAATAGATAAATCAAACGGCAGTAATCCTAAAAAAGTGCCAAAAACACATTAACAAACAACAACTTACACATAGTAATCCTAAAAAAGAACACTGTTATAAAAACTAAAACAGTAACAAACAACAACTAAGAAAGAGGATAAATAAAAAGCGATACTTATATCCCTTGCCGTGTCCCTGTCCGGAAGAATGTTCGATAAAAACTAAAACAGAAGTTTACACTCTTCGAAACAAGCAGTAAGAAAGAGGATAAATAAAAAGCAACTTATATCCCTTGCGGTGTCCCTGTCCGGACACAACGGCTGCCACGACCGTAGAGTGTTTTTACACTCTTCGGTCTTTTTTTTTTGAGCTGATCCACAAATACTTACAAAAATCAGGGCTTCACACAACGGCTGCCAAAAAAAATCTGTTTGGGGTTCCTGAATGTTTTTGTCAACCATTTGTTTGGTCTTGAAGACTATAAGTATAATCTGTTGTGTGAAATAGCTTCACTAGGACAGCACTAAATAAAAATCAATATGCAATTTTTAAGATCCCTCCAATTTTGTTACAACTAATACAATTTTTTTCAGATTCAGCAAGGTGTATTTAAACCTTTGACCATAAATGTACAAGTATTGATACCTTGGCTATTTCATTTTGCAGGTTTGTTGAAGCCAAAACACTTGGCGAGCAAGTTAACCAGATCAGGATTAGAGTCAGTAAGTAATCTCTTCACATTTTAGTAGCCAAATTTGGACTCATTTCATTAAGCACATACATTTTCAACTTCAAGTTCAACTTGTAGTTTCTTGTAGTGTGGTCTGTGTGGGTCCTGATGCCCCAGTATGGTGATGGGGACACTAAAAAGCACTATCCTTAAGTTGATACGTCAAACTGAGGTCCTTACTGATAGGATGTCCTTTGAAAAGAGTAGGGGTGTACCCATGTGTTCCCCATTTGTTTCATAGTTTCCTGTTAACAAAAATCTCTTGCAACAAAGGCTTTAACTTGGATAGCCCTAAGTTCAACACAATAAACTTTTTTCTGTCTGACACAATTTTCCACCCACATTTGATTGAAATAATATATACGATTTACATATCAAATATATAATATGAAAATATATATACTTTAAAAACATGAGAGGCCCAGATAGACAAAATTCAGATAAAATCCCAATGGAACCCACAGTCTTATTTGTCCTACATCTTAGTACATTCTCCTATCTTATACTGTTACATCAGTTGACTTTTGAGAATGAAAATAAATTGGTTATAATTTGGTTCTGATTCAGAATAATTGTTATCTTCTCTTTATTAATAATAAGTCTGAGGAGTACTCCAGATGGACAATATCGATAAAATAGGACAACCACGGCAGTTTTGACAAAGAATTATGCTGGACCAATTATCTGATGAAAGCTATCTAAACAGCCGTTAACCCCCAAAAGAGAGTCATTTTTTATTTAAAGAGAGGTTTACAGAGTAATCATCATTAATATGGGTTCAGGATCAAGTGTCAGTTCTAAAAGTTGTGATAAAATATTAAAGGGTTTTATTCAAATACTGAAAATCAGCAGACATTCCCAAATATGATGCATAAATGCCAAATGACCCAGAGTTACATTTATCACACACGGGACATTACAAGTTTAGTTTGAAAATGTATCAAGGGTGTACAATATACTCTATGGATTACTTTATAATTTATGAGCTGGTGAGCATGTTGCTTGCTTCTCTAATTTTACATGCAAGTATAGCCGAAATCACAGCACAGCTATTGTCTTTATCTTATGTGTATTTGATTTAATCAGACGACAGCCCGTTTATCAGGATTTTTGTGCAGATTAACATCTTGGAAGGGAGTGCTGGATAGGTAGTCTTTTAATGGGGTGCGTTTCAGTCATTGTTTCGTATTCATCCCGTTGTCTGACAACAGAAACAGTAACATATATCAATGAAAAGGGTTTTATTGAGAATTTAGCATCAAAATACAATATGTGGGCACAGAGAGGCAAATAAATGCAATAATAAATAATATAGGCTATGTACATTTTGCATGTTCAGAAGAAGTGAGCTGGCCTGTCATGCAAAAATGTAAACAGGCTTGTGTCAGTAAATTTCTCAGTGCAATGAAAGAGAAGTAATGGGAACCTATTTATATGTTCTTTCTTTTTTCATGTATCAAATAGACATGAACAAGTTCTTTGAAAAACATCTATGACCTTTGAAACATGTCTACTCTTCATGATCTATGTTGACTATGGTTTTAATAATAATAAACATATATTGCATAAAGCATCCATATTTGTCCAAGCCCATGTTGATTAGAGTATTCAAAACTTGAAAAGTATTAATTTAAGGTACATTTTGAACAAATAATAATGTGCAATTAATTGTGATTAATCGCGAGTTAACTCACGACAATCATGTGATTAATCGCGATTACGTATTTTAATCGATTGACAGCCCTAATAAAAATACATGAAATAAGTCCTGGAGCAATCCTGAAAAGTAATGGGTTGAAAGTTCATATTTCAAATCTGAAAAAGATACCATGAAAAATGAGATTTTTCTGAGACTATATATAGCCTCCCACCCCCACATTTGAGGAAAAATATTTATTTACCGAATTTATTGAAGAGTTCTACAAACTATTAAACTATTTTAGTCATTATACATACCACTGCATGTTTTTCAATTATAAAATTATTATAGACAGAATCTTAGACATCATATAAGTGATTTAAATAATCTAAATAATACAATAAGAATATTTTGAGTAAAAAAAAATTGCTTTGTATGAATTATCAGCCACACAGATACTAATCATACAGATACAGACACATTCCCTACAAAACACACATACATATATATTAAACTGTAAAAAAAAGAAAAGTTTATTTTGTCCATAAAGCAGCTCGCTAATTTCCGCGCCCATCAGATGTGCGTCACAGCCCTTGCGAGAGCGCGCCCAATTCAAATAAACAAATTTCCGCTTTTTTATAGGTTTTCCAAGTCCTTTTTACTAAATATTTGTGTGAATTATATTTTAAACAGTATATTTTCATATAAATAGGCTGTTTTATGTATTAAACTATCAGACACTATCAGACAAATAATTCTCATTAGAAGCAGTCTAATCTGGCTTATTTGATGTTTGATTCAACATGCACACTCTTCAAAAATGGCACGAATAGAGGACATGCAAAAATACATTAAAATGCATTTATATTTACATAGAATGTATTATATAGATTGTACTGCATGTTAGCTTGCTTATTTTGCCAAAGAGCAAAATTAATATAAGCCCACATTTCTTTCTAACAAGAAACTATGATTCTAACTACAGGTCGAGAGCTGTAGTTCCATAAGTTTGCGATGCTGTTTGCAAATGTTCGTTTGAACTATGGTCCAAATCATTCAACTATGTTGGTAACAACAGAACTTGTGACCACAATTGGCTAACGATGCTTTTGGGAAAAATACCCTAGAACTGGCCGTGGTGTTTGACCACAGAATGGTGTTCTTTGCGCCACATGGTGGATATTGTGTGAAGTACAACAATATTTTAAAATAATCTGAAAAAGCGCCTGCAGGGAGCTCCGTGAAAGCACGTGCCGAATTGCAGGCTGAGCGTGAAAATAAATGCATTTTGAATGGCCAGATCTGTATATGCCTCCTTCGTACTTCTTCGAGCTTCTTGCCCCAGCAACCTGTGACAGAAAACAGGACCAAGAAAAGATGGACTCAGAGTAATTGGGGGCAGAGTAGCATCTATTTACCATCCGTCAGGGCGGTCAGGCTCTGGAGCAATATGTTGATGTTTATTCAACATGTTAATTTTGTGCCCTGGAATGACGGCACATAGAAGACTCTTTTTTGGATTGGACTGGATGACTATCTTTTTTATCAGGTACCCGCAGCAGCAACCACGTGTTCCCTCCTTCAGTTTGTAGACTACATGTTGTGGCTGGGAGGTTCTTCCCTTACAGTTGGTGAGGTTGAGGAAAACACCAACTCCACTCAACCACTGTCACCCCTGTGAATGTCTGTCCATGAGTTTTTTCCAGAGTTTGCCACAACCCATGAATCCGCTCGAGTGTCAGCTCCAGTGCATGTCCCTGCACTTATTGATATGGTGCTACCTCCAGAGTTCTTAGCCCCTATACGCTCTCCAGAGTCTGCTCCAGGATGCTTTCGAACCCATGCCGACAGCGGGCCCCACATCTCCCACGCGGACATGGCTGGCAGGCTGTATCGTGCATCAGGACCTACCCACGGGGGCTCCAGAGGCGGAGGTAAAAATCAATGGCCACCCATTCCCGGCCCTTCTAGACTCCGGCAGCGCGGCCAGCCTGATACAATCCCGCATCCTCGCGCCCCGCGGAGAAACTAAGGCTACCCTTCCGATCACTTGCGTGCATGGGGACACGCGACACGTCCCGGCCCGGAGAGTGACCATTTCAGCTGCCCCTGGCGCGTGGCCGGTGGAAGTGGGCGTGGTGAAGGATCTGCCGGTCCCCGTCCTTATTGGGAGAGATTGGCCAGGGTTTGATCGCCTGCTTGCTGCCACCATACAGCCTGTCAGCACAAAAGGGAGCCGCCGCCGGAAAAGGCTGGCGAAAGGAGGCCGTGGTCGCCCCGCCTTGCTGGCCTCGGACAGCGGGAGAGATATTGAGTCCCCTCCACATAATCCTAACCTCTACCATGACCTATTTCAGCAGGTGACCGGAGGCGGGTCATTCGCCAAGGAGCAGTGCGAGGACGACCGGCTAAAGCATTGCTGGACTCAAGTGCGCATGGTGGAGGAAAAGGAGACTCAACCGGGGCCCCATCCTCTCCCGCATTTCATCGTCCGAAATGGCCTGCTCTACTGTGTCGCGCGGCGAAGGGGGGAGGACAAAACTTTACTGGTGGTGCCCCGGACGAAGACGGAAACTGTGCTGGAGTTGGCCCACTCGCACCCCCTGGCGGGCCACCTTGGGGCTGAAAACACCACCCAACAAATCCGTGACCATTTTCAATGGCCAGGGATGGAAGCCGAAGTCAAACGGTTCTGTCAGGCCTGCCCCACCTGCCAAAGGACGTCTCCGCAGAAGCCTCCCCGCCGCCCGCTGATTCCACTGCCCATCATTGAGGTGCCCTTCGAGCGCATCGGGATGGACCTAGTAGGGCCGTTGCCTAAGTCTGCCTGGGGCCATGAGCACATCCTGGTGATTGTGGATTACGCCACCCGGTACCCGGAAGCAGTGCCCCTCCGAAAGGCCACCGCCAAGTCCATCGCCCGTGAGCTCTTCCTGCTCTGTAGCCGGGTAGGCATCCCCGCCGAGATACTGACCGACCAGGGGACCCCCTTCATGTCCCGGCTAATGGCTGACCTGTGCACCCTCCTCAAAGTGAAGCAACTGAGGACCTCCGTATACCACCCCCAGACTGATGGCCTAGTGGAACGGTTTAACCAAACCCTCAAACAAATGCTACGACGAGTGGTAGCCGAAGACAGGCAGGACTGGGACCTCATGCTGCCCTATGTGCTGTTCGGGATACGGGAGGTACCTCAGGCGTCAATCGGCTTCACCCCGTTCGAGCTGCTGTTCGGGCGCCAGCCCCGGGGGCTGTTGGATGTAGCCAAAGAAGCATGGGAGCAACAGCCTGCGCCTCACCGCTCTGTGATTGAGCACGTAAAGGAAATGAGGGAAATAATCGACCGGGTCATGCCATTAGTCCGGGAACACCTCGTCAAGGCCCAACAGGCGCAGCAACGGCATTACAACCGAGCCACCCAGCCACGAGAGTTCCAGCCTGGAGACAGAGTAATGGTCCTTGTCCCTAACTCCACCTGCAAGTTTCTGGCCAGCTGGCAGGGCCCGTATACCGTCACCGAGAAAATTGGTCCCGTCACTTACCGTGTCCGCCAGCCGGGGCGGCGGAAAGCAGACCAGCTTTATCACGTCAACCTGCTGAAGAAATGGGTGGGGACAAGGGTCCAGCTTGCTGCCCTCGCCGCCGTGGAGACGGTGGTAGTGGACACTAACCCACATCTGTCGGCGGCTCAGAAGACGGAGCTGCAGCACCTGGTCGGTCAGTTCCCTGATGTGTTCTCATCGACCCCCGGGCGGACCCAGATCCTCCAACACGAGATCCGCACGCCACCCGGAACCATCATACGGCAGCGGCCCTACTGAGTCCCAGAGGCTCGTCGGTAGGCTATTGAGGAAGAAATCCAACAAATGCTGAAGTTAAGGGTGATTGAACCATCTAACAGCCCTTGGTCCAGCCCTATCGTCATAGTACCAAAACCAGATGGCACCCTCCGCTTCTGCAACGACTTCCGCCGCCTAAATGAAATCTCAGAGTTTGACGGTTACCCAATGCCTCGGGTGGATGAGCTCCTCGATCGCCTAGAAAGGGCCCGGTACATCTCTACACTGGACTTGACTAAGGGATACTGGTAAGTGCCCCTCTCCAAAACGGCCAAATCCAAAACAGCCTTCAGCACCCCCAATGGGCACTGGCAGTACCGGACCCTTCCCTTCGGCCTGCACGGGGCTCCTGCCACGTTCCAGCGCATGATGGACATCTTGCTGCGGCCCCATCAGTCCTATGCCGCGGCATACCTGGACAACGTGGTAATTCACTTCGAGCGTTGGGAAGACCACTTAGACCGTCTGCGGAGAGTGCTAATGGAGCTGCGTAGGGCTGGGCTCACCGCCAACCCCCGAAAATGCCACTTGGGCCTATCTGAGGCGAAGAACCTGGCTTCCAGGTCGGACGGGGCCTCATCAAGCCCCAGGAAAAAAAGGTGGAAGCAGTCCAGTCCTCCCCGAAACCCAGCACGAAGTCCCAGGTACGAGCCTTTTTGGAGTTGGCAGGGTACTATCGCTGTTTCATCCCTGACTTCTCCTCCTTAGCCGCCCCCCTGACAGACCTGACCAGGAAGGAGCAGCCGGAGAAGGTGTGCTGGACACCGGAGCCAGAGGTCCTTAGAAGGGTGAAGATGGTGCTCTCCTCGGAGCCGGTCCTGCGAGCCCCCGACTTCAGCTGCCCCTTTCTGCTGCAAACGGATGCCTCCGACACCGGACTGGGAGCCATCCTGTCCCAAGTTCAGGAAGGTGAGGAGCACCCCGTCCTGTACATCAGCAGAAAGCTGACCCCGGCTGAAAAGAACTACGCCACCGTGGAGAAGGAAGCTCTGGCCATCAAGTGGGTGTAACACAATTAAGTGAAGCTATTATTTCAGCTCCGGGGAATTATTTATTAAAGATTCAATATTGCTTTGATTAAAGTGATATTAGTCTTTAACTTATGATTTATACTGTATTAACGACTCGTCCAGCGACCATTAACATCAGTATATCTTTATCAATTTCGTTTCTCTTGCCTCGTGGCCACGATAACAATAAAACGAGATTAATAAATCTCTCAACTTTGAGTGAGGTAACATTATCTTTTGCAATAAGGTTAAAATACTTGAAAATCACATCCTTTGAGACAATTCTTTATAAATGAAACAAGGTTTATTTATTTTACTGCTATTCTACGGTATATGATCTAAACTACAAAAACACACAAACACACACACACATACATACGGAGCTCTAGGGTTAACGTTGAAAGATAGCACTCTATTTCATAGCTTAAACCACATAAGGAGATCACTACATAACTAGATTATGTTCCTGCGTTCAGATCAATTCCCAGTTCAGTAAGGATAAAAACTTAGTTTGTTACTTGCGTTCATGTAAAGGTTTGCCGAAGCTCTTTCCGTCCCACGTGGTTCTTTGTGTTGCTTGGAAAACTTTGAGGCTTTGTTTCGGAGCACGTGGTTTCCTTTGGAAATCTCCGCTGGCTCGCGTCGCTGTTGCGTGACGTCACTGGGGAAGCCCTTTTCTCATCAGCGGTTGCCTGGTTCTGCTTTGAGATGGAAACGTTGTTGAGCTGCTGGTTCAGTGTTAAGGCTTTACGACGTCTTGAGTTCGCTTAGCTAGTTGTCTCAGCCCGATGTTATAGGCGAGATTCCAGCGCGACCGGCTTCCGGGTCGTCCGTGCAAGAGTTGCAGCGCGAGGATCAGAGCGAAGGAGAAGAGAATGATTTCAAACTGGCATCCAGTTTTAAACAGATGGATTTCAGCACGCCCCCCGGCGGCTAAACCAATCAGATGGTCCTTTTGGGGCGGAGCCTCGCCCCGCACGGTTTCTGTGGCCATGCTTACGTCATCTGATATTTAATTTATCCCGTGAAAGATATCCTTACAGACCTTTATCCGTGCTGTAATCATACATTATGATGCTAAAGTTTAACAGTCATCTATACCACTTATTTACTGATGATGATAGCTTTTTTTTAGAGACTAAACACTCCATTTGGCACACCAAGTATATATATATATATATATATATATATATATATATATATATATATACTACACAGTTTAAGGCACAGATAAAAAATAAAACATTCCACATTCTACATAATTCACATTTACACCAAGCATATGAAAGGCAGAGTACAACATTAATATCCATATGTTTCTTGCGTAGATGGTTTTAATATTCAAGGCCATTAGAGTTATTCTGGAAATCCTTTGTAGATTTCCCCTTTGTTCTCCGACGAGAAAAAGCGCGCGCTTTGCGCTGGATGAGGAGGGAGGGGCCAGATATATCCAGACTGAGAGGCGCCAAGTCCCTGTAGTTGTTTGAGCATTTATGACTTGGTGCATGAAAGTAACCAAACTCCTCAAAGATGTGCTGTTCCTCAATCATCTTTCTCTACATGGGCGGTCCTGGAGCTGCGCTATTACCTCCTGGGCCGGAGGTTCACCCTTGTTACGGACCACGCGCCCCTCCAATGGATGGCCCGAACGAAGGACACAAACGCCAGGGTGACGCGGTGGTTCCTCGCGCTCCAGGACTTCCACTTTTAGGTGCAACATCGGGCTGGAGCAGCCCACTCCAACGCGGACGGCCTCTCCCGGATCTGGTCAGCTTTCGCAGGTCTGTCGGGGGTCACTCCCCACCCACCCCTTATATCACCCCTACTAACACCATATTATTCTGCCAGGCCAGGACAACGCTTAGGGGGGGGAGTGTGACGAGCGTCCCGAGTCCACATCAGCGTTGCCCTGGAAATGCACGAGGAGCACCTGTTCACAGCTCATCACGGGCTGATCGGCCACACCTGCGGCTCGTCAGCCTGCCTGCTCTTAAGCAGCTTGCTCACGGAGGCAAGCTGAGAAGCCTCTCCATGAGACAGAAAACTAACTCTCTCTCTCTATCCTGTTCCAGACAGCAGTCTGTGACCGATCAGCACCGCCACGAGCACCGCACGGATTCACCCGCACCTGGACACGACCAAGAGCACCGCCACAAGCCAGAACGGCATCACCATCCACGCATTCACTTACGGGTTAATAAAATCCACCCTCCGGGGCCTTGATCTGAGCTCTCCTTGTCGTGTGTTCCTTCCACCCCGTTACAATACATTGAATATAATGTAATCAAACAAATGATTACTTTTCATTAAAATATTTTTTTAACCTGTTAACCTGCATGTCATTGTTTAGAAATAGATTAAATGAAACAGAACAAAATGAATCTTGACAAACTATATATCATTCTGAAGGTCTAAGCCTTAAGCATCGACGATAGATCGTTGTTTTTCGATAGAAAGCTTATAAGGAATGTATTTGCTAAATTTGTGTAAGCATTACACATCAAACCATCCATTATAAAAAAGCAGTACATACCAGCTTCGTGTAATATTGAGTCACAAACGCATCCACTGCTGTAAATCCCGGTTTAGTTAGAAAGGTAAGGGTCCACGGAACAACATCCCATCGTGTACTTTAGTCCAAGGAAGCAATAATGTTGTTATATGGACAGATATTCCTTTGTTTACGTCTCCTTTCTCAAGGTTCAAGGTTCTTTTATTCGTCACATACTCAATTATACAGGATATAATCAGTAGTGAAATGTAAATCAGGACAGGTCCGCTCAATGGACAGTGCAAAAAAAATTAAACATAACACAAGAGAATATATATAATATAGGTAAGAATAAAATGAAAATAAGAAAAAAATAAGGAGTAAAATGTGCACTGAAATAAAATGTGCAATACAGCATACTGTGGACTTAATAAATAATAATATAAACAGGGATGTGCAAGAATAATGTGCAAACAGGTTGTACCGGGTATGTTGTACCGCGGATGATGGAGGATAATGAATGTTTTACAGTTTATTAAATTGAGTCTTGTAAATGTTATGAGACTGAGTTTAGGAGCCTGATGGCCTGAGGGAAGAAGCTCCTCCTCAGTCTCTCAGTTTTTGCCATCATGCTCCTGAAGCACTTGCCAGATAGCAGTAAAAAGAAAAGATGGTTACCGGGGTGATTTGAGTCCTTGATGATTTTGACAGCTCTTGCTTTTGCAGCGTTTGAGGTAGATGTCCTACAGAGAGGGGAGAGCAGACCCTGAGATGCGCTCAGCTAAGCGCACAACTCTCTGCAGAGCTTTGCAGTATGTTACTATACCACACTGAGATGCACTGAGTCAATACACTTTCTATGGCCCCTGAATAGAAAGTTTTCAGGATTGCTGGTGAGACCCTGAATTTCCTCAGCTGTCGCAGATGGTACAGTCTTTGCCTGGCTTTCTTAACCTGTGTTTGAATGTGTGCAGTCCAAGTCAGGTCCTCTGAGATATTTACACCGAGGTACTTGAAGCTGCTCACCCTCTCCACAGGTGTCCCACTGATCATAAGAGGAGTGTAGGGCCGCTGCTGTCTCTTCCTGAAGTCTACCATCAGCTCTTTAGTGTTGCTCACGTTCAGAGAGAGAGACAGTTGTCCTGGCACCATGATGTAAGTCTCTCTACCTCATCCAAGTATGCTGTCTCATCATTGTTAGAAATGAGGCCCAGAACCACAGTATCATCAGCAAATTTAACAATAGAGGTGGAGCTGTCAGAGAACACACAGTCGTGTGTGTAGAGAGAATAGAGCAGGGGACTCAGGACACAGCCCTGTGGGGCTCCTTCGTTCAGGGTGATGGAGTTGGAGGTGAACTGGCCCATTTTCACCACTTGTGGTCTGCCGGTGAGGAAGTCTTGAATCCAGTCACAGAGTGAAATGTTTAGGCCGAGGTCTGAGAGTTTGACAGCTAGCTTGGTGGGGACTATAGTATTGAAAGCTGAGCTATGGTCAATGAATAGCAGCCTGACATAGTTGCCATTTTTCCTGTCAATGTGTGAGAGGGACTAATGCAGGACCTGAGAGATGGCATCATCAGTAGACCTATTTGGGCGGTAGGCAAACTGAAGAGTTTTCAAAGTAGCAGGGATGGAGGAGCAAATGTGTTTCTTTAAAAGTCTCTCAAAAACCTTCATGACTGTTGATGTGAGGGCAACTGGACGATAGTCATTCAGGCAAGAGGATTTACTGTTCTTAGGCACAGGGATGATGACAGATTTTTTAAAGGAGGTGGGAACCACAGAGGTAGCAAGGGACTCATTAACGATGGAAGTAAACAAACCAGCAAGCTGATCAGCGCAGAACCTCAGAACGCGGCCAGTAATCCCATCAGGTCCGGCTGCTTTCCTGACGTTCACTCTCCTTAGTTGCCTCCGAACCTCGTCCTCCGACACGGTGATAACATGATTATCGCTGCTCTGTCTGCTGCTTCCTGATGCGCTGATCGGCAGAGTCACGCTTCCGCCATTACATTCAAAGCGGCCATAGAAGGTATTTAGCTCTTCGGCCAGCGACGGATCTGCTCTCACCTCTGCGGAGGAGTTATTTCCAGAGGAAAAGATGGTCTTCAGTCCCTGCCACATGCGTCGGGAGTCATTGAGCTGAAAATGTGACTCAATTCTCTCCCTTTATCTGAGTTTAGCAGCTCTAACTGCCCGTCGGAGAGCATAGCACAATGCTTTGTACTCGCTCGTGTTACCCGACAAAAGACTGACATTGTATGCGGCAGTGCGATGGTTAACCGCATCACGGATTGATCTGTCCACCCACGGTTTCTGATTTGAGAATGTCCTTATTTTTACCATACATCCGTGAACTCGCTGACGTCAGATGAACTCGCCCGGAACATGTCCCAGTCGACGTCATCAAGAGCTGTGTGGCATAGCTTCAGAGTGGGAGGACCAGCGCGTCACTTCTCTCTTCACCGGGGGTTCCTGAATGATCCTTTGTTTATATTCCGGTGTGAGGAAAATGGCGGCATGGTCCGATCTGCCAAAAGCCGTAAGTGATCGGGCTTTGTAAGCATTCTTAAACTGAGTGTAGCAATGATCCAGTGTATTCGGTCCTCTATTTGGACAGGATATATGTTGATGAAAGTTCGGCATGACCTTCTTGAGGTTGGCTTTGTTAAAGTCCCCCGCGATGATAGAGGCAGCGTCAGGGTGTTTATTGATGTAGCCGCTGAGCTCATCATGGAGTTTGGACAAAGCCAAGCTAGTGTCTGCCTGTGGTGGAATGTAAACAGCAGTAACGACGATTGATGAAAACTCCTGAGGCAGATAAAATGGGCGGCAGATAATGGAGAGATGTTCCAGATGAGGCGAACAGGAACACGACAGAATGGAGATATTCCTGGGGTCACATCATTTCTTGTTAATCATGAAACACACTCCACCACCTTTGGTTTTACCGGCCTCGGCTGTTCTGTCCATCCGTAAAACAGAAAAGTTATCAGACGGCCTTACAGCCGTGTCCGGGTCCGACGGCATGAGCCATTTTTCAGTCAAACAAAGGATGTTACAGTCCCTTATGTCCCGTTGGAAACTTATCCTGGCTCTAAGATCGTCCATCTTATTCTCCAAGGATTGGACATCAGCGAGCAGAATACTCGGTAGAGGAGGACTGTGAGCCCTTTTCCTCAGTCTGTTGCGGATTCCAGCGCATTTCCCGCGGTGTTTCTTTCGCCTCCTGGGATTATTCAGGTGGCCTTTGTTCACCTCGGTGCTCCGAAGTATCTCCAATGGCCACGCTTTCTTCAGGGATAGGTATTGTTTGTATCCGTTAAGGAATAAGCTCATGCTCAAAAAAATGTGTATTGGTTGTAAAAAAAAACACATGATTTTGTAGTATACATTGTTACACACAGAATGAGGTTTTGATTTATTTATAATAAATAAAAGTGAAAACAAAAAGCGGAAAATTGTTTATTTGAATTCTGGTGCGCTCTTGTGAGGGCTGTGACATACCTGTCATCTAATGGGGTGGAACTTAGCGTTCGGCTTTTTGGACAAAATAAACCTTTTTTTTTACATTTTTAATATATGTTTTGTGGGGAATATGGCTGATATCTGTATGATTAGCATCTGTGTGGATGATAATCAGCTGTGATTACTCTGACTGAATGAGGGCTATCTATCACTATGAATGCCTATGAATGACTCATGGCCCATATCTGTATGATTATCATCTGTATTACCCCGCACATCAGTGTGTGATTACTGACATATTAACAGTAATGTCTGGCCATATCAGTGTATGTCTGGCAATCAGAGTATGTACGTGAGTATGTACTACATACAAAGTATTTTTTTCTTTCTTTCTTTTTATTACTTATTAATTCATTAATTATTCTTATTATATTTTTTAGTGGTCAAATAAATCACTTATATGATGTCTAAGATTCTGTCTATAATAATTGTATAATTGAAAAACATACAGTGGTATGTATAATGACTAAAATAGTTTAATAGTTTGTAGAACTCTTAAATACATTTGGTAAATAAATATGTTTCCTCAAACGTGTGGGGGGGGGCTATATATAGTCTCAGGAAAATCAAATTTTTCATGGTATCTTCTTCAGATTTGAAATATAAACTCATGAGACGTGACTTTCAACCCATTACTTTTCTGGATTGCTCCAGGACTTATTTAATGTATTTTTATATGAAAAAAATATTCAGTGTGGTACTCTTTTTTTCAGTCTCTATAACTTTTTTATCTGTCTGAGCATTATCAATTCTGGATGATGGATAGTAAATCCCAAAGGGTCGTCTTTGCAAAGACGCCAAAATTGTGTGTGTAGCACACTGAAGTCAGCAACTGTTATAATTTTAAGTTAGGTATGTCTTTTTCAACTGTGAGTCCCAAAATGGGGAGTGCTGGCTAACAGGTTAATGCCAAAAATGCATACATTTATGGGTCTTTTTGTTTGCTTGGGCATAATTGCTGAGATTATTCTCATACCCCTTCGTTTGAAGTGTGGTCCCAAAAAATCTTAATTTGAAGGGCTATCTAGCCCCTACCCCTACCATTCCAACCAAAAGAGGATTGAGACACCCCTACCCCTTCACATGAATGTGCAAAACAGAGGGGTAGGGGTAAGGGGTAGAAATTGGATTGGGCCTTGCTTACTGCAATTCCCTGTATTTGGGAATCTGCCATTTATTTTTATCTCAATTACAAATGGTTAAAAATATGACTGCAAGGCTATTAATGGGCATTTGCAAACATGAACATATTACTCCCGTCTCACTCCTGTGGAACCTAATTCCTAATTCCAATTAGAAGTTCACAGTACATATTTTTAAGTTTAAAACCCATCTATACTCTTTAGCCCACAACTTGTGTTGTTATTGTTGTCTGTTGTTTATATGTCCTGCATCACATCCTTTATCTTAAGAGTTCATTGTATAGCACATTAGTCAACTGTTTTTAATTGTGCTAAAGCATGATGCCAATGGATTGGGAAGCAGTGTAATGGTAGATCACGCATTGTTCTGAGTTTGGGTTGGACTGACTTTTCTTTTTGTGTTTGAATAAATTGAGACTACTGACGCTCTTTTATTCCTGCTGCAACCATGCTGTGAAAAACAGATGTGAAATATATACATATTGAATGTAAACCTTAAACTGTCAAATAATGTTTATCACGTGTTTTACAGTATACTGTTTTTTTTAATGAAAGAGATCAACAATACATAAACCTTTCCATGCATCTCCCTTTCTTCCCTTTCACATCTCACCTTTTCCCTCATTCCAGATGAGCTGAAGTCCCAGCTGAAAATTAGACGAAAGCAAATGGCAGCCCAAGGTTAGTAACTTTCAAAATACTTAAGACATTAATTTAACCATTAACCATTCATTTTTGCATTCCTTTTTCTTACCACATTCTAATCCTACTCATTCAAAGATAGGTCAATGTGGCCACGTACACACTGCAAGTTTCAGGAGTGACAACTGGATTTAAATTATCCTGTAGTCCTGTAAATTATCATTCCATGGACGGAACAGCAGTCACTCCCTTATGTGAATTATGTGTGTACAGAATGCGATTAAGGAGTAAAAGGTGAACTGACAACCAAATTTATCAGCAGTGTGTTCGTGGCCTGTGTCATGGGTCTGGCCTGCCGGTTTGTTATGTTGAAAGAGAACTGTAATGTAAACATGGACCATGTAACATACTGCAGTTAATTATAAACCGTAGAGAGGTGTTCATGTAAAACAAAATGCTACATGTTGTTAATGTATTAGTGTTTTTAGATCTTTAATTGCATCCCAAAATTGTGTCCAATGTTCCACTGATGTTCTCTGGATAATTGAGTTGACTGGTATGCTGGGGGTGTTAGAAAAAGGCTATTTCTTAAGCTGTGCTGTTATTTATAAAGGTTAATTTATTGCATTAGTAGCACACAATAATTGTGCCATTAGCACACTTCAAGTTTACTTGGAATGCAATTTCAATGCATTTTAAAGTCACTAAAATTAAGGGATAGTATGACTTTACTTACTTTACTTTTAAACATTTAGCAGATGTTTTAATCCAAAGTGACTTAAAAATAAAAAAGTAACTAAAACTATAAGTTAAAACTCTATAAATACTATATATATACACATTTAAGAAAATAAAGAAATTAAATAAAAATGACAATGCATACAACAACATTTCAAAACTAAACATTTAAATGAAAACAAAAAATAAAGCTAAAACAATTCAAAATATTAAAACAACAAAAGGTATGAGTATAATAATGATCCTAACATAACACTAAGCCAAACACACATATATATATATATATTTAATTTCCATGTAGTATGTGGTTATAAAAAACTGAAACAGAAGTGAAACAAGTAGTAGGAAAGAGGAACAATAAAAAGCGATACTTATATCCTTTGCCGGTGTCCCTGCACAGTGGAGTCGCATGGTAGAGTGGATGGTCTTTACACTCTTCGGTCTTCACACAAGGAGGCTGCCATGGTAAACTACGCTTTTTATGCCCATCTAACAAAATAAGTACATCGTGTTTTATGGGAAGTGTTCCCGGTTCCGGTTGACCTAATTAATGCAGCCTTACAATCCTTTAACGGATTTGAATATTAGAAGTGTATTAGTGTGTTATGTGTATGCCAGGTTAAAGAGATGGGTTTTTAATCTAGATTTAAACTGACAGAATGTATCTACCTGCCGAACATTGTTAGATAGATTGTTCCAGAGTTTGGGCGCTAAATAGAAAAAGGATCTGCCGCCCGCAGTTAACTTTGATATTCTAGGTATTATCAAATGGCCAGAGTTTTGAGATTGCAGTGGACGTGGAGGACTATAATGCGATAAGAACTCTCTCAAGTACTGAGGAGCTAAACCATTCAGGGCTTTATAAGAAATTAACAAAAAAAAAAATCTATACGATGTTTAATAGGGAGCCAGTGCAGTGTTGTCAGAACCAGGCTAATGTGGTCATACTTCCTGATTCTAGTAAGGACTCTAGCTTCTGCCTTTTGAACCATCTGTAGTTTTTTTTATTAAGTGTGCAGAACATCCACCCAGTAAAGCATTACAATAATCTAACCTTGAGGTCATAAACGCATGAATTAACATTTCTGCATTTGACACTGAGAACATAGGTCTCAGTTTAGATATATTTTTAAGATAAAAAAAATCAGTTTTACAAATGCTAGAAACGTGGCTGTCAAAGGAGAGATTGCTATCGAATAGCACACCTATGTTCCTGACCTTTTTTTTTCTTCCACCTTATTTCCCGCTCACACTTTTCTCATCCTAATTTTACAAACTGCAAGTTAAACACACGCATGGTGACTGCCGCTGATCTCTGGTGGGTGCGGTGTTCTCCGATCGACTCGGGTATTACACACAACATTAAAAAGATCCGGGACCCAAAATAATGGATTGGGACCCGACCTGGACCCGGCTGACCATTTAAAATATAGACCCGAACCTGTACGGGTCCCGGGTACATGTACATGTCATATGACTGTAAATATAATTATTTGTGTGTTTGTTTTTTCTGTTAGTTTCGTGTTATTCAGCAACAGTCATTCAGTTTTAAGTCCTGTGTGAGCTTCATCAATTATGATGCAAGCTAAATTCATCATTAAGCAGTTCTAATGCAAGCAGTAGTGTTAAGTGTTGAGTAATATTGAGTGTTGACTTGAGTCAGTTCAGTGTTGTTTCAATACAGTTCAATGAATTGAATTTAAAACAGTGTTGATGTTGCTGAATTCATCAATTATGAATGCATTTTAATTGAGCTATGAAGCAGCTCTACAGAAGACATTAGTGTCATTATTAATATAAATTCTCTTCAAGTTTTGTTCTCATCTAATAAGCACAGTGCCATCAAAATGATAGTATTGCTAAATATTAAGTGTCTTTACATTGAGAGTTGTTAAAAGTGTGGTAACCGTGTGAAACGTTTTGAAAAACTAAATATTTTTTTCCTAAATAATATTATTCTAAATTTCTCATTTTGACTTTTGGAAAATGTGTCCATCTTTTTGTTAATTACAGTTGATAACAGTTCAGAATAAGTCACTTTACATTGCACCAGTTTCTTATTGTACCTCTTTGTTCTGTTCTGTTCTGTTTAGGCTTAACAGAAAACCAAACAGCATCAGAGTCAGACTATGTTGAGGAGAGAATTCTCAAGCAAATAGAGGAGGAAAAGAAAAAGTGTGTCTCATTTTATTACTCAAATATCTGTAATTCACTACTCTAACCTTCTTTGATCTTATAATTTACAATTTACAGGATAATATTTTATGGAGTTTTATTATCTTTTTATTGAATATGCCTTGTATAAAGTACATTACTCATAATAATTTTTTTGTTTATAGTTACAAGTTCAAATCTGGATGTTTAAAAGGGTTGAAGACAGAGATTGAACATCTACAGCTGTTGCATGAAAAGTTGAAAGTGAAACTTCAAAAGGACTTTGAGAATTGGTGGACCCAGGAGGGCGCTAGCCTACAGGTTTTTTTTTTGTTCACAATATGTAGCAACATGTTATGTTACTTCTTGATTATATGCTAGTTAGTAGCTTTGCAGTACAGTCCAGATTGATCTGACATGATGACTAAAAATTGCGCAGTTGCTATTAAACATATAGCATTAAACATTGTGAGGGAGTAATCACTGCCACCGCTGGGAAGCAGCACTGACACGCACACACACATACACACACACACACCCACACATACATACATACACACCCGCCTACTTACCTCATTCATCCTTCATACCGTCCTCTCTGCTATTGCCGCTATAGAGTAGCACAGCAATCCTAAGCACATGGACATTCTCCCATTGAGACTCTCCTCTGTCCATATATCCTGGTTATTTCATACACTTACACCGCACTTGTTGGGTCGTTTCGTCCCTGTGATGTTTGTCTGTGTGGGCGTATATTTCCGGCGGGGAAATCGTGGCGGCCAAACCGAACAAACAAGCGGCGGCCGATTATGACATCACTGGCTTGGTCGCGCCGCTCCGTGCACAGCTGGCGACCATGTCTGGTATGAATAGGTGTTACTGAGTGTATTTAAGTGTGGGAATTATGTGTTAAGTATATGTGTTAATGGATTATATATTATATATATATATATATATGGATCGGAAGTGATTAAATTGATTAGAAGCTGAGACAAATAGATGTGGTATTTGTGTGTGTGTTAAATGTTATCTTACCTTTAAATGGTATGGTCCACAAAAGGGGCGGGGTTTGGCCTATATAAGAAGGCCAAACATAAAGACAGGACTTGTTTTCCAAGTCGGCGCAAGAGTCTACTGGGTGCCTCAGCAAAACCCAAACCCCTTTCGTATATAGTGGATACCTGTTTGTTACCTGAACATATCATTGTTGGATTTCTTTCGGGTTTATTTTCCCCTTTTTTATATATTCTTCACTGTGGACAATCTTTCTGGCACTGTAAATAAATTCCACCTTGACGAGAGTGCTTTTGCGAGTGAGCCATGTTTTTAAATCTTCACGGCACATTCCCCCCCCTCCGAAGACGAGCTCTGATCACAAACATATAAACATTTTTATTGTCATATACACAGTTAAATAGAGAATATATCATCAGCAGTAATATTTAAATCAGGTCCACTCCACAGACTGTGCAAATGTTTATGAAGTATATGACAAATAAAAAGAAAGAGATAAGATAGTAACAGAGAAAGTATTCTGGGAAGTACAAGACAGTGTAATAGACTTAAATGACTTGGCACAATCTGATTGGTTCATTCTCTATATGCAGCCAATGAGCTTACTGCCTCGCATTTATATGGCTGGCTAGCATTCACTTGAGATTCCTGCAGCGCACTTCAGAGTTTATCTGAAGCCCTCCAGCTCCACCTGTATAGTTCTGCAACGGGTTATTTTATATGCTACCTGTGCAGCTGCAGTGTGCACCATATTGCCATTTGCATTGGCAGTAGCAAGTTCCTGTACTTGCTTGCAGCAGCAGCAATAATCTACAACTATAGCAATAACCAACAGCAGCAGCAATTCAGCAGCAGAGTAGCAGATATATTATTCTATCCATCACCATGCTAAAATCTTCAGAGAGTTGTCATGATTGAAATAGTGTCATCTGTTATAGGTACTTCTGAAAAAACAATTATAAGTTTAATGTAAAATGCACATACTTGAAAATCAAAATAAAGCTCTGTAAACACATTTAAAACACTATAATTGTGTACCATCGGGTGTGTAAAATGTTCTACACACACTTGTGGTCTTCACACCCAATTGACCACTTGGGCAAAATACAGGAAATACATAATGTAAGTAGACAAGGGGTCAAGTGCAAAAAACGCAAATATGTGTATTTGGACAAGCCCTGTGTCTCTACCCACTGGAAAGCTTTTCTGGCCAGTTAGGTTCTGCTAAAATAATTCTGATATTATACCATATTCTGAGATATGGAGTCTGAGGCAGCCATGTCTCAAGGCGTGAATTGTTGTTCACTGGCCTGTTACTATTTTTATGTCGATGTATTATATCATATTTATATTATACAGCACAGAATTGACATGTGTTACAGGAAGTCAGACTCAATACACAGGTGAGTTAGAATCAAACAGACATGTTTATTATTCAGGATGGAGATGACCAAAGAACTGGTGAATATTGCAGATTTAGGGTTTTTAACAGAATTGAGGAGGATGTTCTTGATTATGTTCTTGATTACCAGATCGAATGGATACGGTGAGGATTGTAGTGTTTCCAGGAGCTGGTGTAAAGGAGCTGGATGCAGGTAAGTAGACAGAGCACATACACACACACAGGAGCACATGAGGGAAACACAGGAGATCAAGGTGTCGTGGAACAACAGGTAAGTAATTCAGCATTGGTTTGAGCCCTTTTCCACTTGGGAAACCAGATGATGTGGCTGTGTGAACTGTGTTCTTATAGTGCTGTGTAGGTGATTAATGAATGACAGTCAGGTGATTGTGAGCGCAGATAGGTGGAAGAGCCTGGCGTGTCTGTGACAGAACCCCCCTCTCCACGGCCCACTCCTGAGGGCCGAAGATACTGACGTCATGGTGGGCAATCCCTACTGCTTGGAGCTGGATCATGAGGATGGGAGGCGTGGAATTCTGTCAACAGATTAGGGTCGAAGATATCATCCCTTGGAACCCATGATCTCTCCTCAGGGCCGTACCCTTTCCAGTCTACGAGGTACTCCAATTTGCCACCACGACATCGGGAACTCCGAATCTCCCTTACCGAGTATGTTGTTCCGTCTTCCAGCACCATCGGGAGAGGGGATTCGTCTGTAGTGTCAGGCTCTGTGGAAACCGGGAGAACAGGAGGAGGGTGATAGGGTTTGAGCAATGAAACATGGAATGTGGGGTGAATCTGTCACAATATATTGCAAAAGGATGATGGAATTTTGAGACGCAGAATTCAAAACAAAACTTGAAGACGTGACTGGAGACTTCGTGGAATTGGAAGCGCAGCAGGCACAGAGAAAGCACCAGAAACTGCCGGAGACAAGACAAGGTGATCTTAATACTAAGGGAACACATACAATGAAGGGACCAATATAGAGGGACCAGGTGTGAAAGTAGCTCAGCTTCTTATATGAGAGGTGTGAGAGAGAGAGAAAGAAGAAGCGCAACCGGCTGTCCCGAGTGGAGAGCCTTACTTCTTGTCCAGGCTGGAAGGTGGGAGTAGGGGCTCTCCGGACATCAGCATGGTTTTAATGTCATCTTACTACTCACTGTAGATGTTGGTGTGCTGAGTCCCAGACTCTCTCACTGTCCTGGAACCAATGGGTGATGGAGGGAACCTCTGAGGGTCCCCCTGATCAGGAGAATAGAGGTGGCTGATTGCAGAGTATGCACTTGAATGGAGTGAGATTCGTGGAGGGTTGCCATGGTTAAACAATTAAGACATGGATAAACAGTGCATCAGCTGTTTCCATTGCTGTTGGGAGTCTTTTCAGAGGAACCAGACAGCAAGCTTTTAAAAATATGTCCGCCGCAACCAGGGTGCAAGTGTTATTGTCAGATACAGGGATGTCCGTGACGAAATCTACTCCCAGGTGTGACCATGGATGCCAGGGAACAGGGAGAGGTAGGAGTTTGCCAGTAGGTAAGTGGCGAGGTGTTTTAGCCATGGCACATTCCTGGTACATGCCTCCTCTCACGTACCTTTTGATATCATTCGCAATTCCGGGCCACCAGAAGCGATCTTTCAACAGTAAGGGGTTTGATTAGTCCCGAGATGACCAGTGCCCAGGGAGGTGTTCGCTGAATAAATGAGTGGTGTTCGTTAACTGCGGGGAACATAGATGTGACTTGGGGGACACCCCGGCGGAGCAGGATCAGAGACACTGGCTGCTGCGATGTCGTCGTCGTCTAGGGTTCATTGGAATGGGCTTACAATGAGCTCAGTGGGAGATGAAAGTCTCTGGATTCTCGGGTTGTTCGTCAGGAGCATGAAGTCTTGACAGAGCATCTACTTTGTTTTTGTTTGTCCCGGGACGATAGAAAACTGTAAAATGTAACCAGATAAAAAAACAAAGCCCACCTGGCTTGTCTAGGGTTTAATTTGTTTGCCTCATGGAGATATTCAAGATTCCTATGATTTGTATAGACCACAAAAGGATGACAAGCTCCTTCAAGCCAGTGCCTCTATTGCTTCAGTGCGAGTTTGATGGCGAGTAGGTCTCTATTCCCTATGTCATAGTTTTGCTCCGCCAAGGTTAATTTCCGTGAGAAGAAGGCACATGGATGGAGTCCAGGTGGATTCCCCTGCTGCTGTGATAGAACAGCTCCTACTCCTGATGTGGAGGCAACGACTTCAACGACAAATGGTTTCTTTGGATCGGGATGCACCAGGAGTGGAGCCGTGGTGAAAGCCGCCTGGAGTTTCTTCATGGCTGTGGTGGCTTCTGAGTTCCAGGACAGAGAATTTGGCTTGCCTTTCAGGAGAATTGTTAATGATGCACACACACACACACACACAAATCTAGTATGCTAACTTTTAAATATGAACAAAATCGTATATGTTGTTTTTATTTTTTGTTGTTATTTAAGAATGTTTTCATGTTAAATCTGTAGATAGTATGTGTACTAGGATCAAATATTTTGATCAGATGAATACCTTAAACATGTGTCTGTGTGCTGGAGCAGACCATGTAAAATGGTTTAAAACGTGCACCTTTCAATTATCTTTTCAGATGCTTATAGAAAGTGTGATGTGTAATGATCTTGGTGAATTCTTTAATTATTTGTTTCAGTTTTTAGGTTGGCACAAGTAATATTTGTACATTTGTATGGCCAGAGCATCTCAGTATGGTTGCAAACAATCAAAACAGCGATGTCTGTCGACATTTAGAATATAGATCAAGCAGAACTGAACCGTTTAGGGATTTGACATGGACATGTGTCTGGATGTCTTCCAACCCCCCCACCCCCAAACAAAGCACATTCCCATTAACAAACATATTCAAACATTATATCGGACACCGACTACATCACGGTAGGAAACATATTGGGGAGAAGCTTTGGGCTCTGGTGTCTAGACACCAACCCACCAAAGGTTTTGACCTAAAACACATACATGGAAGTCAAATGCCGCAGACAACCTCCTTATTCAGAGGTGGTTGTAGACAGGCTGGTAGGGACAAATTGGTGACTAGGCATTAACATATACCATACAGATCAAACAAACATTCAATCCTCTTAAGGTGTCAATATGCACCCTTTGCTCTTTTTCACAATCAGGAAGAACCCAACACCTCCAGACTGGAAGTTAGCAACAGGTCAGGAAGGAACTCCATAAAAACCCTGTGGCACAGGTGGGAGATAAAAACATCATAAATCCATTAAATGTCAAATCTAACATCTGTTTTGATTGTTTATTTAAACACCCTACTGTCATGTCAGCCAGGGGTGACAGAAACCCGGTGACGTGACTGTCAGGTCATAAATAAATCAGGTCATAAATCTGACCATGTACACATTTGACATATGACAACCTGTCAATCAACGCTTACAGGGGGTCATAAATCAGATCATAAATCAGGTCATAAATCATCAATCTGACACATAGTATTGGATATAACTACTCCTGTAAGACTATTCTCATCTTCTGAATACAAATTTAAATATTTTCTATAAATATATATTCTGACCCTCCATAGACAGCAAGGGTACTACAATGGTCAAGACAGAAATGTAGTAAGGTCATTGTTAAAATAGTCAGTGTAACATCAGTGGTTCAACCGTAATTGTACAAAGCTATGAGAATATATATATATATATATATATATATATATATTTTTTTTTTTTTTTGTAAAATACATGTTTATACTTTTGCTATTTTCTGATTTACAGTTTCTTGTCTTTGGACAAAACCGCCACCAATACCTCTGTGTACCTTCAAGCCAATTTGCACGTTTACACAGTTTTTACAAAACTGTTAAACTTAAGTTCAAATCCTAACATAACATAAAACAGAATAATACATATATATTTTTTTTTTTACAACCACTAGGACATATTTAGTTGAGTCAGTCTTTCAAAACTCACTCCTTGGTAAGGAGAACTTCCAGCTTGGCACAGCAGTTAATTTCACATAAAAAAATTATTTTAACTAACAAAACATTTTGTATAGGTCTAGAATAAAGTTATTCATCGATAACACTAGCAAAGCTTGTCACTCAACAAGCACTCTGTGTCACTCATAAAAAAAATAACAAAAAAATTAACGACAAAAAAGTGAACAGATTATTTGAGAAATTAATCTTAGCGATTGAAAACAAAATACCTGTAAAATCCGCAATAAATATTCAGAATATTCAGCTTGTGGTATATTTGATACCCACCTTTTTTACTCACAACAAGCCTTACTAAAGACACTAATTGGATTTAAAAAAAATATAATTCATGGACAAATTTGATTGTGAAGACGCAAAACAGGAAGACTGTCTTTATTTTGGAGAAGCTTTAATGACACAAAATACTAGTATCTGATGATATCATGGCAATTTTGTTGCAAAGTTATAAATATTAGTACATATTAGTTTTTCATACTAAATATAAATGTACAAAATATTAGTTTTTCACTTCCAGCTTCGTTACTGTTCGGACGCTCTTGCTTATTGCTCTGTCCTTTGCTCCCTATTTTTGTAATTTTCTCAGATCTCTCTAAGATTTTAACTTCAACGGATCAGCACAGTTATCAAACAACACATTTTTTTGGAAAAACAAGACTCTTTGCCTCCCACTGCCAGCAGCTTACATTCGACTGGAAAACACAGCTGTCTACATTTAAACAGAAGAGAGAAAATGCCTCTCATGGAATCTACTTGCTGCATGAAATGCCACAGATTTCTACAAAGGATTGCAGTTATTGAAACAAAGTTATTTGCTGGACTTCCAAAACAGGTGGAACACACAGCGGACGGTCAACATGGACACCATCAGCATACAGCCGGTGAGTCCTGTGAATCTCAACAGTTTATACAAAGTGTAGAAGAACAAGCCGAAACTGATCAACAGACTAATCGATGGCACAAACAGGGAGCGAGACTCAAGGGCACTTGAGACATCAGATTGTCACGAGTATCGTGTATTGCTGCCATAGCATCCTCTACCCCAGATACGGCTATGACAAGACTTGTAAACACTGGTTTTCTGCAACCCCCTATACATATTGAGAACAGATTTGAAGCATTATTGAATGTGGGTGAGGAATCCCCAAATGTGACTAAACATGGATCGAAACAGCCGGAAGCTAACATTGCTACTAACAGATGCTCGAGGTCAAGCAGACAGCGGCACTCAGCTCAGAGCACAGCCGAGCCCAGGACTCTGATAGTAGGTGACTCTATTATCAGAAACATCAGTAGCAGGACTACAACGACATGCTGCTTTCCTCAAGCAACCATCTCTGATGTGAACAAGGAACTTTGAAACATTCTGATGAAGCACAAGACTGCAAATCAAATTAGCCTCCATGTGGGGAAGAAAGATATTCGGAAAGAGCAGTCAGAACTCCTTAAGAATCATTTCAGTGAACTCTTTGAAACACTTCAAAGACTTGAAGTTCAGTCGTTCATCAGTGGACCACTTCCAGCAAGAGGAACAAACATGTTTTTACAGCTGCTTGGGCTGAATACATGGCTAGATCCTGCGGTATAAATGGAGTCAACCTCATCGACAACTTCAATATTTTCTGGTGCCATAGACAACTGTTTAAACTGGATGGCCTCCACCCAAATAAACTTGGACAATAAAGGACAATACATATTTCTCCCTCTGTCATCCTTCAGTGGTGTGTGCCAATCCACTTGACCTGAATGGCACACACACACACACCTGGACAGAGTATGAGTGACCACAGGACTTCATATCAGCTTCAGAGTCATCATGTGGTTGACACATCCTACAAGGAAACTGATAACACCATGCAGCCAAAGCAAGCACTCCTCATGGAATCTATCCCGGCTGAGCCCTGCCCACAGAACTCATCACAAACAGATTGTGACGTACTACAACAGCCCCAAGGCTCAGCACCCAAGAACGACTTTCTGGAAAACAGCCAGGGAAGCCAGGACAACATTTCACATTCATCGGAAACACCAGACTCAGAGCAACGCTCATAAGACACATTATCTCTCTCTCTCTCTCCAACATCTCCACTTCTAAGCTTCTCACACAAAATGGAGGAACTGGTGTGTGCTGGGAACAAACTCTCCCACTCTAAAAAACGGCAGGCCCCCCAACCACCAAAGACTGCAGGCCCTGCTCTCGCTCCTCCTCCTGTGAGAGCTTTCCGACCGCTGCCAGGGCCCAAACCCTCCTCCATCGGCTGTAGGTGAACCAAAAACAACTGATAACAGCTCTCAGTGATATGTGTGGGGTCCCTGCTATATTATCAGCAACATTCATAAATGTTTACAGAACAAGCGGGAACCCAGTGTGCCTGTAGCCTCCTCTATTTCGGTTTTATCACGTGATAGAAAGTCTAACACCGTGTCCTAACTACACGCGCCGCGACACACGATAAAAGGTATATTTTCCATGTTAACCTGAGTTTTCGTCCTAACTAGCCGCGACGGCGACACACAAAATTTCTAATTTAGAAACGGTTTCTATTTCCGCGACGTCGTGGCTGGAACAACAACATACATACTAATGACAGTGATAATCTCAGGTACTGATTATGTGCTTTATTCAAACTTAAACGTGTCTAATATGAATTTGAATATCATTCTGCATGACCGTTATAGCCATACTGAAAGCAACAACAGATAGTTTACCTCAGATCTTGTAAATAAGATGTACGTCAAAACTGTGAACCAACAAGCATATTCCATGACAAAGATGCTCTCAGTCACTCAGTATGTACTTTTACTAATGTAAAAAAAAAAAAATATTTATGCATTAGATTATAAACATGCTCATTTCGTTGCGAGAGCAGTGCGCTTCCAGGGAGAGCCCGCCCACACACTCTTCTGATTTGCTGTGATATTTGATTGATTCTGTCGCGTCACGCTGTCGCGTTGCGTGTAGTGTGGACAGCCAAAATGCGTTTTGCTGGAATCCTGTTGCGTCGCGTGTAGTCAGGACACGGTATAAGGCCTTCTCAAGCCGTACGGCTGATCCATCAAATCTGCGACCTGTAATTCATCAGTCTAAGATTGCTGTAGAGACAAAACGTAATTCCATCAAGTTAGCATTTTTAAACATTTGCTCACTAAAAAATAAATAATTTCTGATCAATGATTTAATAACCACAAACAACCTTGGATTTTATGTTTCTTAATGAAACATGGCTAAAAGACAGCTGCAGTGCAACAGTTCTAAATGAAACAGCCCCTCCTAACTTCAATTTGACAATGTTTGCAGGACTTTTAGGAGAGGTGGAGGTGTAGCTGCTCTATTTAAAGATGTTTACCAATGCAAGCAAGTGTCATTTGGTCAGTACTTGTCTTTTGAATATAGGTATTGTGCTGAAAGGTGCTCCACGCATTCTGTTTATCATTTTTTACAGGCCTCCAAATTACTCTCCAGCCTTTGTTGAAGAGTTCACAGAACTGTTAGCAATGATTTACTCAGATTTTGACTGTTTTACTATTACAGGGGATTTTAATATTCACATAGATAATGCAGAAATCAAAACTACAAAATAAATTATTTTTAATTTATAGTTTTAAACACTTTTGACCTGATTCAGCATGTGCATGGACCCACACACAATCGAGGACACACTCTAGATTTACTCATCAGTAGAGGTCTAAACATTTCATCCAATGTTATGAATGTAGCATTATCTGATCACTTCTGTATTTTCTTTGATGTATTGATCTCCGTAACCACTGAATCTAGATCTGTCTCTGTCAGAAAGAGATGCATTAATGAGAACACTAGTTCGCTATTTATGAAGGCTATACCTTTAACACCAAGCATTTCTGCAGACTCTGTTGATCTTCTCCTGGATTAATTTATCTCAAAAGTTCAGAATGTTATTGATGATATTGCCCCCGTGAAAGTCTGCAAGAAGAATGGCAGACAAAAATCATGTTGGAGAAAATCAACAGCAGTTCAGAGTCTGAAAGGACAACATATAAAGGCTGAGCGGATGTGGTGGGAGACAAAATTCAAAATTCACTATATTAAATTCAAGATTATTTGTATAGCGCTTTTTACGATGCTATCATTGCAAAGCAGCTTTACAAGAAATTAAGTTTCTACAATAGATTTAGATATTGTAGAAACTTAATATATTTAACTTATGGGCAAAAAATTTGCAAAAATTATAGCATATATAAAGACAGGCGTCATGATTTCAATGTAGAACTAGTCACAGCTAGACAGACCTTCTTCTCAAACCTTATAAACAGTGACTTAAACAACACTCGCACTCTTTATGCTACTGTTGAGAGACTGACAACCCCCCCCCCAAGTCAGATTGCCAGTGAAATGCTCTCCGACAGCAAATGTAACGAGTTTGATATTAGCTATTATGCCGCCCGCAGTTGCTACCAAGTTCTAGAAGAGATCAGATGTGCTAAAACCTTAGCCACATTTAAATACAGACTCAAAACTCATCTGTTTAGCTGTGTATTTGTTGAATGATTACTTTGCTTCATCCGAACTGATTGCACTATGTATAATCATTTTCTATTCTTAACTGTTTTAAATTAATTTAAAATACATTTTTGTATCATTTTGTTTTTATTTTATATATATATATATATATATATAATATATATATATATATTTAATTCCTTGTTTTATTATCATTTTATGTATATTTAACTTCCTTTTATGTAAAGCACTTTGAATTACCACTGTGTTTGAAATGTGCTGTATAAATAAACTTGCCTTGCCTTGCCTTACATCTTCTCATAGTTCTTTTCTTAACTGATCACTCTGCTGGATGCTATGACCAAACAAATCTGCTCAGCTTAACAACATGCCAGCCATATGTGCTTGGCCCCACAACTGCTGCTTGTCCTAGTCTACCTTTCTTATTTTCCTGCTCTAAAACAAATTTCCATGATGTTAATGCACAATTGTCCATATTTAGAAGTTTAAATAATAATAATAAAAAATAAACTTATGAGAAGCTAGAATTGTTACGTTGGCCTAAAGTATATATTTGTATCATTCTTCATCAGGGTCACAGTGCAGAGAACACTGAAAGCAGTCAAAGTCACGTCAGCCCTCTCAGCTGCATGTTAACCAGGTGACAATGTTTTATATGTCTGTGTGTGTGTGTGTGTGTGTGTGTGTCTGTGTGTGTGTGTGTGTGTGTGTGTGTGTGTGTGTGTGTGTGTGTGTGTGTGTGTGTGTGTGTGTGTGTGTGTGTGTGTGTGTGTGTGTGTGTGTGTGTGTGTGTGTGTGTGTGTGTGTGTGTGTGTGTGTGTGTGTGTGTGTGTGTGTGTGTGTGTGTGTGTGTGTGTGTGTGTGTGTGTGTGTGTGTGCGCGCGCAAAATATTTTACGTGTGTACAGTTGTTTGCTTGTGAAATATGTACATGATTGCATGGGGCCCAAGCTGCTGAAGATGATGGAAAAAAACGAATTACGAATTAGTTAAGTACGAATTAGTTATAGAAACAAAAAATATATAATTTTTAACCTTTTTAATTTTACTGTCTTGCTGTATTGTTTTTACCATCAACATATTTATCAGAAATATTATTTATTTATTTAGAGTTTATTTAGATAGGGACAGATACAAAAAAACATAGATACACTTAAACTGATGAATGATGAATGCATCATAGTGTTTTTAGCTGAAGCTAATTTACAACACTTGTCCCTAGTTGACAGCCAACAATCATTGCTTATGGCATAAGTCAATCAAATAGAAATAGCATTGTAACATGCACACACTAAGTATTTGGTGATAAGAGACTTTACCTCATAAAGTTACCCTGCTGTGTTTTCCAACATGACTGACCACCATATTTGTTGTCACTGTTATATTAAGGCAATAATAAAATCTCTATAATAAGATGACATGGGAGGGAACATGTTTGGTTCACACAAACCTTATGGTTTCCAGTTGTGTGTGCGTAAATATATATACACACACACACACACACACACACACACACACAAGCAACCTGTAACCAGAAGGTTTGTAAAAAATGTACAACTGATGAGTAGTTTACACTTTAGATTAGGGGATGCAGAAAGCTTTGTAAATGATTCATAACATTTATTGAGATAATAGTACAATGTTTGATGTAAGAGCGTTGTTGTGAGACAACCGGATTGTTATGGAAACACATGACATGATAGAGGTGGGGAAAAAGGAGGATAGAAAGGGAAAAGTGGAAACAAATAAATCAATAGATAGAAATAGGTAAGTGCTTTGCCGGTATCGTTGCTCGGTTGAAGTCGCCCAGTAAAAAGTCACAGGTCTTTACACTCGTAAGTCTTCACACTAGGAGGCTGAACACGAGGGCTGAGTGCTTCCGCTGACGCTTCTGCTAAGCGCAACTTAAATACACAGCTAATCCACTTGAGTGGAAACAGCTGTCCACGCCTTTCTAATTATCACAGCAAAGCCTATAGCACGTGAATGACTCGAATCGAAACAAAGTGCGGTTCAGTTTGCCTCCCTTTAATCACAGTTTAACATGTAGCAAACAGTCTTTTTGAACTTTCAAATTACAGCCAACGGCAAGCAACAAGCACATTTAGCATGAACGATTCAATAAAACAAGCAGTACACAAATCACTTATCACCACTAGCAGATATTTACTCTAAAAGACAGAAAAATTGTATTAAGCAAAATACGTACGCTCTCTTGCCGCCTCTGCAGTCAGTACGGTTATCCTGAGACAGGAAACTGCTGAGCGAGTTTTAAATATTTGTACAGTTGCTGTCCACCCCTTTCTAATTATCACAACACTTATGCGCTCTTGCCGCCTCTGCAGTCAGTACGCTTGCTTGCTGTATTTTTTTCTATTCTATCTGTTTTCTTTTTATTTATTATATAATTAAAAAAAAAAAATTCTACGTGTACTGCATTAAGCTAACTGAGCCTTGTTATAGCACTTGCATATCATTGCTCTTTTGTTGATTTGTATTGCTTCCATTGTCCTCATGTGTAAGTCGCTTTGGATAAAAGCATCTGCTAAATCACTAAATGTAAATGTAAATATATGAAGTTGGATATACAGTGCTACCCATAGGTTTTTTTATTTGGCCAGTAAAGACAAATGTTTAATTTTTTTAGTTTGCTGTGGAGTTTATTATTGCCTGTTTCCACACACACACGTTTTACCAACAAAAAACAGCACTTTTAAAATGTCAATCCCCCAATCTAATGTGAGCATAAGTATTGTGACAGATGTACAGATTTAAAAATTAGTATTTAGTTGCACATCCCTTGATTGCAAATTGCAATCACACAGTGAATCTGCAACCCATATACATCACCAGACTCTTGGTCTCATCCTTTAAAATGCCTTCCCCAAGCCATTTTCAACTGTTGCTTGTTTTGATGAGTTTCAGCCTTTGCTTTCTTCTTTAGCTGGTGAAATGCATGTTCTGTTGGATTTAAAGTGAAAGTGAAAGTGAAGCAGTCAGTTAAGTTTACATTATTTAGTAAAGTGATTTCCACTTTGATTAAAAAATATATAACAAATATGATTAATGTAACCTTTTTAAAGAAAAAAGGTAGTTTTGTTATAACTTTTGGAGCAAGGGCACTGCCATCTTGCAGTACCACAGCGTGTGACGTCACGGGGTTGGTTCGCTCCAATGGCCAGTGTAGTAAGCATTTCTTTACATTTTGAACACACAAATGTTATTTTAACACACAAAAAAAATTGTTTTCACCATCACTTGGATGAATATTCAACATCAAACTATCTATATAGTAAGTTTTGATTGTGGTATCACAAACATTGTTTTCATAATGCGAGGCTCAACTTGATGTAAACAAAAAACACTTCATACAGTATCATTAATGTCGCATTTTATTGTTATTCAGATCATTCAGACATGCATTACATTGACTGGTTCACCAGTTGAATGCATCATATTTTATGTTCACTTGTGAATACAATTAGCTTTCCTGCTGTTAATAGGACATAGTGTAACTAATCACCTATCTGAACGATTGGGCCAGTGCTGCTCCCTCAAAGTTTATAATTCTCGCAAGTTTTAAGCCTTGTCAGTTGGCAGGGACAGACCAAACTCCGGAACCAAGGACTCACTGCATCGGTGCCCAGCACTCTTTAGTGGTTCAGTCTCTACTGATTCTATCTTGCTGCCCTTGATACCTTGCAAAGGCAAGATGGGTGCTGGACTCTGAAAGCTCATTTTCACAGAGTACCAGTGAGAAGCTGCCTACCAAACACAAACTGTGGCAGACCAAGATGAGCTCAGAACTGTTCTCAAGTCCTGCCTCTTCTTGCGAAATGTTGAACAATTGAAAGGAATACCGTAGGCAAAAAATATTGACATTTAGATTGAAACATTCCATAGGAAAGACTTCTCCATTTGTTATAATCAGTCAGGTTCGACCACGGATGCACAAAGGTCTAAATCTGAGAAGTCCTGACAAAGTTCCTTCACTTTCAGCATTGATTTACAAGAATACATTTCAGTTCACAGTGCATAACTGTGTCATTACAGTTATCAGCTGTAATTTGTACTGTAATTTATTGTATTTTAGTGTATTAACCATAAGAGTAATGTAATTAGTAGCAAGTAATTAAAGGTCCCATGAAATCAAAATGTAAGTTTTTTTTGGGTGTTAGTATCAATATGTTAGGCTTAAGGTTATCTATAAGCCAGTGTGCTCCAAAACAGTGACAAAATTTGCATTTAGAAGATATAAACATTCAAAGTTTGCAAATTCGTCACTTCCGCCAAAACGGCTCAACAATCAAATGCACTCTATAACGCGAAGCGCCCGGCCCCTACACTATAAATAGACGCTGAAGCTGCAGCTGAGATCAGTCACTTGTTCACAGAATTTCCTGTACAGTGAATGGCCCATAGTGCACAATGTAGGCGATAGGGAACGATTCAGACAGTGTAAATATGCTTTCGATTGGGGCAAATGAGGTCTGGTTTTGCATTGTCACGCCAACCACGGCAGCGCTCACAGTCCAATCCGGACTTTGGCTCCGGTCAAGAGACGTGATCGCATGCAGTGGATCATATACGCAAGTCGGCATATATTAAACACTTTTAAAACTACACAGCCTCAGCATGATTATGATCACTTTTTTGTTTTACTAAGAGATTCATATTGAATCTAGGGGGTAATCTAATAGACTATGGCTGTCAAATGCGGCTTTACCGAGCTCAAGTACGGCTCTGGCCTGAGCAGATATAAACAAAATTCTATTGGCTATTTTAAAAAGGGTGCGGGGCTGCTCGTTATGTCCTGCCCTGTCTTCCTGTTTCAGTTGAAATTTCGTCACCACATAAAATAACTCAAAGCACTTCAGGGCAGCTTTAACTGTAAATTTACATTACATTAAATGCTATGCAATGATTAAAGAATATATGCTTTAAAATGAGACTTTAACTCATTTTAAAATAAACTTTACTCTTTCTACATTTTTTATTTTCACATTTGATACAAAAAATGATATTAAACATTAAATTATTAGGATTATGTGTAGTGCACATTTAGAGTCAAACATCACTGACAAAATTACACCAAAACACGTGAATGACTACATGACTAGAAATGATAACGGGAATAAACATTAACATAAATAATTGGTGGTAAAATAAATAAATAAACAACTAACAAATCACAAGAAAAAAATCACACAAGAACAAACAAGCAAGCAAACTACAAATCAACAAAAAAAGTGCAATAAACCATAAACTATGGTCAGGGATCATCTGTGTTTGTTTTGGCTTTGGGAGGTTGTCACGTGTTTTTGTTCTGTGACCTAGTTTCTTTTGTTCCATTTTTCCTGCAACTAGTTTGTTAGTTATTCTTTGATTTGATTAGTGTCTGCGCATGGTTGATTGGTTTATTTGAGTCCATTTAAATGTGCATTCATATCAAATCATAATTACCGTGACTACGAGATACCTATTATCACGTGCACGTGGAACTTGTAATTAAAACTTGTGAACTGGGAATTTTCTGTGGGCTACTGCTGCATTCACGCTAGGGCTGCAACTAAATATTATTTTGATAATCGATTAGTTGGCCGATTATTCTTTTGATTAATTGGATTAAATAAAATTATTTAATTTTATTGACAAAAAACACACTATTCCACATTCTGCTCAATGTCCTTCAAACTAACTGAATGCAATGAAAACATGCAGTGCTTAATTTAATAGACCACCTGTTATAAAGAGAAAATAAATATTTTAGGAATCGGTCAAAAAAAAAATCTAAAAATGTTATTGTCATTTATTGGGCAAATTACAAACAGAAACAACTAATTAGTATTTATAATAACAAAAATGGCCTCATAACAGCTTGCATTCTTGCTTGCATTGTTTATGTACTTTTTTGACTGTAATTAGGTATCTGAAAAAAACACTATAAAGTGCTGTGCCTTTCTTTCATAGATAAGTATTTAATTTCAATAATTATATTATAGCATTAGAAATAGCCTACTACTGTTACTAAAGAGCTTACGCATTTTGGAGGACTAACCAATACAGAAAGCTAAAACATGATTTTAGTAATCACCAATGCTGTTAGTTTAGAGCAGCAGTGGCACAAACCTTACATAATTTGTTAAAAACCTTACATAAATTTGTTAAGCATTGTATATAGTGAATATAGTTTAAATCTCTTTTAAAAATGTATATAATAATAAAGATAATAAAGACTCAGTGTTAACCAACAGGTGAGAGGAATGTTCTGCAGGAGCACACGTTCACTTTGATCACAGTCACGTCTTACTGTCATTTCTTTATCCTGTAAAAGGCGGTTATAGAGCGTCTCATATTTATATTCAGACAATTACATGCTATTATCCCTTTAAAGTTCCTACTCTCATAAAATATTCACTGCATGTTGTTGTTCTTAAATTAACTTTCAACAACAGATAATTCAGCACAATGGATATTTTTGCGCTGCATATCCTGTTAATTGTCTCCCTCTCTGTGTTCTGTCTGTCTGACGCGCCGCGCTGGTGCTCATTCAGTATTTTAAACTTAACACAGGCTGTCAGGACGGACCTTTATGCAAAAATGGAAATGCTCGCATGAATTTGTGACATTTATAGATAAGGATATGACCGTAAACTGAACGTTATTTGCACTCAGGATGCACACGCATGTGTCACAGCACCTGCCAGGGCAAGCCTTTACACTAATGCATTAACTTAAAGCTCAAAATAAAGAATTATCATGTTTTGGGCAGCTTGGATCACGTACTTCTCCCGCATCTCATTCTGTTTTCTCCACTATTTTTAGATCCTTTTGTCAGTAGAAATGCATTATTCAGTGCTGTAATTTGAGCAACCGGCTGAAGTTGAATGTGCACTGTGGGCATACCCGACTAATCGATAATGTGAATCGCTGTCGAAGATTTTCATAATCGATTTTATCGATTAGTTGTTGCAGCCCTAATTCACACCATATCGTAATTACTGTGATTTCGTGATGACAACATGTGACATTCTACTTGGAGCTGTTCACACCTATGGACAGGGAACTATCACCCTATCAATGCCTAAACATGGCGCCTAATGAATCTGAGGTGGACAGGTGGTACAAGTCGTAGCTGTCAGAAAACTCCCATTTCACAAGTTGCAATTACGAGTTCTACGAGGCCGTGAATGCTTTTTACAAGTTGCTATCTCGCACTATCGTAGTTACGATATGGTATGAAACCACCTACCATCTGACCACCTCATATTCACTACGTGCTATGGTTAGGCATTGATAGTGAGTGAGTCCTGAGTCCAAGGGTGTGAACAGCTTCAAGCAGAACATCATTACGACATGGCGTGAATGCAGCATAATCCTGTGTTTTCTTCTGTTCATGTTCAGTTCTCATTGCATTTAATCCGGCTGTTCTGTTCAGTTCCTGTTTCCAGTTTTGAGTTTGTGTAAACAAATCTAAATTGCTGCACTTAGATCCTTATTTGCAACAGTTTTGTGACAAATTGATGATACATTCCATCTCCTTACTGTTTGTAAGGTTATTCTCGCTTTGTGCAAAAATTGGATAAACTGTTGTGAATTAGAGAATGGTTTCATTTCCAAACTCTTATGAAATATGCCCAAATAAGACCTTAAAGGATACATAATTTATTGTACTTATAGATGTTAGCCAGCAAGTTGCCTGTCAAAAGGCCTGTCAAGTAGCTTCTTTCGTCATCCACATGTTTGAGCATACACTGGAAAATGACATGCTTAAAGGGTTAGTTCACCCAAAAATGAAAATTAGCCTTTATTTTACTCACCCTCAAAGCATCCTAGGTGTATATGACTTTCTTCTTTCAGACAAATCCAATTGTAGTTATATAAAAAAATTGTCCTGGCCCCTCCAAGACAATGGGGTAAGCGGGTGCTTTTTTTAACAGTTCAGAAGACGTGGAATAAAGTGTGCCTTTCCGTAATAAAATGTGCTTCACACGGCTCCAGGGGGTGAATAAAGGCCTCCTGTAGTGAATGCAAGCGTTTTTGTAAGATAAATATCAATTTTTCAAACGTAATAAACTTTTTTTCTCACTTCCACTGACTGTCATACACGGAAGCCGCTCCGTCAGATGACGTAGGACTTCGGCATTGTGTGATTAGTGACGAACGTGGAAAGAGAACAAAACAAAACGCTGGTCACGAATTTGAAGCACAAACTGAGTATTTGTAAAGAAAAATGTCAGAGGATTTCGATATAAGCCAAGAGGAGACTGGTTTCCCTTTGCTAAAGTAAGGAAACTTTGTGTCCTTTGCTCCTGCATATCTCAGAGGTGTGCGCACGACGCCTATGTCCTATGTCATCATGTTTAATACTTATGCACATGAGCGTTTTTGGGAATATTTGCCTAAATATTCACACTCAAATTCAAATGTTTACCCTACACACATACAAAGGAGGAAATTAAATCAAATGGTTTCATTGTAAAGGAAACACTTTGAACTACAATATATGAGTGTAATTATTTATAAATAGCATTATATATGTATCAAATATAACAATAAACACAAAAAATAGGCACTTTTTGATTTTTTTAAACAACTTTTTTATTAAAATCTGTAATTCAGGATCTATTAGGGCCTGCTCTTTGCAACTTACTTTGTTTGATGCCACTAGATACCAAAATGTACCAGAAAAAAATATTTTTCAAATAACAGCTTCCAAACAGGAGTTACTGCATCATAAATGAAGCAAGTGCAATTGTCATATTTTGCATCTACAAGTGTCATTTTGAGTTTCCTTTGCAAAAACAGGCTATATAAAACACATTACACCCAGAATCCTATTTTACTATGTGCCATAAGCACTTTTATTGATTATTGATTATGTTTCATTTAAAAAAAATAATATATAATTTTTTAATTTTCAATTTTCATTTTAAAAATTGCATGAGCGAATTGGAGAAAATTTCACATTTTGTGTTTTTATTATCAGATTTATTATTTCAGGAGACACAAGACTGTCTAAAATATCAAATATATCTAGTCTATCACAATCTAAAATAGAATCTACATCTTCCAGCTTTATAACATTCCATTTATGTGCATTATAGATTGGTATACTGTTTGGAGCATCAGCTGACCTGTTCACCTGTAACTCCATCATCTGTTGCCCCTGGACACAAGCTAACAGCTCCTCCATGTTGCTAAAGCTGTTTGTCACGGCTCTCCGCCCTTAAGAACGTCCAACAAACAAAAATATCTTCATCCACACTACATTGTAATAATCCATGTACAAACCCGATTCCAAAAAAAGTTGGGACACTGTACAAATTGTGAATAAAAAAGGAATGCAATAATTTACAAATCTCATAAACTTATATTTTATTCAAAATAGAATATAGATAACATATCAAATGTTGAAAGTGAGACATTTTGAAATGTCATGCCAAATATTGGCTCATTTTGGATTTCATGAGAGCTACACATTCCAAAAAAGTTGGGACAGGTAGCAATAAGAGGCCGGAAAAGTTAAATGTACATATAAGGAACAGCTGGAGGACCAATTTGCAACTTATTAGGTCAATTGGCAACATGATTGGGTATAAAAAGAGCCTCTCAGAGTGGCAGTGTCTCTCAGAAGTCAAGATGGGAAGAGGATCACCAATTCCCCCAATGCTGCGGCGAAAAATAGTGGAGCAATATCAGAAAGGAGTTTCTCAGAGAAAAATTGCAAAGAGTTTGAAGTTATCATCATCTACAGTGCATAATATCATCCAAAGATTCAGAGAATCTGGAACAATCTCTGTGCGTAAGGGTCAAGGCCGGAAAACCATACTGGATGCCCGTGATCTTCGGGCCCTTAGACGGCACTGCATCACATACAGGAATGCTACTGTAATGGAAATCACAACATGGGCTCAGGAATACTTCCAGAAAACATTGTCGGTGAACACAATCCACCGTGCCATTCGCCGTTGCCGGCTAAAACTCTATAGGTCAAAAAAGAAGCCATATCTAAACATGATCCAGAAGCGCAGGCATTTTCTCTGGGCCAAGGCTCATTTAAAATGGACTGTGGCAAAGTGGAAAACTGTTCTGTGGTCAGACGAATCAAAATTTGAAGTTCTTTTTGGAAAACTGGGAAGCCATGTCATCCGGACTAAAGAGGACAAGGACAACCCAAGTTGTTATCAGCGCTCAGTTCAGAAGCCTGCATCTCTGATGGTATGGGGTTGCATGAGTGCGTGTGGCATGGGCAGCTTACACATCTGGAAAGGCACCATCAATGCTGAAAGGTATATCCAAGTTCTAGAACAACATATGCTCCCATCCAGACGTCGTCTCTTTCAGGGAAGACCTTGCATTTTCCAACATGACAATGCCAGACCACATACTGCATCAATTACAACATCATGGCTGCGTAGAAGAAGGATACGGGTACTGAAATGGCCAGCCTGCAGTCCAGATCTTTCACCCATAGAAAACATTTGGCGCATCATAAAGAGGAAGATGCGACAAAGAAGACCTAAGACAGTTGAGCAACTAGAAGCCTGTATTAGATAAGAATGGGACAACATTCCTATTCCTAAACTTGAGCAACTTGTCTCCTCAGTCCCCAGACGTTTGCAGACTGTTATAAAAAGAAGAGGGGATGCCACACAGTGGTAAACATGGCCTTGTCCCAACTTTTTTGAGATGTGTTGATGCCATGAAATTTAAAATCAACTTATTTTTCCTTTAAAATTATACATTTTCTCAGTTTAAACATTTGATATGTCATCTATGTTGTATTCTGAATAAAATATTGAAATTTGAAACTTCCACATCATTGCATTCTGTTTTTATTCACAATTTGTACAGTGTCCCAACTTTTTTGGAATCGGGTTTGTATGTTTACTGTATATTCACTGAAATGCATACTGTACAACACTTTTCTATCAATAGTGTCCATCAGACTGTTAGCCGTGCTATCACGCTCTCACTATAACGATTTGATATAAAAACCGGAGAAAACACACTCAAAGTGCTCCTAAATGCTCACCAAACGCGCATACTCTCCTCTCCACGGTGCAGCTGATCGCTCTTCATCATCTATAACTTATATTTTTATGTCCAAAGATTGCTTTATCCGCAACGCCGATGTGTTTAGCCTTCCACTTCACCATTTCCGTCTACAAATCAGTTCAGACAATACATTTCTAAGCAGGAAACAGGGTCAGCAGTCCTCCAGACACGCTCTCTCACTGTGCGCGCCTCCACCCCCCTTCTCACTCAGAGGTGTCAATTTTCACAGTTCTCACTAGAGGTCTGCTACGGGTTCGGGTTTGTAGCTAAACCAAAACTATATGCAGAGGCTACGCTGCTTTCATAGACGCTCGCACAAGCACATTATTGCACACAGATAGAGATCGCGCAGCACACAAACAGCACAAAAACTTTTATTAGTAAAATAGCTTCGATAAGCTACTGACTCGCAAGTCGCAACGTTATATTTCTCTGCAATGAGGGGGTAAAATCGCTGTTTTTGAAGTAACTAAGCCTCATTGCTTGTAGAGAGAGACGTGCAGAAGCAGGTTCACATGCACGCGCATTTTCATGGCTATTCGTTGTGGGGGGAAAAAGATTTCGGGTTGAAACGTGAAAATGGTCTCGTTTGAAAGAAGAGATCCTAATCTAAAAGATAATATAGATTTTGTGGCTGTTTGCGGCTGACTGAAGCAGTAGTAAGAGTAGGAAAATTACAAAAACAGTTTGTGAAAAGGTGAGAAAGAAGACATTGCGATTCTATTATAAGATAATTTGATCTGTGATTGTCACACAATGAAATAATCTATATAGTCAGATTCCTGAAATTGAGAGCTTTCTTGTGGTATAGGAATTGACTGTATTGTGAAAAATATAAAAAATGCACATTCTTAGGAAAAAATCTTCACAATCAGTTAGGCGCAAAATTTGTGTGTGGGGCATATACAATTCTAAGCTTAATTTTACTGCTTTATGTATAAAACAAAAAGTTATGAATTTATTGTTAAGAAGAGGCTCTAAGCGTTCAAATGAAACCATATATGGGCTGATACCATATAAGGAAGGCTATGTAAATGAAGCATACATTTTTTTTTTACCCGTATCCGGGTCAGCAGGGTTTAAGTTTAATATAACTCTGATTGGATTTGTCTGAAAGAAGAATGTCATATACACCTAGGATACTTTGAGGGTGAGGGTGAGTAAAACAAAGGCTATTCATGATTGTTTTAGGCTACAGCCCTAGTTTTTTGGATAAGCTTTTTTTCTGGGACATTTGAAATTGAGCTCATTCATAGATTAATATTGCTTGTAGATGTTACTACACTTCGAGTCAAATTTTAAATCCATAGATACTACCTATGCAGTGTTGCATATTTTATTTGTAATATAATTGTAATCAGTAGAGAGTGTTTGGTTTTATATGCAGTTTTTTTATGTAATATATAATTTTCACTAGGAAATATTTTGTACAGTTTATGGTAGTGCACATAATGGTAATGCAACTCTTCCAACTTGTAATTAATTGTATAATTTTGTGTCAATAGACACATCTGCTTGTTCATTATACACTCAAGATAAAACACCAGTAGGGGGCTATGGGTCTTTTGATGATACTTTTAGAGCTTCTTATGTGTTTACTTTTTGAGAAAAAAACATGCATGAGTCCATCACTTGCAGAAATTAAATTAATTAACCCCAGCAGCCATCATCAAAAGCAAGACATCAGCCAGGTGCTCCTCTACCCATACACGCAAATTTTCGTAAGGTCTGTTCAGTAGTACAGAATAGAAAGCCTTTTTAACAGCTTGTGTATAGTTAAAATTTCAAAAATTAAACTATGATAGCATTAATAGAATGATAAGTTAAGCAAATTTAAATGCTAAATTTTTATTTCCTCAGAAACTGTGTCTTAGTTTACCCTGCCACCAGAGCTAACAAACCCAATCCTGTAACTACCACACAGCATTTTGGTAAAAACACCTGTATTGAAACCTGTTTCTATAAAATTTTATTCAATTCAATAAAATAGTGTCGTCAAATTACAAAATCACTGATAAATACTGATAATGGAGCAATCATGTACCCTATCCGAACTATACCTGAAGCATCATGTCTTGGTTTGTTCATTGTGTTATAGAGCCTTGCCCCCAGCTGAATACTTATCTACCTCTATTCATTTAACTGGAGATAAACAGACTGATGCTGATATACAGGCCTTCATCAGAGCCAGACACAACCTGCTCAACAGCACAGGTATTATTTACACACATTCCTCACACACACACACACACACACACACACACACACACACACACACACACACACACACACACACACACACACACACACACACACACACACACACAGCTGTCACAAATGGAAAGAGACTTGATTTAAACATATAAAATTAATTTGAATCATTTGGAAGGATATTTACAAGAAAAACTGGTTAGCCACAATATATTATTTTACTAAGGATGTGTTCACATATAGCATATAGCTCAGTTAAAATATACTAGCTGCAAATTAACTCAGTGCTGTTGCTGTTCATGGTGTAAGTGGGATTAAAAGGGCACAATGGAAAATATGTGACCCGTGCTGGCAAAATGAGTCGGAATGAGAGTTTTTTTTTTAAATAAATAATTTTTATTTTCACATCACCTGATATAATAATGATATATGACTTGTTGGTATCGGACAAAAAATGACTGAGCTATAGCCGTTTGAAGGTGATAGTGTCAGCAGATCTGATTTAGAGAGAAATTGAGTTAAAGTTCTCTGAAGATTCCAAACAAAATCACCAAGCATATTTTCCTCCAATTCTTTTCCTAATAATAATCAATATATTATTAGGGCTACAACGATTAGTCAACATTATCGACAATGTTGACAATAAAAAATTGTCGACAAATATTTTTTTGTCGAGTAGTCATTTGATCTCATATGACCAAATGTAAGAGCCTGCAAAACTGCTGTTTGACCAGCCACGCTGTAGACCAAGACTAATTCAGCCCTCCTGGATGCAATTCAAGAGAAGAAGACAGCACTTCAGCACTTCAAAGTGGTGTTTAAATGAAATATGCAAATATATGCTATGTGCTTTCCTCTCAATAATGAAATAAACATAACAATTGTTGTATGGATAACTTACGAGTCCCTGATTAGGATGCCTTTTCTGTGAATCTGTGTTATTCATATATATGTGTATGTGTATGTACGTGTATATATGTATATTAGTATTTATTATTATATATTTTTTTATTATGCTTATATATCTGTAACGAATCCGGCCTCTGTGGTTCCCCCTGATCATCACCAGATGTCATCACCTCCCGTAACGGGGTAAGGGCGCCTTCTACGACCTTCGTGAACACACGGGGAGACAGGGAGAGCCCGAAGGGGAGGACCCTGTACTGCCATGCCCGTCCTTCGAACGCAAACCGTAGAAACGGTCTGTGTCGCGGAAGGATCGAAACGTGAAAGTAAGCGTCCTTCAGGTCGATCGCTGCAAACCAATCCTGGGGCTGAATGCATTTGATCATGTGCCTGTGCGTCAGCATCTTGAACGGGAGCTTATGTAAAGCCCAGTTCAAGACTCGCAGATCCAGGATTGGCCGATGGCCACCACCTCCAAGTGGCGGCATTTCGTGGGCACAGGTGCACCGCGATTGCTCTCTCCACCTGGGGAATGCCCACGTACCCCCTGGCCACTCCGCCGTCGAGGGTAGTGAGGATGGAGGAGGCGGACGAGCGGCTTCTGGCCATGAAAGGGGCCATCCACGACTTCATCAGCTCCTCATGCACCTCCGGGAAGAAAGGCACCGGGGCAGACCGCGCCCCGCCCCCGCTCCGAGAAACCAATCATCCAGCCGCGAGGGCTCGGGACTGGGTCGGTCTGTTGACCTCCAGCCCGATGCTCACGGCTGCCCGGGCAAGCATGGCCTTCAGCTCTGGGTCCGGTGCGGCGGTGGCGACAACACCCGAGGGGGGCAGCCCCACCGCACCTTCATCCTCAGAGGACGTGAACCCATCCCCGGATGCTGCGATCGACATCCTATCTACAGACGGCGCACCGAATGAAATGCTGGGCGCCCCGTGGGACGGACCAGCGAAATCACCCGGGAGCCGAACGGGATGTTCGCTGCGTGAGGAGTAAGAGGTCCGTTGGGACGTACCCGGCGGAGAGGCTCTTACTACTCGTAGACAAATACTACTCCAATTCAGCTGAACACAATTTCCTGTTAATCACAATAAATGGCCAAGCAAGCGCCCGACACTGACAAGGGACGCGATACAGTACGAGACCAAACGCGATTTCAGCACGTCTCCACACAATAAACAAAACAAGCGCTTCCTAGCAACAACAACTGCACTAAACACTAATGAGTCAAGTAAATACACTTACTAGTTGTTCTCTATCATAGGTTCACTTACGCTGCATGAAGCTTTCACGCTTTGGGAACGCCTCTGGGCATGCCGATTGTCTGAAGCCCTTATAGAATCACGCCAATTCATTGGCTGATGGCGCGAACGCTACCCCTGACGCACTCACGTCGTCAGCTTATACTGGCGAATGCGTCATCTACTCCTCAGATTTCTCTGCCTTCACGAAGCGGCCACACTAGCCCTTCTGATTGCGATTTTTCTGGCCCAATACTTCATTTCAAACACGGATATTTCTCCATTTGCACTTCGGCGACTGCATTCAGTGGAACTTTGTTCTCCTCGCGGTGAAGTGCCATGGAATATCGACGCTGTCCAACCGCCGTGTGCTCGATTTATCGCGAGCGATGACCCGCACAGTAAGTGTGTTAAATGTTTGGGGTTTTCGCATGCACGCGAGGCGGTTTATGGGATATCGAAATGCAAATTTTGCGAGCATCTCCATCTCAGAACCATCCGCTCTCGGCTTGAGGTTTTTGAAAAGGAGTCATCCGTTTTTCCCCATCGCGCCCCGGAGGCCTCCGCGGCCCCCCGCGAGTCAGCGACCTGGGGTTCGGATGTTGAGCTCGAGGAGATGGAGAGTGAGCAGACAGGCCTCGCCTTTTCTCTCCCTCTCTCTCCCGAGCACGTGCGCGCGAATTCTCCGGTTGAATTCGCGCATGATTATCTTTATCCTAGCCCGAGGGCATGTGACACCGTCTCCTTCGGGCTAGATGATATACTGCTAACAGCAGCCTCCGACTCCGAGGATTTCGGGCCTGCTTTAGCGGATGCTAAAATGATGCTCTATCGCATTTCATTCACGAATGGGAGCGCCTACCAGGGGTATCGCTTTGGGTTCTCCGCACAGTTCGGTCCGGCTACACACTTCAGTTTGGGATGAATCCTCCCCGCTTCGACGGAGTTCAGCTGACAGTAGTAAACAGCGCCTCGAAGGCTTCTGTGCTACAACAGGAACTTTCCTCCCTCCTACAAAAAGGAGCGATAGAGGAGATACCTCAGTCGGACATCGAACAAGGGTTCTTCAGCCGCTACTTCCTTGTACCAAAAAGGGACGGCGGCCTGAGGCCCATTCTGGATCTGCGGCGTCTGAATTTTTCCCTTTACAAAGGGAAGTTCAAGATGCTGACGATGAAAACCATCATGTCTCAGATTCAAGGAGGGGACTGGTTTGTCACTATCGACCTAAAGGATGCATATTTTCACATCCAGGTCGTTCAGCAACACAGGAAGTTCCTACGGTTTGCCTTTGGAGGGAAGGCTTACCAGTACAAGGTCCTTCCCTTCGGCCTGGCCTTGGCGCCGAGAACGTTCACGAAATGCATGGATGCTGCACTGGCCCCTTTGAGGTTCCAGGGCATTCGTGTTCTGAACTATCTGGATGACTGGCTCATTCTGGCCCACTCCAGGGAGTTAGTGAGTCGTCACAGAGATATCGTTCTCCGCCACATTCATTCTCTTGGCCTCAGAATGAACGCCAAGAAGAGTGTGCTCTTCCCATCTCAGCGAACCGTGTTTTTTGGGGTTCACATGGATTCCATTCAGATGCAGGCCCGTTTGGCTCCTGCTCGGATATCCAATTTTACAGCATGTCTGACCTGCTTCAAGCTAGGCCATCATGTCTCGGTAGGTACCTGCCGCAGGCTGCTAGGCCTCATGGCAGCGGCCTCTCCTGTGTTGCCCCTAGGGTTGCTTCACATGAGGCCGTTCCTTTGGTGGATGAAAGAGCTGAGATTACACCCCATGATACCAGCCACTCACCTTATCAGGGTGTCGCGCAGTTGCTCTCGACCCCTTTTACAATGGCGGGACCCCACTTTTCTCCAGAGTGGGGTCAGAATGGGTGCGATCCACCGTCGCCATATGATCATGACGGACGCATCAATGACGGGCTGGGGTGCGGTCTTCGAAGGCAGACCGAGAGCGGGGAATGGACAGGAGAGTTCCTTTCCTGGCACATAAACTGCCTGGATCTCAGGGCTGTCTTCCTGGCTTTGATGCATTTTCTCCCCATTCTCGGGGAGCATCATGTCATAGTCAGAACGGACAATATGGCGGTAGTGTCCCACATAAACCGTCAGGGGGGTTCACGGTCGCGCACCCTGGACAGGCTTGCGCGCCGTCTTCTCCTTTGGTCCCAGGACAAGTTCCTTTCTTTGAGGGCAGTTCACGTTCCGGGAACGCTGAACTTTGCGGCTGATTTTCTGTCGAGACAGAAACTCAGGCCGGGAGAGTGGATGTTGAACCGTCAGACGGTATCCCAGATATGGAATCTGTTTGGCAAAGCGGAAGTGGACCTCTTTGCTTCTCAAGAGTCGTCCCAATGCCCGCTCTGGTTCTCCCTAAGCTTCCCGACAACTCTGGGCATAGATGCATTTGCCCATCCGTGGCCGAATGTCAGTCTGTACGCGTTTCCGCCAGTAAAGCTGATTCTCGGAGAGAGCTGGATGAGATCCCCCTGGGGAGGCATCGGATGGTCTCTGCCTTTATGCGTGGCGTCAGACGGCTTAGGCCGACTCGCCCGATGGCAGTTCCTTCTTGGGACTTATCAGTAGTCCTCGAAGGTCTAGTGACAGCCCCTTTTGAGCCCCTAGAGTCAGTTCCAGAGCGGATACTGACTCTTAAGGTTACTCTTTTGCTGGCGCTTACGTCATTGAAAAGAGTTGGAGATTTGCAGGCCCTCTCTGTCAGTGAGGCGTGTATGGACTTTGCCCCGGGTCTAGTCAAAGTGACCCTGCGGCCTAGGCCTGGTTACATTCCCAAGGTCTTGTCCACATCGTTTCGCTCTCAGGTGGTCACGCTTCACTCTTTCCATCCTCCTCCCTTTGCTTCGAGTGAGGATGAGAAGCTTCACATGCTCTGCCCGGTACGGGCATTGAAGCTGTATGTGGATCGCTCCAAAGTTTGGAGAAAATCCTCCCAATTGCTGGTGTGTTTTGGTGCTGGCCGCCACGGTCTTGCCACGTCAAAGCAGAGGATTTCTCACTGGGTGAGAGACGCCATTTCGCTGGCTTATGAGGCGCGGAACCTTCCTTCACCTCTTAGTCTTCGGGCGCATTCTACTAGAGGCGTAGCCTCCTCTCAAGCTCTTTTTAGAGGGGTACCCCTAGAGGATATTTGTGTGGCAGCAGGATGGTCCTCTCCGCACACTTTTATCAGGTTTTACAACCTTGATATTGATACGGCTCCAGGTTCTCAGGTCCTATCTGTTTGAACCAGCCGTACGTTGTTGGTTCGTTATTGGACCAGGTAAGGCAGCGTTTTTAGCTTGGCGTGTTTGATATATCGTTCCCAAAGCGTGAAAGCTACACGCAGCATAAGTGAACCTATGATAGAGAACGTCTCGGGTTACTCGCGTAACCCTTGTTCTCTTAATAGGGAACGAGACGCTGCGTTTGCTGCCAAGCTCCTCACGCTGCCGACAGGGTTCTTTTCGGCAGAGAAATCTGAGGAGTAGATGGCGCATTCGCCAGTATAAGCTGACGACGTGAGTGCGTCAGGGGCGGCGTCGCGCCATCAGCCAATGAATTGGCGTGATTCTATAAGGGCTTCAGACAATCGGCACGCCCAGAGGCGTTCCCAAAGCGTGAAAGCTTCACGCAGCGTCTCGTTCCCTATTAAGAGATCAAGGGTTACGCGAGTAACCCGAGACGTTTTTAACTTCCGCTGATAGACTGCTTCTCTCAAAGAGTATTACTTTACACTTCTATCTTCTGCTGGTGCTTAAACACACTTTCCTGTTAATCACAATAAATGGCCAAGCAAGCGCCCGACACTGACAAGGGACGTGATACAGTACGAGACCAAACGCGATTTCAGCACGTCTCCACACAATAAACAAAACAAGCGTTTCCTAGCAACAACAACTGCGCTAAACACTAATGAGTCAAGTAAATACACTTACTAGTTGTTTTTAACTTCCGCTGATAGACTGTTTCTCTCAAAGAGTATTACTTTACACTTCTATCTTCTGCTGGTGCTTAAACACACTTAATTTTTACATAATTTTTTATTTATTAAAATTTGTTTGATGATCTAAATCTTTCAAGTGTGACAAATATGCAAAAAAAAAAAACATTAAATTTTTGCAGGTGCTTTGCGACAAGTTTTATGCACGCGCTTGAGTGTGGAATAGGCTATGCCTAAATGCCTATATATTAAAGGATGTTTAATAGATTATTATATTTTTCAATTTAATATAAACATGTGACTAGTTGACTAGGGAAAAAGACAGTAGCAAAAACAAAAAATATTACCAGCACAGATGAAGCACAAACAAACAAGACTATGGTATTTTGGGTAAATTTGGAGTATGGGGGTGGGGGGGCTGAGTGATCTCCGAATGATCACTAAATATTATTTTCATATCTAAAAAAACCGAAGCAGCATAAACAACAAAATATACGGCACAATCCCGCACAAACAAAGAATACTTTTTATTTTATAGCATTAACGCGTTAGACTGCACCCCATAAACACAATCAAGCCTAGAAAAAAAAACTGTCAACCTTTAAAAGCTTATTGTATTACTGTAGTACTAGCAATGTATTATTTATAGTAGAGTATTATGAGAGAGAGATGACTCGGCGAGTGTGATTACCTGCATCTGATCCAGCATTCATTCTTCAGATCAATCTCATATTCTCAATAAAACATTAGTTTGAATGTCCGAAAGGCTCATATTATCCTTTTGAACAGTTAAATGAGATGCCTGATGACAGCGCTGCTCGGTGCATTTGTTGGCTGCGTACAAGCTTTTTGAAAGAAAAAATAACTTCCTTGTTCAAAACTGCGCTTTAGTATTTTTCCATTTAAAAGTCTTTACTGCCGACTCATAAAACAGTCTCTTGTCACGATCTAATGGCGTAACAATGTAATTAAAATCACCGTCATGAACACACACACACACACACATTAGTTTCCTAATACTAAATACTACTATTATTTATATAAAATATTATTTATTGAATAATAATTTAATAAACTACAATAACAGCCATCATAAAAGTTGCTAGGCAATTCAGTCAAAAGTACAAAGGCAGCGCTCTGACATACAGCATTTAAGTTACATAAACATGGTGCTCACATCTCCAAAACATTGAAGCTAATTTTCAAATAGACGTTATCTTTATTACCAAACCACATATTTAATGTCCAAACGAGTACATTCTCGCATAAACATCTCTTAAAACTACATTCCGTAACACAAAAACAGTATTATTCTTAAATTATATAACTTCCTGCTGTGTCTAAAAGGCGTCCGTATGGCTTCTCAGATAAACCTAGCATATAAGTAAACCTCTGCTAAACTAATCACAGTTGTCCAATAAGTCAACACAACAGGTACTAATAATCAACAGAGTAATTTTTGTCAAGAGGAATTATGAGAAATCATGATTTCATCATACTTTTAATGTTGATGATGTTTGCCTTTTCTACAGTACATTTTGAGGCATATGGATGACCTTAATGTTTCTAACCCGATTGGGTAATTATAATGTTTCTTTGTGTTTCTTTGTTTCAGGAGTGACAAAATAAGAACAGTTATAATTAAGAACAAAGGAGGACAAAAAAATGAAGTCACACATTTCTGCAAAACTCTGGGCCAGGTCGATACCTAAAGGCCACCTTAATGACTCCTGAATATGTAAAAACCCTCATGTCTCTGGTTCAGAAGGAGCTGGGCACACTGACAAATATAACAGCATTATTTTATATTACATATCACAATTTACAACCTGGCTGGTTATTAATCTGTTACCTTTCAGTGGAGAACTTGCTGGAATGAGGAAATCGATTTAAGGAAGATGTAGTTGCATAGCAACCATGTAAATCATTGGTAAATGCACTTGTCTCACCTGAGCAAATGTGTTTACAAGTTATTGTAAGTTTTAACCTGATCAGAGCTCTGTCTCCCTGCCAAACCCAATGTAATCTTATTTACAGAGTGATGAAATCATATCCTTTGTTTGTTTTAATGTTTTTCAGAAACTATAATTCATTGTTGTGTGTGTATGCATATATATATATATATATATATATATATATATATATAATATACAAGTTCTACTGTAAAATAATGTCACTGTTTCTTATTGTTTTATGTTCTATGGTCTCTTATAAAACTGTCTGTCAAATCAGTTTGGCCAATTCGCTGTTTGCCTGTAGATTTGTGAGGTGTAAGAAGATTCTCTTTTCAATGAATGGTCAATTGCTTCTGGCTTCACTACTGTTTCGGACGCTCTTTCTTACTCCCTGCTTATGTACTTTGCTCAGATTTTTCTAAGATTTCAACTTCAGCAGATCAGCACAGGGCTCAAACAAAACATTTTTGGCAGAAACACTAAAAGTAAAACCTTTTCAGGGCTGGAATAAAAAAAAAAGACTCTTTGCCTCCCACTGCCAGTAGCTTACATTCCGGAGATGGGAAAACACAGCTGCCTACATTCAAACAATAAAAGGAGTGAACTTCATCGACAACTTGCAAGTGTCTTTTGGTAAGTACATGTCTTTTGAATATCTAGGTATTGCGTTGAAAGGTGCTCCACGCATTCTATTCATCTTTATTTACAGGCCTCCAAAATACTATCCAGCCTTTGTTGAAGAGTTCACAGAACTGTTAGCAATTATTTCCTCAGAGTTTGACTGTTTTGCTATTGCAGGGGATTTTAATATTCAAATATATAATGCAGAAATCAATACTACAAAATACATTATGACTGTGAAATTCAGTAAGAAGACTTGCAGACAATAAAAAACACCTTTGAGAAAATCAAAAGGAGTACAGAGTATTAAAGACAATGCAGAAATGGAAATTAGAAATGGAATGCATAGTCTAAATAAAAAAAACCTGGATGACGAGTTATTTCTTACTGCTAAATTCTGGAAAAACAGAGGTGTTAATTATCGGACCTAAAGCCACCACAAGTAATAACCTAGAACACTGTCTAACACTTGATGGCTGCTCTCTCGATTCTTCGTCATCAGTCAGGAACCTAGGTGTGCTATTTGATAGCAATCTCTCCTTTGACAGCCACGTTTCTAGCATTTGTAAAACTGAATTTTTTAATTAAAAAAATATATCTAAACTGAGACCTATGCTCTCAATGTCAAATGCAGACATGTTAATTAATGCGTTTATGACCTCAAGGTTAGATTATTGTAGTGCTTTATTGGGTGTTTGTTCTGCACGCTTAATATACAAACTACAGATGGTTCAAATTGCAGAAGCTAGAGTTCTTACTAGAACCAGGATGTATGACCACATTAGCCCGGTTCTGTCAACACTGCACTGGCTCCCTATTAAATATCGTATATGATATTTTATTAGCAAAGTTCGGGAGGAGCACGTCAGATAATTAGCCTAATTAACACAAGAGGAATACACTAAAGTTAATCAACGCATAGGTATAAATACAGCTGACATACCTCTATCTATTGACGGTCAATCAGCATCCCTCCACCGCCCCTTCTCCACACTTGAGTTCTACCACTTGAGTTGTTACCACACTTATATGGGGGGGGTACTCTGGGTTCGGGCCATTCCAGAGTTCGGAGCCCTTTCCCGGACAGCACGCCAATTACGCATTACTATACTCACCAAATACGCATTACTACTCCAGCTAATTATATGTAAGTGTGAACTCCTGAAAGATTTTTAAATCTTGTTAATTACTTATAAAGCCCTGAATGGTTCAGCTCCTCAGTAATTGAGCGAGCTCTTATCCCATTATAGTCCTCCATGTCCACTGTGTTCTCAAAACTCTGGCCATTTGATAATACCTAGAATATCAAAATCTGCAGGGGGCAGATCCTTTTTCTATTTAGCGCCCTAAACTCTAGAAAAATCTACCTAACAATGTTCGGGAGGCAGATACACTCTGTCAGTTTAAATTTAGATTAAATACTATTTCTTTAACCTGACTAACACATAACACACTAATACACTTCTATTTCAAATCTTTTTATTAACATTTTCAGTGACAGTTACAGAATGGTACATCATAGAAAGAAAAGTAGTAAACCACAGGAAACTGTCCATCATTAATCTCTCCCACAAACCTTCCCCAACCCAAATATCCCCCAAAATGATTAAAAAAACAAACTAATAATTATAAATAAAATAAATAAACCAGTAATTAAAGAAAATAATAACAATAAACTTTAAATTCCTTCCGAAGTCAGTTTTTTAATAGTTATGAATCGTTACCAGTTGGAGGTGAACAAGGTAAACCTTTAATGTAATTTAAGAAGGGATCCCAAGTCTTGTAAAAGGATTTAAGTGAACCAGAGAGTGAACATCTCAATTTCTCAAGCCCAACACAATAGAAAATGTCCTGTATCCACCTGTCATGAGATGGAGGGGAAGTATGCTTCCACTTAAGTAGAATAGCCCGTCTGGCCAAGATTGTAGTGAAAGCAATGACTTTACGATCTCGGGCCAATAAATCTGGTAAAGGAGAAACCCCAAAAAGAGCTAGAAATGGGTCAGGGACAATGTTAATGTTAAGAGCTTTTTTAAGCGTCTCAAATACATAAGACCAAAAGGTTACTAGCTTCGGACATGTCCAAAACATATGCAGATGATTAGCAGGTGACTGTTTGCAACGGTTGCAGGCAGCACTCCTGTCAGGGAAATTTTTGGCCAAAATGGGCATTGGTTAAGTGAGCTCTGAATAGTATCTTGCACTGTATTAACCCATGCCTCGCACATATGGAAGAGGAATGCACTTGGTTCAAGATGCTATGCCATAAGTCCTCAGTGATAGAAACTCCCAGGTCTTGGTCCCAGATATCTTTAAAAGTGTCAGTAGGGTCTGCAGTAATAGAAGTTATTAAATTATAAATGACAGAAATGAAATGCCTACGGCTAACATTTAGAGCAAGAAAGTGGTCAATTTGTGATTCAGGGGGACGATTAGGAAAGTGAGGGAATTGCTTCTTTATAAAGTGCCTGATTTGAAAGAACCGAAACAAGTGATGACTAGGTAGATTATACTTTTTAGATAAGGAGGAGAAAGAAGCAAATACCCCCTCCTCATAGAGATCATTAATCTTGAGAAGGCCATTAGATGTCCAAAGGAGAAATGCAGAATCTAAGCTAGATGGGGAAAAAATTATTGTTAAGGATGGGCATGCAAGTAGAGCCCCTTTGTAAACCGTGATGTTTTCTAAATTGGACCCAGATTCTGAGGGAGCTGGTTACTATCGGATTATCTGAGACTTTGTTTACAACTAAGGGCAGTTGCGAACAAACAATAGAATAAAGGGTATTTTTCATTGACGAAGTTTCCATATGTACCCAGGGAGGACAATTGTCTGAGTAGTTGTCTCTATTCCAAAAGAGAAGCTTTTTAATGTTACAGGCCCAATAATACTGCTGGAAGTTAGGAAGTGCAAGGCCTCCTTTAGCTTTAGGAAGTTGTAGAATTGACTTCTTGAGGCGAGCAGGTTTATTCCCCCATAGAAATGAGCGTAAAATACTGTCCAAGCCAGTAAAGAAAGATTTATTAATACAAATAGGTATGTGTTGAAATAGGTACAGAAATTTTGGTAAGATAACCATTTTGACCAAACTGGTCCGACCTACTAGAGATAAAGTCTAGACATATCCAATTTGGATTTGTCAAGTAGTGGCTGAAAATTTCTCGTGAACAGCTGTTCTGTTTGAAGCCATCAGAGGCAATCTTGAAAGGTAGGAGTGTACAAAGTGTTTTAGCTTTAACCAGCTTGTAGCCAGATTTGGCCAAAATTTATCTAGGATATCCAAAATTGGGGGTAGAGAGGCAGCTGGGTTTGAGATATACACATCAGCATAAAGAGAAAGCTTGTGAACTAAACCATGACGACTCAAAACCATTGTGACTACGGAGCTCTAGAGGTTCTATGGCTAAGTTAAAAAGTAAAGGAGAAAGGGGACAGCATTGAAGAGAGAAGGGGGGAGATCGTATGCCATTAGTATATACAGACGCCGTAGGAGAGGAATAGAGAAGTCGGATGAGATCGTAGCTTCCACCCTATCAAAGGCCTATCTAGGGACACAATAATTTCAGGCAGGTTGGGCGAGAAAAAAAGAATGTTGAGAAGCCTTCTGGTATTAAAAAATGAGTGTCTTCCTGGGGTGAAGCCTGTTTGGTCCAGCAAAATTAAAGATGGTAATACACGTTCCAGACGAGAACATAAAACTTTAGCCAGAATTTTAAAGTCTACATTTAAAAGTGATATTGGTCTATAACTATCGCAAGAAGTAGGATCCTTATCCTTTTTGAGGAGCAAAGAAATAGAAGCATCAGATAAGGTAGGTGGAAGGAAGCCCACTTTCAAAGAGTCATTGTAAAGATTTACTAAAATAGGTGCTAAAAGGGAAGCAAAAGCTTTATAAAATTCAACTGTAAAGCCATCCGGGCCAGGAGACTTTCCAGATTTCATGGATTTAATCGCTTCCTGTATCTCTAATTCTGTCACTGGGTCGCCTAAATTCTTAAAAATGTTTTCATCAATTGTGGGATATTCAAGCGAGTTAAGAAGATCTAAATTTACAGTATTATTTGAAGAGCTTTCTGAAGTGTATAGTCTAGCATAATGTTCTGAGAGCACCAAGTTAATTCCAGCTGGTTCTGTAACTAATTCACCTGTCTGAGACTTGATGCTCGAAATCCATCTAGAAGAGCTAGCTGATCGAGCTTGGTAAGCCAAAAGCTTTCCAGCTTTGTCTCCATGCTCAAAAAAACGTTGTCTACATTGTTTAAGTTGTCTCTCTGTTAGATCTGTCATCAAAAGGTTGAATTCTGAATGTAACTGAACTCTTTTAGCATAGAGAATAGGTGAAGGGGAGGAGGCGTAAGAGGCATCTAATGTAGACAATTTGTCTGCTATCGAAGACAGTTTAAGTTTTTCAACTTTCCTTACATGTACTAATACACTTCTAATATTCAAATCCGTTAAAGGAATGTTAAGCTGCATTAATTGGGTCAACCGGAACTGGGAACACTTCCCATAAAACACGATGTACTTGTTACATCGTAAGAAGATTGACATCTACGCTAATATTAGTCTGGTTCTTTCTTATTCCGAAGGTCACCGTAGCCAACCGATCTAGTCCTTATCCAGCCCAGATGGTCACTGCAGTCACCAGATCCAGGCTGCATCCAGATCAGATGGTGGATCAGCACCTAGAGACAACCTCTACAGTCCCTACAGCCCTGAACGTCAGCAGAGTCTAGGACACGTAGATGAGCCCCAGAGACAGATCTCCAGTGAGGACCCATCACCTAGACAGCCATCGGGAAAGGACCACTTTGGACCCTTACAATCTGACTTTGCTGCAGTTGGAACAAACTGCTGGTTCGTCTGGCCAGAGGGGAACTGGCCCCCCGACTGAGCCTGGTTTCTCCCAAGGTTTTTTCTCCATTCTGTCACCGATGGAGTTTTGGTTCCTTGCTGCTGTCGCCTCTGGCTTGCTTAGTTGGGGATGCTTCATTTCCAGCGATATCATTGACTTGATTGCACAGATACTATTTAAACTGAACTGAGCTGGATGATGCCATCACTAAATTCAATAATGAAATGCCTTCAATTGAAAATTGAGTATTAAATCATCAAGTCATTTTACATCATTGACACACTATTTTCCTATTTTGATATTGTGCAGTTGCTTTGTTACAATTAGTATTGTTCAAAGCGCTAGATAAATAAAGTTGACTTGACTTAAATGTCCTTGTATTTCGCTTCAACCTTTCCGAACTTTATGAAATATTTTTTTACAGAAGGTTCGATTGGTGTATGTGTGTGAGGAATTGGAAGCAAGCAGAATCCGGTTGTTTCTTAAGCAAACTCAGCGTCATCGCACATCTGGTTAAAAACTAACCTCAGAAGCGATTCTGACATTCTCAGAATTGATCCAGAACCGTTGGAGAGAGAAACGCGATGCATCGATGGATCGATTTTTTTCTCTCTCACCCCTACATATTATCATCTCAAAAACATTGCAAGAATTACATGTTTTGTTTCCAGTCAAGACTTGGAGAAACTTGTTCATGCCTTTATCACCAGCAGTGTGGACTATCGTAATGGTCTCTTCACCAACCTTCCCAAGAATACCATTAGACAGCTGCAGCTCATACAGAACGCTGCTGCCAGCATTCAAGAAATGCCAGAAAAGAACCAGAAAATCTAAGCATATCACTCCAGTCCTCACGTCCTTACACTGGCTTCCAGTTACATTTAGGATATATTTTAAGGTACTTTTACTCATTTATTAATCACCCAATGGCCTAGGACTAGATTGCAGATATGCTCACTGAATATTAAACTTACAGACCACTTCAATGATTAAGATCAATTCAGTTAGAAATACCAAGGGTTCACACAAAACAAGGCTTTTAGCTATTTAGCTATTATGCCCCCCACAGTTGGAGCCAGCTTACAGAAGAGATCAGATCTGCTAAAACATTAGCCACATTTAAATCTAGGCTCAAAACTCATCTTTTTAGCTGTGCATTTACCGAATGAGCACTGTGCTACATCCGAACTGATTACACTGTATTTTATGTATAATCATTTTCTAGTATGATTATTTTACTTTATTTTATGTAAAGCACTTTGAATTACCATTGTGTATAAAATGTGCTATATAAATAAAACTTTTCATGCCTTGCCTAAATTGGTATTTTCTGCTAAGAGCCTCTTTTGGGAGAATAACATTTTTTTTTGTTTTTTTAAATAACTTATTCAACAGTAAATAAATGTTAATACTTAGAAGTTGAAATTTCTCTGCTCAAAAATCTTAAGACTGTGATCTGGTCATTTTTGTTTTATGATGCAATATTTTGCATGACTATGAATAGATTTGTTTGAGCAATGAGGTTCTGAGCAGTAATTTGCATAAGGGAGCAGCACTTTCATCAGACTGAACAGGCATAAAGTGGCCTTTCTTTGCTTACTTTATTCATGTAATTAGTACAGTGCAGATCACATGTATAATTATTATAAGACCATATGTATTATGTGCAATAACATGGTAATTTATAACTTTAATTATAACTTTATAACTAATTGCTTTAATCTAATGTTTAAGACATTATTTCCTGATTTTAGACAAATTAATAAAAAAAATTATAACAAGCTTCATATTTAATATATTAGGAAATGTTAATTGATAATAAATAATAAAACATTTCAGTATATACAAGCAATAAGTCACACATTTCAAATATATTTCAAATTGCTTTAATATTAGCAGCAATATTATTGGAGATGAACAGTGAGAAGCCAGCCATCTCTTGACTCTCCATTATTTGAAACTGCTTCATTGTTTTATTATTTATTGATTGGGATTATTTATTAAATGGTTTTTGAGAGTTTTGGGGGGTTGTTAATAGTATATTTTATTGATTGATTGTGATACAATATTAAATCACAATTTTTATCCTAGCATACATCTATTTTGCACACATATCTTGTTATGTTTAATCTAACTTGTAGAATGTGATTTTTTTTACCTTAACCATATTCAAATACACATTCAAATGACCATAGCTCAAACTATATATATTTCTTTATTTATTCATACACACATAACTGAACTCAAGTGTAGTGGTTCAGAGATTTGAAAATAGTAAATATTGAGGTTTCATATATTGGCATATATGTGTTTGCCACTGGCAAGGCTGTAGATCAGACATGCCTAAAGTAAACATATTACTGTGATGAACCGATGGTGAGACGTACAGATTATCAGATGACTTTCCTCTTTTTGTTGTGTGCTTAGGTACTCTTCAAACTAATTGATTTATGATTTAAAACTTTAAATGGAAAAGATAAGTTTTGGTACAAGAACATGAAGCCATTGGCAGAGAGTACTGACTGTAGCTTCTAACCACTTCAACCCCCTTTTTAACTTCACTCACGGTGTCTTCTGCTCTCCTTCCACCAATATTTGCATGCCAGGTCATAAGGTCTCATTCTGGCATTCATTACACAAGAGAGTGATTTGCCTGTCACATAAACAGAGTAAATCCACACCCAGTAAAACCATCCTGCAGCTGCATCGGCAGACAGGTGAGCCAGGCGACCAAAGGAACCATGCTTCCCTTGTTTTCGGGAAAGTTATGCCAGTTTCTCAGCGTATCTCGGTTCCCTTCTATCCTGTTCCTTGGAATTGTTTATGTAGCCTATGTCCTTGTTGGAGGGCTGATCTTTTGGAAACTAGAAGGATGGTATGTGTTGCAACAGATTGATCTCCTGAAAGAGAAAAGAATGAAACTACTTGAGAAGTACCCATGTGTGGGTCAGAATGGACTCCGAGAACTTGCACAGGTATGATTGGAGAGTAGATGTTGCACACATGTATTTATTCCTCATTAACAACAGTATCAGTGTTAGGAAGGATCAGTGAGGGTATGTTTGGAATTTCTTTTTTTCTTCGTATTTTTACATTTATCTATCTATCTATTTAACCGTTTCAGTGCAAATTTATGAAGCAATTTTCATTCAAATTAACTGCTTTTGGTTAAAAAATGTATTTAACATTAAAATGTGTGCAGAAAATAATCAAGACCACGAATCAAGAAACCTAGACCAGTTTGTGGTTGTTAAACAAGATTGACAGTTTATAATTTAATCTCCTTTATTGGTAATTTTGTAATCTTTTTACATAGTATTCTGTTTATTGGTCTATTTTTGAAATCTCTTACATAATTATTTAGCTCTTTTGGGGAGACACTGCAGACAAAAAACCCTTTTTTTAAAGCAGTTGTCAAATTTGAGATGTTAGGCTTTTTGATTTTTCATAAAGTATTTTTTCAGACTAGTGGAAAGAAAACATCCAAAAGAAACTGTTAAGTGTTTCTTTTATAGCACTTTGTCTATTTGCGTCAATACATTTTAGAATACATATATTTAAAGTCTGTTTTCTCAAAATGAATTTTTTCTCCTACACTGAGCCATATATCTCCACTTCAGCAGCACACACACACACACAAACTTTAAATTTTTATTCCTGTCTATATCCTGAAGGTTTTTACAGAGGGATTTGTTCATATATAATTGGCTTGATTATATACAGCATTTTATTTCCCCAAAAACTTTTGCAAATGTATTGTTTTCTGTCTGTTCCAAGTATTTTCTGAATTATGGATTTACAAAATGTCATACCCAAAATTCCCTCTGTAAAAACTTTTGACTCTAATATGTAAAAAGAATTAAATAAGAATTTTGAAACTGACTTCATCCAGTGTTTATATTTTTGCACTAGAAATGTATGCAAATGAGCGCATATTTCAATAAATAATGCCCCATTTGCATATTTAAACCTAACTTTAAAAAAAACTTGTAATACAATTTTTTTTTGCAATTTTCAATTTAATCAATCAATTAGGTATGTAAGGCGATAACTATTAGTTTTTTTTTACCCTATTCACCTGCTGTGTCTCGCCTTAAATGAAATGGCCTTTTTGTGAAAATAATATTTTCTGCTTAAGTAGATAATAATAATAATAAAACTTGACAATGTGACAGTTTTGTTATCATTTTAACAGATTTGTGTTAACAGAACACAACTGTTAAATGTAATTCACATGTGCTCTCTGGTTTTTATTGTAATTTCATGTATTACAAATAAGTATAGATTGTCACTACTGTTTTAAAGATGATAAAAGCTGCTTCCCTGAGTGGGTTGAGTCCTGACAGCAATGACACCGCAGATGGCTTCTGGAAATTTACCAGCTCGTCTGTGTTTGCTGCAACAGTGGTCACAACTATTGGTGAGGGATGGAATACTTAACACTGAATTTGAAAGTCCAGTTTATTGCGTGGCATCTATAAAGATGGGTAGAGATTATATAGAGTTTTCATCTTTTTTACAGGCTATGGGAATATAATTCCACTGACGACAGCTGGTCAAATCTTCTGTGTGTTGTTTGCACTTTTTGGCATTCCCCTGAATGTAGTGATCTTAAATAGAGTTGGAAAATGCATGCTGGCCATTGAAAGGAGTTTTTGCAATTTTCTGGAGAAAAAAATAGATAGAGGGGTGAGAATTTAACTGTTTTTTTTTTACTGTCAGTAAAGATTATGAATGAATGAATGAATGAATGAATGAATGAATGAATGTGATAAGCAATATAACTAGAAATAATTATGCTTGACCTTTATGTGCAAACACACTGTACCCATGATTCTGTTCCTTCCCACAGAAATGTGTAAGAATATCCATTCACAGTATATCTTTTGTGAGCTCAGCATTTCTGTACTTTCTGGTTCCTATGCTGCTTTTTAAAGAGTATGAGGGATGGAGTTACGCTGAAGCCATTTATTACTGCTTCATATCACTCAGCACTATTGGATTTGGAGATTATGTTGCAGGTAGGAGACTACACATTTAACAATGAACATAACACAATTAACAAACTATTTATACTTCAACTTTTGTACTTCAGTATTTTTATTTGTCAGCATGTACCTTTAGTATGAAGCTTATGTATTCACACCCTGGTAATTAGATATGGACTATTTAGCTGTGTGTGTGTGTGTGTGTGTGTGTGTGTGTGTGTGTGTGTGTGTGTGTGTGTGTGTGTGTGTGTGCATGAAGCCTTCTTTATTTTACTGTTAATCCTCTGAAAGTTCTTCACATTTTGTAATTATTCTAGTCAGGAAGTGACATCACAGCTTGGGTTGCGTGTCATTCAAAATTGATTTGGAATTTTCCTGAATTTGAATACTAAATTGAGGTAGCAAATAAGATGCAGAATTGAAATTCAAATTTTAAATATGTTTAAGCCAGTAGAAATTAATTAAAATAAATTAAAGTTAATGTTGCATGTATAACATTTAATAATATATTTAACACATTACATTTTATAATAAATAATAAAAAAATTCTAGATATGGTGAAACAACCAGACAATCTTTAAAACAGAGCTAAACTTCAATATATAATTAATTTAAATGATTAGGTTAATAGGTAAATGTGATTGGTTAACAAAATAATACATATACTTTATAATTTACTTACATATAAGGGTATGATGAGAGTGCAAAGAGGCATATTGTAATAGGCATACTGAGTCAAAATTGTTGTAGAAATTATTTCCATGCAAAACTTATGTTGGATCAATCAAATTCCTCTGTTGCGGCTGTGTTGGATTTCTATAAACTGCAATTCAGTAAATGTATCATCTTAACATTGCATTACATCAATTTTCAAAAATCCAATTTGATTCTAATTATATCATCCCAAAATCTTTACATCACTTTTTTTCCTGCCAGATCACAACCCAGCAATAAACTACCCAGAGTGGTACAGTTGTATGATGGCAGCCTGGATATTCTTTGGCCTGGCCTGGCTCGCTCTTCTGGTCAATCACTCCATTGATTTACTTGAGAGTCTGAATGCTTACATGAAAGGAAGGAAGAATGCACAAACACAAGTGGATGAGTCCAAAGAACAGCCAGAAAAAGGACTGAAAGGGGAGGAAACATAAAACATGAAAAAATTATTTTACAGTGGTATGAAAATCAGGAGGGTGTCTGGTGTATGAATAATGCTGTATCTACTCATCATTAAACAATATATGGTTAATTATAAAGTTAAATACTCAATGTTTAAAGTTTCCTTCAAATTTACCGATAAAATTAAAATAATAGTTTCTTCTAAAAGCTGAGCTAAATGTTTTGAATATGTTTTGATTTGACAATAATGAAATTTGAGCATCACTTGTCTGACTGGCAGTGTTTGGTTTGAAAATCTTGATTGATTCATTTAAAATGAATTGCTGTCACACCACAAACCACCAGGCCTGTTAAACTCACAACAGTGAAATAATTAGTTTATTTATTATATAACACCATTATTTCATAGAGTGGTAATATTACATATTTTTCAGATTTCTCTTAATCAACATATTTCAGTGATATTAAACTAAAACATCAGTTCATAATCATTTTGATGGTATCTTTGTTCGAGTGTGAGTTATACAGTGACTTAACTTTTGTTTTGTGGTATGGTGAGGTTTGTATAAATGCCACAATAGTTTTTGCTGCCCCAACATAGGCATGCATTAGCTATCAAACACTTTTCAAACAAAACATTTAAGTTTTGATACTTAATATACTTGTGATATGTAAATCTAAAATAAACCGATAAATATCGGCAACATGTTACATAATTATACCACATAATGTAGATCCCAATTCCTGAAAGAAAACAATCAAGCAACCTATTGATATGGTTACCCCCAAATGCTAACATGACTTCTGTGTGCAAGACTCTATTTGGGGCTAACTGACAATACACACTCTAACCAAGTACTGTTAATACATCATATGTCTACAGTAACTGCAGTTGTGTGTTGAGCATCACACTGAAAGAATTTCTGCTGTGTAACAGATAAGGATATATTACGGATCCCAGGACTTCCAAGTATGTAATGTGAATCCAGGTAAAGTGGGCCAATAAGGCTTGATTTCACTGTACATTGTCATATAAAATAAATGGTCTTGATTTAAAGGAACACTGTCTCTTCGAATTATGAAATAAGTTCTGCTAATGCAGTTTGACACTGGTGATTGTGCCCAAACTTCAAAGGAGAACTCCCTCATCAAGAAAGGTAGTAAAAGCCCTTAGACATTATGATTTTATGAAATTCTACAAAGGTTATTCATTAAATGTAAACAAATATTGTTGTAACAGGACCAGTTTTATTTGATACTGCAGGTAACAGATTAAAATGCTAAGAATAATAAAAAAAATTGTAATATGTATTAGAGGTCGACCGATATTGAATTTGACCGATACCGATAGCTAAGTTTGACCATACTTGCCGATAACCGATTAATTAACTGATAGTTTTTAAAATGGATACTGGATAAAAAATAAAGACATAACTGAATCATGAAAATGTGCTCTATTAAATAAATATGATTATCTCATATGTCTAAAGACATGCATTCAAATTGAAACAAAAAGTAACATCCAAAATGAATGAAAAAGGCACTCCAAATAACAACTAATTTTAACTTGTGAAACAGGAGAAACGTAACTAGTCCTGTTAAAGAACTGCAAGAGATTCAAGTGTAACATGGTCCATTTCTAGTTCTAGTTCTATTTTAATATTCAAAGTTAAGAAGCCTCAAATTATAATGGCGAAAGCAGAGCTGGTGTGCATGGTGTCCAGTGAGGAGTCCAGCTCCTCCTGACTTCATAAAGCATGCCCACTTCACCGAACACCCTTTCACTAGGCACAGTGGATGGTGGAGGCACAGGAATTTATTTGCTAGATGTGCAAGTGTTTTAAATCTTGTTTCATTTTTCTGCCACCACTGCAGAGGCATGTCACTTCTTTCGATGACAGGCTCTGACAAATAGCACTTAAGCTCAGTCTCAAAGCTGTACATCCAGTGAGACACAGCTGTGGCACCAAGGACCCTGGCATACGGAGTGTTCACTAAAGTGGGCTGATGGATTTTCTGCTTCTTTGTCTCTGGATCCAAACCCTCATCCTGCTCAGGTCCTTCTAGTAGAGGGCATGGACCATCTTCTCTGAGCATGGCAAGCTCTTCAGCTTCCTCTTTTAGCAATTTTTTTCCTTTCTCAAGTGTTTCTTCAGACGCAAAGGCATGGGCCTTGTATCTGGGATCAATGAGTGTTGCTAGGACAATAATTTTTGTCTCCTTGCCTCTATGTAAATGTTAATTAAGTATTATTCATATTAATAATTATTATTAATATTACTAATATTAATTTATCCCACAGAGGACACTGTTCTAATGAGGGGAATAAACTGAACTATTATTGTAATCAACTGTCATCCATTTATTCATTTTAATAATATTTATTCATCTGATTTTACATATGACCTGAGAAAATCGTGTTTTACTTTTATTATTTTATTATTCTATTATTTTGGTTTGTGAGATCGAAATCGATCTGCCCACACAAACATTTAGGAGGACAGAAACTTGTTGTCTACACTGCCCAGCGACTTTCATTAATAAAATAGCTTTTAGATACCGGATTGCTACATTATAAAGAGGGGGTAAAATTACGGTTTAAATAACTAAACACAAATATTCCGCATTGTTTGTAGTGACCCTGCGCATATGCAGGTGGGCTAATAAAACAAAATCACACATGCAATGGGGCAGCAGTTTTACACAAATACGGGCCGCTCTCCCTCTAAGCAGAATGTGTGTGTGTCTCTCTCTCTCACAAACTCTCTCTGTCTCTCTCCGCACTATTTCAATTACAATTACAGTCTCTGTCTGAAGCGGACAGAATGCACACAAAGAAAATAGAGCTTTAACGAAAAACTTTAATTTTTGCGTCAGGTGGTCACATTTTTTCTTGAAGAAATTATAGAGGCCTTCACGTCGTGCATTAAATATCTTGTATTTCACAACGAGAACAGGTTGGCTTTGCAGCATTTGTAATAATATGTAGCGTGCATTATCCCTTATGTATACTCGTTAACTGCTATTTTTACGGCAATATTTAAATGACATTATTGCCCTGTTTTATATAATGTTTTATAAGTCATTCTTGGCGCACTGTTTTTATAACCAAAATGGCCTCACACTATCAACTTCAGTCATTCTCTGGTGGAAATAAAGGATCGCTTTTTGGTTCCTCTGTCACAGTTAATCTAGTGTGTGATAGCCTCCGTGTCTCTGATAGGCACGGCGTTTCAAGCTGGTGCACCGCTAGTGTAACTTTGTAATTTCATTTCGCGCAAGCTGCAATAGTTCAGTTCCGTGCAACAGAAACACATCGGTTTAGCGGAGCTTTTACGATTAATTAACCATGATATTGTTATTTATGTATATGTTTTAAAGCGCGGTTAATAAAATAAAAAATAAAAAAATATTTTTGAGCTGGTTAATCGCTGCATCCCTAATATGCACAGGCTTTACATTTGCAACTTCGCAGGCTAACGAATGCGACCAGCTGGGGTTAATGACGGTAAACATTTGGGTTGGACTTAACACATATTGCGTGCCCTATTTAACAGATTGCCACATTTTAATTTAACCACTTGAGATACTGCTAATCAACTAACTACGTTAGCGTCCTCTATTAAACAGCCTTGTCGGCAAACATACCGCTGTTCTTTCTCCAATGCAGCATCTAGTCAACAAATTAATTACTTTATATTGACATAAAAATGTACTGGAGTGTACTGTATACATACCTTTTCGCTGTCTGTGTTTTAAATAAACCATTATATTTCATAAAGTGCATCTTGAGTGAGGGGGCGGGATAGTCCGAGTGAGGGGGCACCCCCGTGGCGCCACTACGCTCTCTCCAGGCAGCATGTGATCTCCGTGCAGCGTGCAGTATCACGTGTCAAAATAAATGCACGTGTTTTCAGTGATTTTTGCCTCTAGAGGTCGCTCTCGCCATAGATATGTTGGCTCTCGCGCTGTATAATGATAACGGACCATTCACAGCCGTTCCGGCAGCGGATGTAATCTGGAAAAACTATCGGAGTGGATTTTTGCAGATAACCGATAGTTCCGGGAATCAACTATCAGTGCCGATTAATCTGCAAAACCGATACATCGGTCAGACCTCTAATATGTATAGACATTACTTTGGTTGAATGTACCAGGGGTTCCCAAACTCGTTCCTGGAGCCTCCCCAACACTGCACTTTTTGCATGTCTCCTTTATCAATCACACCTGATTCAACTCATCAGCTCATTAGTAGCAACTCCAAGACCTGAAATGGGTGTGTCAGACAAAGGAGACATACAAAATGTGCAGTGTTGGGGAGGCTCCAGGAATGTGTTTGGGAACCCCAGTACTAGACAAAATGTGCTGGTGGATTACAAGAAAAGTGTATTACCTTTAACCTTCTATAATTCTACTTAAATGTATTGAATACATTGACATTGAATGATTATTTTATAACTGACATGTACAACTGACTTTATGGAAACACCAATGAGTGTGCAGTAATGAATTTACAGTTAGAGATGATGACTCGGTTCACATTGTTGATGTTATTTGTTGTTATTGTTTTGGGGGTTTTTTTTTTTGGGGGGGGGGGGTGATTACATTTAAAGCTCCACTTATTCAGTGTTTTCTGTTAGCCAATTTGTTGTTGTAAATGTGTTATAGTCCAATTTTTTTATATATTTAATTTTATTTTCATTCATATTTTATTGAATTAGTCTTGAATATTCTGTTTCACTTATGAAAATCTAATATCAACACAACATGGTCTATCATTTAAATTAGTGACACTTTTATCCAAAGTGACTTATATTGTATTCAAGGTATACATGTGATCATGCATTCCCTGCACTGTAAAAAAAAAAAGTTATTTAAATGGTAAAAAAAACTGTAAAAATGCTACGGTAAAAACCTGTTAATTGGTTAACAGGATGTTCCCTTACTGTATAAGGTGAAAAAATTAACATATCTCATGGTGTCACACTCCTCTGGGAGCCAGGAACGAGGAGACGAGGAGTTTCTACAAAACAAGGGTTTTAATGATCCACAAACATAGGAGACACAGGAACACATGGGAAGACATTCAACAACCGACAGGAAACATGGGGCAGAACAGACTATAAATAGATAGAACTAACTGGACACACCTGGAACATAATCAAGACACACGGCTGGGACTAGCTGAACTAATAATGACTGGGGAACAGGAAGGACCATATATGGGCACGGAAACGCAAGGAAGCACATGAAAGCACAAGACGAAGGGAAACAAAGTCTGACACATGGGATATTTCATGTAAATTTACAGTAAAATACTGTTGAATGTACAGTTTTTGGAAGTAAAGGGAACACATCTTCAAATGTACAATGAACAATTTAAGCATGTGTGACATTTACATTTGGTATTTTCTCCCCATAATTTTCAAATGAATATGATTAATCTAAGTTTTATTATTATTATTTAATTATTGCAATAGTTGCCTCTGGTTTACTCACTAAAGGACTAATTAATTATAGAACATCTTTCTAGCAGCTCTCTGATAAAAAAAAAATCTTGTAACATGAGAGTAATTTTCTATCAAAGTAATGATGCATATCATAATAAACAAACTACAAAGCTGCTTTGAAACAATGTTGTGTATTGTGCAAATACAAATACATCAATTGCACCATTCCTATTGCCCCTATTTACTATAGCTCCCCATTTTGGTCCATGGTGGGGACCTTTAGATTGTAAACTTTCTTTCTTTCTTTTAAAATTGATTCAGAAGCTTCACTCCAAACCAATTTCCAATTCAATTTGTCACCACAATGGCATATTGTAAATTAAATTACCCATTGAGCATGCACCACATGGGGACACAATGAGGCGATGCACTATATATATAAAAAATGCTACCTAATGCCATCAAAACATGAATGGTCAGAGGAGATGAACAGTGTTGCTAAAAAAAATGTTTTAATAAAAAAACACTTACATGCCATATATTGCATGTTGTTGCTGTAATATTTAGATTAATTTATATTTATATAATTTTTTTGTATTTTTATTTAATTTATGATTTACAATTTGACAACTTTGAACCAGCTTTCAGTTGGAATGGGTCAATAGCAGGTGTTAACTTTCAAAGATTGATTGCTGTGTCAATAGCTCAAGCTATATCAGCTTTGTGGCTGGAAGATTTCATTCATGCAAACCCACTGACTAGGATTTCCATTTACAGTCACACAGCGGCAGGCAAGTGTGCAGAGGAATTTTCCACTGAAAATTATTACTTTGACACATAAATGCTGATTTCATGATTGTTAGAGATCATACATTTAATTTAAACTCAATACTATACAGTTTTTTGTGAATATTTAAAACTGCATTTGCTTGAGCATTATGAACATAATGTGGTTTGCCATGCCTATGGGGCATGGTGTCTGGATCCTGACACTAAGCCTTTCTTGGTTTTGGTTAAGTGCCAGGACCCATGTTTTGTCTTTTGTTGCAAGCATATGGCTGATGATCTTGTTTCATTAGTCATGTGCTCGTTAGGTATCAGCACATGGCTTCTATAATTTCTGTTTCTAAGTTCCACCTTGTCCTACTTGTTATCTTATTATTGGTTGACTATTCTTCTCTTCTAGAGCCAGAAAGAAGACCCTCTAATAATAAAACTATTAAAAGTATACTCCTTAAAGGGGTGGTTGACTGTTTTTTTTCTAGGCTTGATTGTGTTTATGGGGTGCAGTCTAGCATGTGTTCATGCTTGGTTTTTTTAAAAACACATTATTTTTCACATAATTTACCTTTATTCCACACCTCTCTGTCCCTTCTCTGACAAACGCATCGATTTATTTCCTGGTTTTATGAAGCTCCTCCTTCAGAAATACGCGATGGGCTGAGATTGGTTAGCTGGCTCAGTGTGTTGTGATTCGCTAAACCGCCTCTACTGCACGTCTGAAAGTCCCGCCCCTCACCTCAGTGGCATGTGCTCCTGTTGAATTGTAAACAGTGGTGTTGTCTATAATGCTTATCAATTTGAGCCCGATTGAGACCCAGAGGATATTAGTGAAGAGTATCGTGCAGAACCTGTGCAAGCACGGCTCTTAATGGTATGTTTGGTTGTTGTTGTCTCATACTTTTAAATACGCTGCTATTTGTAAGTGCTACTGCTTCTGTTAGCTTTTAATATACGGTTTTATCCTGATTAAAGCTTTAATACAGCACAGCAACCACACCCGTGCCCATTTATAATGCTTCTCATTGCTGTGTGAAAATAAGTGTATAATTGGAACAGTTTGTTGGAGCTGATCTGACGATCTGAATGAGAGAGAGAGAGAGAGAGAGAGATGCAGAGCAGGGCGACACGAGTAACAGTATTAAGAACCGCTGCTTTAATGATTTTGAAACTTGTGAATCCATTAGAATCGTTAGAAGACAGAATCGCGATTCAAATGAATAGATTTTTACGTGCATCCCTAGTTTTCTCTTCCTCTTCTCTAAAGCAGCGCAGCATGGCCTCGCCCTCTTCTTTAAATGTTCCTGGGGGCAGGGATTATCTGGGTTTGTGACGTATCAGACCCGGGAAGTAACTCGTTGTAGTCCCTTACCAGTCGTTTTTGTAGGCATTAAACTTCCAGAATTTTAAAAGACGATATCTCCGTTTGCATTGAACTTTCAGCGCCGCAACTCTGCAGATATTGTTTATGCTCAAACAGCAACATTACACACTAACTAATGTTAAAAAAGTGAAATCGCAATCAACCACCCCTTTAAGTCGCATGTGTCACGATTTCACAAGGAGCACGGGAACGAGGAGACTCAGGAGATACAATTCACACAGTCTTTAATGGAAACCAGGGAACATTTTGAGTTCACAAGGAGCACGCAGGAGAAACGATATGACGTTTAACACCGGACGCTGGAGATAAGGAACCACAGGGCTTAAGTACTGGGGATTAAACTAGACAATTAATCAAACACAGCTAAAACAAGTGGAACTAAATGGGAACAGGAAACTGGAAGGACCAAATAAGGACATGGAGGCAGAAACTGGGTCACGGTGAGCACATGGGGAGTAAAACATAACACAAGACAGGAACACAGGTCTGACAGTATGTGCAAAAGTTGTTGTATCAATGGTTTAATGTGTTGTACCCTGGAATGTTTAGTATGCATACTCATAGTAACTCTTTGAGATCTGACTTAAAAAAAAATTAATAAATACATTATTTGTTTGGGTTATGTTCTATTTTGGTGGAGTCCCTATGTTCTGTTTTGCTCTATTTGGTCTCCTTGGTTTCTAATTAGTTCCAAGCACCTGTTTCTGTTCTGGTAATCATCCCCCTATGTATTTAAACCCTTAGTCATCCTCAGTTATTTTGTCCATTCTCGTCTGTTTAAAGGTGTTGTGTGATCTGTTTTCCTAAGTGAGTTTTGAATTTAAGATTTATTTTGGGAGCTGCCTGAGTACCTTTTTCTATGTCGGGCTGAACACCATGATGAAGGGAAAGCTGTCCGGGGACAGTCCTCAAGGGCAGTGGTTCTCAAACTTTTAAGCCAGCGACCCCTAATGTAAGATCGGCAAGAACTTGTGATCCCCACTACCAAAGTATATACAAACAGTAAACATAACTTCTTTTAAACTGTTGTTGTACCTATTGTACCTATATTTACTATACATCAAAATAATTTTGGCTTACCTTTCAATAGCATGGGTGTACTTGTTTTTGGCAGCACAAAAGCTTCACTTGTGGCCTGATGGTGGATACAGCTACTCGCAGATCATCTTCAACATCTAGACGTGATCGGTTTTTATTTTTTATGTATGTAACAGCGGAAAAAGATTGCTCGCACAAATATGTTTCAAAAGCCAGAATGTAGCAACGTGGCATCGCGCAACAGAAACAGTTTAGAGACGACTACACCACCCTAGGACTTGCACTCAGGGAAATACCACACACCCTCAGGTGATACTCAAGGAAACTCAGGTATGATTCTACTAAATGAGCAAGAGACGTGACTAGCCAAAATAAAACCTTTATTTTGCACAGAAATCATTAATCCTAAAATATTCTAAAGAATGTTCTCATCAACAGTTTACCAATTAAATACCCACAGTTACAAAGAGACCGTAATAAATCTAGCCTTAACAGAAGGGACAAACCACACAGCAAATCTGTGCATAAAAATGATTAAAGCAACACCAAAAAACAAAGAAACTATACAAAAAACAAATACACTCTTCCCTTCTGTTAAGCTTCAGTATCACAGCTCGTCGGACATTCACACTCAGGGGAGCAGCGGCCCAGCACCGTGATGGCCACAGAGTCAGCTGCATGCGCAGGGCAATGAAACCGTAGGATCTGACAGTATATGAAAACAGCCGTATGAACAGCCATAGATGAAACCAGTGTAAGAAACAGCCGTAGATACAGGGTTATGAAACAACAGCTAGCACTCTCAGGCCGCACCTAATTCTTAGACAACAGTAAGTTTACGCTACCTGCGCTCGTCATTTCGGACACACACACACACACACATCCCAGGGGAAAGCGACCTGACATATAAACCCCTGTACCTTTACGGCCCGCAAAACAGGAACACAGAGCGGAATGACCATGCCACACTTAAGACTTGCTTCTTATAAAGCCACTGAGCCTCCACTAGAATGCACTTCAATGATTGAGCCGCCAGGTGTGATCAATTATAAGATGCCACTCAACGCCAGTGGGCATGTCTTCCCATTTAAAATATGAAAGATTAAAATGGAAACTGATTCTAATGAATCCACAAACCATAATAAAACTCATCCTGTCACACCAAGAACAGGGCATCACCAGCCCCAGAACCCTGCACAGAGCGATCACATGAGCCCACCACAGAGGGTGAGACCGAGCCTGCCACAATTTAAGAACCAGCACAAGAGAAAGCAACTGAGCCAACCATTGGCCAGGAGCCCGAGCCTCACAACTAGGGTTGGGTACCGTTCACATTTTAACCAGTACGGTACCTGCATCAGTATCTGAAATTTGGTATCGGTACTCAAATGGTGCTTTTCCACTGCGTGGTATGACTCGGCTCGGCTCGTTACAGCACAGCTCGGTTCGGGCCGGTTTGCGTTTCCATGGCAGTTTAGTACCGCTATAGAGTGGGCGGGATTATTCACGTGTCGTTATAGTTGTGCCGCCTCTATTGCCATGACATCATCGTAAACGTGCCACAAACACACAACAAAGGAGCATATCGACGGAATGGTGTTCTTCATTCTTGGCATGTGGATGTTTTTAACAGCAATGGAGAGGCCTATGAGAATGCTTGGAATATTACAAAATGTACAATGTATCCCTTGTTTTTTTTATTTATGTGATGGTTTGTATATGGTTCATTACGTGCTCATACAATAATACATTTTTCATATAGTCTGGAGGTACACTTATTCGATCAGATTGTTTTTAATTGAAGCAAAACACCGATAAAGGTGAAATATAAACAGAAAACATACTCTAAAAATATACAAAGTGCAAAAAGTATATACATAAGGCTTTTTCATTCAGCTCTCGTTGGATCTGCTTGTCACGGTGCGAGCAAGGGGCACCGAAGAAAACAGAGGTCTGGGTCCAAATGCAGGTAAGCTTTTCTTTTAATAAATAAAAGGCCAACAGGCAAAAACAAAACAATATTCAGACACGGGACACCACAGACGGCAACGCAGTGTTGGTGTCCTGAGCGCAAAGACCGAACGTAATCGGTAACACAACACAGTGAGACATACACATACACAAGTGCGTGGACGAGTGCGGGTAATCTAGCCAGACAGAAGGATAGGAGTGAGGTGCATAAATAGTCCACAGTGATTGAGACCAGCTGGGAAGTGGTGAGTGGGTGCACAGGTGTGTGGAGTGAGGATAAATGAGTCCAGGAGGAAGGGAGACGGCGACCTCTGGTGGTGAGAAGGAGGACGCCGGGCCTGGACTCCTGACACTACCCCCCCTCAAAGGAACGGCTTCCAGACGTTCCCTAGCGTCCGACGAGGGGAACTGCCAAGCCGGGGCAGAGTCGGGGAGGGATGGGGGGGGGCAGGCCCATGTAGTGGGAGAGGGCCTGGGCAGCCATTGGTACCAGGGTGGGACCGGCGGGGCATGAGGCCAGGGCGGGGCTGACTCTGTGGGCTCCCGGACTGGGGCGGACTGCATGGGCTCCCGGACTGGAGCGGGCTCTGGAGCGGACTGCGTGGGCTCCCGGACTGGAGCGGGAGCTGTGTGGGCGGACACCGCCGCCTCGGCAGGAACGTGAGCGGACACCACCGCCTCGTGAGCTGTGTGAGCGGGCACCGCCGCTTCGGAAGCTGTGTGAGCGGACACCACCACCTCATGAGCTGTGTGAGCGGACACCTCCGCCTCCGGAGCTGTGTGAGCGGACCCTGCCGCTTGGGGAGGAACTTGAGTGGACACCGCTGCCTCGGCAGGAACGTGAGCGGACACCACCGCCTCATGAGCTGTGTGAGCGGATACCACAGCCTCATGAGCTGTGTGAGCGGACACCACCGCCTCATGAGCTGTGTGAACGGACACCGCCGCCTCATGAGCTGTGTGAGCATACACCGCCGCTTCAGGAGCTCTGTGAGCGGGCTCCAGGACTGGGGCTAACTCCAGCGTAAACTCAGGGAGGGCAGCAAAGTCTGAAACTAAAGCACATTCCAGAGCAGACTCCAAGGACTCTGGGACTGGAGCACAGTCGGAGATAGGAAACAACTCTGAGTTGAATCTTGAGGGTATAGTTGGGTCTGGGACTGATGCGGACTCAAAGACGGAGTCTAAAGTCTGGAGGACTGGAGCAGATTCTGAGCCTGTGGCAGTGAAAGCTGGTTGCTTGGGAATAGCCTCAGTGTCATCCATGGACGAAACAATGACAGCAGAATGCTTGAGGGTGGCCTCACTGGCCATAAGGGGAAGGACAAGCAGCTCAGGGATGATCTCTTTAGGCATGGTACGACTAGCTGGAGTAGACTATGTGGGCATGACACGACTGGCTAAAATGAGCTCTGTGGGTACCCAGACTGGAGCGAGCTCTGGAGCAGACTCTGTGGGCTCCCTGACTTGAGCGGGCTCTGTGGGCTCCCGGACCGGAGCGGGCTCTGGAGCGGGCTCTGTGGGCTCCCGGACCGGAGCGGCCTCTGGAGCGGACTCTGTGGGCTCCCGGATCGAAGCGGCCTCTGGAGCGCCCTCTGGGGCAGCAGAACTGCCCTCCAGGGCTGCAGGAAAAACGGTGGGCTGTAAAACACAACCCTTCTTCCTCCTCTGCTTAAGAGGTTGCTCTGGAATGAACACTGGGCCTGGAGCCGACACTGCAGTGGACTCAGAGGCTGGAACGGACTTGACCATTTCTAGAAGAACTGGAGCAGACTTGACAGCCTCTGGTTTGGCAGGCTTAGGAATGACTGGAACTGACCCAACTGATTCAGGGGTGACTGTAGCATTCTCAACCAGCTCAGGGAAGAGTGGAGTAGATTTGTCCACCTCTGCAGTGACTGCGGTTGACTCCGTAGACACAGTGATGGCTACAGCATTCCGGACAGCCCTTTTCATTCTCAACCAGCGTTTTAATGTGGGAGGAATATGATCTTGATTCGGTGAGAGAGTGACGGTGGGTTGGTCAGTGCAGGTGGACTCTGGTGGCGAAAGGATTTGCCAATCCTTGTGGTGATGCACATAGTTGGAAAAATTCCAAAATCCTTGGTTGTTCCATTTGAGGCAGTGGATTGTCCAGACAGAGGTTGAAGATATCCTTAAGGGCTGCATTCTGGTACTCAAGGCCCCTGGACATAGTCCAAAAGAACTGAGTGAAGGCCCTTACCTCCAGCCCCTGCTGACGAAGAGATCCCAGTCCTCGCTGACGGGCTAGTCTCTCCTGAGAGTTTGCAGGTGGCAGGATCCGGAGACTCATTCTGCTGGGTCCTATGTGGTGGGTTCGTAATGTCAAGGTCAGCAGGAAGGAACCCAAATGCAGAGTGAGAAAAACAAATATTTATTGAAGCACAAGTTCAGGGGGGTGCACGGGGGTGAACAGTCTTGAAACCACTCCAAACAGTGGGAGCGAACTATGCCTCCAGAGGTAGACGGTCTGGAGAACAATCCCAGTTGGGTTGAAAGATTGATTAATTAAAGATTATCTGCACCAGAGTTGGTTGGCAGACTGCTTGGGGGAACCAACAGGCAGGGAGTCTCATGCTGGTAGAGCAGGACTGGAGGGAACACACAGCAAGACAGCACGCAAAACTACACAACACTAATCAGCAATACAAGAAACATGTAATAAAAGGGAAAAAATATCAAAATAAAGAGCAAAACAAAAACTAAAAGGAAGTATCTGATTTTAAACTAAAGAATAAAAGCAGAGCAGTTGAAGACTAGAAACAAGACTGATAAACAAATAAAGAAAATATTATAAGTAAACAAGCAAGATTACTGAGGAACAAAACCAGACAAAATCAGAGATATAAATTCAAGAGCAAAACTGCAGTAAGGATACAAGATGACAAGTCAAGACTGGAATATAGAGCAGCAAAGTGGTAACTGTCTCTATGGCACAAGACGAACCCGCAAACACAAGAGGAAAACAGCACAATATAAAGGGAGGAAAGCATACGAGGGCCAGTTGAGCACAGTCAAGGAAACAAGGACAAGACAAAGGCTAAACAAGGGGGCGTGACCAAGGGAAACAAGGAGGTGGGATCACAGGAACACATGGTAGACACAAACAAAGACAAAGCAATGTGTTAAGACACAAGACAACCAAAGAAACATTAAACAAAGACAACACCGACAAGGCTTTTTTTAATAATAGTATTAAGTTTTAATAATAAATGTATTTTTCTACAATTAAGTGGTTAATGTGGTTGTAATAATTATTTTTATCATTTAATTGATAAAAGTTTTATTTAAATTTGGCGGTAAGTGGAATATATAAAGACATACATTATACTGTACAAAAGTAATACAAGAGTAATATATTTCTGTTACACGTTAAACCGCACTTTTATTTTGACAGGTTGCCGTGAAGTTTCTGTGGGTATATAGTATGATATGATACTAGTTTTCTCAAATGAAACAGCCTCACAGTCTGTAAGTTCATGTGTTCATGTAGTGAGATAACTTTGAGTCAAGATGGCGCCGAGTATGGCAGCCGTGTTGCAAGCTCCGAGAAAACTTTGCAGTTTTTCGTATGTTTTATTAGTTTTTTTGTTGTTTTACGTGTTAGATGTTGTTTGTATAACGGTCTACGATAGACACACGCTTTTAAACATTGGTTCCTCCGTCGCGCAACGCAAACCGGACTTCGAGTTCTTGAATGCCGGTGCTTTGTTCATCAGAGCCCTTCGTCTGGGCTGGGCGTCCTCGTCAGACTGAGATGCCGTGCTTTTCGACCTCCTCTTCCAACCATTTTGCTGGCTAACGTTAAGTCACTGGACAACAAACTCTGTGAACTGCGGGCGCGCATCTCATACCAACGAGAAACAAGGGACTGCTGCGTTATTTGTCTCACAGAAACCTGGATGTCTGCTATGGTTCCAGACTCAGCCATCGAGCTCACGGGCTTCTCCGTGCATCGATCGAACAGAACGAAAGAGCTCACAGGGAAAAGCAGAGGCAGGGGTGTTTGTTTCTATATCAACAACTCGTGGTGTGATGAAAGGAACATACACTCTATTAAATCCTTCTGCTCCCCTGATCTGGAATTTCATATGCTTCTGTGTCGCCCATTCTGGCTACCGAGGGAATTTACAGCGATCATAATCACGGCTGTTTACATTCCCCCTCAAGGCAACACAGACCAGGCACTGAAGGAACTGTATGGGAATATAAGTGAGCAGGAAACCGTGCACCCAGATGCGGCGTTTGTTGTTGTGGGGGACTTTAATAAAGCCAACTTCAGAACAATAGCTCCAAAATACTTTCAACACATCACCATAAACACGCGTGGAGATCGTGTGCTGGACTATTGTTACACTCCCTTCCGGGACGCATACAAATCCCTCCCCTGCCCACCTTTCGGCAAATCGAATCACTCTTCCGTTCTGCTCCTGCCTGCTTATAGGCAGAAACTGAAACGTGAAGCACCCGCCCTCAGGACAATCCAATGCTGGTCGGACAAATGGGACTCTGTACTACAGGAATGTTTTGATCACGTGGACTGGGACATGTTCCGGGCAACGTTTGATGACGACATAGAGGCGTATTCAGATTCTGTAACGTGTTTCATCAGGAAGTGTATAGAAGACATAGTTCCGACAAAGACAATTCGCATCTATCCCAACCAAAACCGTGGATTAATAGCGATGTTCGATCAGCCTTGTCAGCGCGGACATCTGCTTTTAAATCCGGAAACACTGACGATCGAAAACAAGGCAGTTACGATCTCAGGAGATCCATCAAAGCCGCCAAACGTCAATATAAAAACAAAGTTGAAGAACAATTCAACAACAACAACCCAAGAAGCATGTGGCAGGGTATCAACAACATCACAGGCTTTAAAGGGAATAAACCAGCTACTGTGAACATTCCCGCCTCTCTACCGGACGAGCTCAACACTTTTTATGCTCGTTTCGAGGCTGACAACACCGCCCACACAAAGAGCGCTCTCACGGCTGCTGCAGAAGAGGTGAGTCCACTCTCGCTTTCTGTCGCGGATGTAACCCGATCCTTCAAACGGGTGAACATCCGAAAAGCCGTGGGTCCGGATGGCATTCCAGGCCGTGTGCTCAAAGCATGCGCTTTCCAACTAGCCAGGGTTTTTACAGACATTTTCAATCTTTCCCTCTCTCTGTCTGTGGTTCCCGCATGCTTAAAAAAATCCACCATTGTGCCCATACCGAAGAAAAGTAAAATCACATGCTTGAATGACTGGAGGCCCGTTGCTCTGACCCCCATCTTCAGTGTTTGGAGAAGCTCGCCAGAGACTACATCTGCTCTGTGCTGCCTGCTTCACTGGACCCCCTACAATTTGCATATCGCAGTAACCATTCCACAGACGATGCTATTGCCTTCACCCTGCACACTGCTCTCTCCCACTTGGAAAATAAGAACACCTATGTGAGGATGCTGTTCGTGGATTATAGTTCAGCATTTAACACCATAGTGCCTGCCACACTGGTTGCGAAGCTCCAGACTCTGGGACTGAACAGATCTCTGTGCAGCTGGATCCTGGACTTCCAGACATCTTCTCTGATCCTCAACACTGGTGCTCCGCAGGGCTGCACCCTCAGCCCACTCCTGTACTCCCTGTACACACACGACTGTACAGCAACACACAGCTCCAACGTCATCGTCAAATTTGCAGATGACACAACGGTGATAGGCCTGATCACCGACAACGATGGGATGGCCTACAGAGAGGAGGTGAGTACCCTGACTAAATGGTGTCAGGAGAACCACCTCTCACTCAACATCGACAAGACCAAGGAGCTGGTGGTGGATTTCAGGAGACAGAGCACAGAACACACACCCATCACCATCGACAAGACACCTGTGGAGCAGGTAAACAGCTTTAAGTTCCTCGGCGTTCACATCACAGAGGATCTCACATGGTATGCTCACACAAACGCAGTGCTGAAGAAGGCACATCAGCGCCTCTTCTTCCTGAGACGGCTGAGGAAGTTTGGAATGAGCCCCAGCATCCTCAGATCCTTCTACTCCTGCACTGTGGAGAGCATCCTGACCGGCTGCATCACCGCCTGGTTTGGAAACAACACCGTCGGCAACCGCAAAGCTCTGCAAAGGGTCGTGCGAACTGCCCGCCACATTGTTGGAGGTGAGCTTCCCTCCCTCCAGGACATCTACACCAGGCGGTGTACAAGGAAAGCTCGGAGGATTATCAAAGACTCCAGCCACCCGTTACACAGTCTGCCCTCAGGGAGACGTCTCTGCAGCATCCGATCCCGCACTACCCGACTGAGGGATAGCTTTTTCCCTCTGGAGGCTAATGAAGTCTAATGAACAGAAAAAACTAATACACCCTACAGCACACTCCTACTTTACAATATGCACTGCACTTTAACACAGTTCAACTGGACTACACGCACACACTGCACAAACACAACAATCTATCTGCTACCACTGGATACCATGCAACGCACATCCATGACATTGCCTATGTAAATCTGCTGCAACTTTTATTTTTTATTATTACTTTTTTTTTATATATATATATATTTTTTATTTTTTGCATACCATTGTGTATATAGGTGTACATAATGTAAAATGTGTACATTTTGTGTATAATGTGTATTGATAACTGCTAGTATGTCAAATAGTACACTGTGTGTACTGACTATATGTATGTGCATTCTGCACATTGTATTTTGTGTAAGTAGGTACTATCTATATGTAAATTGTTTCTGCACTGTCTGGAGCACGCTGTCAAGAATTTCACTCACCAAGGCACACATGCTGTGGTGATGTGACAATAAAAGTGATTTGATTTGATTTGAGATGCAGAGGCCGAAAATCACAGCAAATTCACATATGCTTCCATATTTGTGTACTAGTAAACAAAACCTTGTCTCCGCCATTCATCCAGCCTTCGAGCACACTCGAAGCCACGCGCTCACCAGAAAACAAGACAAGAAGGGAGTGTCAGGGCTCTGTCACAAAACCATGAATAAACTAGATCGAAGTGACAGAACCCTGACAATATGGGACTCTAGTGCTTATACAAGTGCTGTGACAAGTCTCAGTTAGCCTACCGCATATATATATATACATACACATACACACACACACATATTTATAGTCATTATGGGTGGCACGGTACATGTATTCGTACCAAACCATCACAGTACGAACCTCGTGTGTATGTGTGTGCGCGCGCGCGTGTGACGCGATCACTTCAACTGTTTCCTTATACCAGCAGAATCAACTTTAAACACTTAACTGTTATCGTCTTAATAATGCATCACTGTATAAAGGTCTTTTTTTATTTGTGTACACTCACAATGAAAACAAAACCATTCGAGTTTCCTTTCTGTTAACAAATTAAGCCTGTCACAAAAATGAAATGAAACTCAGCATATGTAGGACATGTTACTTGTTGCACTGTTTTTTCCCCTTGTTTATCTGTTAACTAAATCAAATATATTTCAAGAATTTATTCCTTTTATGTATATATGTACAGCAGATTATATTTATAATGTAATATAATATTTAGTATTACTACTGTACTACTCTGTTCAAAATAAATAAAAAGAAACCAAGCATTGTATATGTTTATTTTTTTTCTGTTGTAGCGAAATCGTATCGAACCGTGACCCCTGAACCGAGGTATGTACCGAACCATGACATTTGTGTACCGTGCCACCCCTAAAAGTCATACATTACAGGATATATATATATATATATGGATATATATTACAAAATATATTTGTCATATTTGGTTACATATCAAGTCAAGTCACCTTTATTTATATGGCGCTTTTATCAATACACATTGTAACAAAGCAACTGCACGATATCAAAATAGGAAAATAGTGTCTCAATAATGTAAAATGACAAGATTTCACACAATTTCAGCTCAATTTTCAGGCATTTCGTTATTGAATTTAGTGATGATTTTTTGGTGATCTCCGACTTAAGAAGTCGAACATCATTAGCACCGATGTGGATAACAATCTTACGGAATTTACGTTTAGCATTAGCCAACACTTTTTAATTTGCCAAGATGCCAGGCGCTCTGGCTCCCGGTAAATAATGGACTATGGTAGCTGGTGTCTCTATTTTCATGTTCTGTACAATAGAATCGCCAATAACTAGAGCACTTTCATCAGGTTTCTCAGTGGGTGCATCACTGAGTGGGGAGAATCTGTTTGATGTTTTGATTGGAACGGATGAGCGGTGTTTTGACCCGCGACTAGGCCGCCTCACAGTCACCCAGGTGCCCTGCTGCACAGGCTCTACCGGTACCGAACGAACAATGTACAGGACTCCCTGAGTTATTTGCATCCAAAGCCGTATCTACAGCCCTCACATTCTATACTACCCTCAACTAAAGTTTGGATGCGTGTCTCTAGTTCTAAAATCTTCTCTGTCAGCCTAACTATTTCCATGCATTTATCACATGTGAATCCCTCACTGCTGACAGAGACAGATAAACTGTACATGTGGCAGACAGTGCAAACAACAATAGCAGGAGAAGAAGCCATCACTCACCGTGACTGATGAATGATACCGACTTAACTTACCACTTACCACTATTGTTTCAAATCACTTTTACTGTCACATCACCACAGCACGTGTGCCTTGGTGAGTGAAATTTTTGAGAGCGCGCTCCAGACAATTTACATATAGACAGTACATACTTACAGACTTATACAGATGACAATGTGCAATATACACATACATATACTCAGTATACGCAGTGCACTATTAGACATACTTACAGTTATCAATACACATCATACACCGTATGTACACATTCTGCATTATGTACACATATATATACACACACAGTAATATGCGAAGGTGAAACAGATTATACATAAGCTGGGTATAAAATGTAATGGATGTGCATTAGAACCACCTAATTTTTGTATTTGTGCAGTGTGTGCGTGTAGTCCAGTTGAACTGTGTTAAAGTTAAAGTGCAGCGCATGGCATACTGTAAAGTGGGAGTATGCTGTAGGGTGGATTATTTCTGACTATTCATTAGCCTGAAAGCCTGAGGGAAAAAGCTATCCCTCAGTCGGCTAATGCGGGATCGGATGCTTCTGAGACGTCTTCCTGAGGGCAGCAGAGAGAGCAGTCTGTGGGACGGGTGGCTGGAGTCATTGATGATCCTCCGGTCTTTTCTTATACACTGCCTGGTGTAGATGTCCTGGAGAGAGGGAAACTTACCTTCAACAATGAGGCAGGCAGTTTGCACGACCCTTTGCAGAGCTTTGCGGTTGCCAGCGGTGCTATTTCCAAACCAGGCGGTGATGCAGCCAGTCAGGATACTCTCCTCAGTGCAGGTGTAGAATGATCTGAGGATGCTGGGGCTCATTCCAAACTTCCTCAGCCGTCTCAGGAAGAAGAGGCACTGATGTGCCTTCTTCAGCACTGCATCTGTGTGAACAGACCATGTGAGATCTTCAGTGATGTGAACGCAGAGGAACTTAAAGCTGTTTACCCGCTCCACAGGTGTCTTGTCGATGGTGATGGGTGTGTGTTCTGTGCTCTGTCTCCTGAAATCCACCACCAGCTCCATGGTCTTGTCGATGTTGAGTGAGAGGTGGTTTTCCTGACACCATTTAGTCAGGGTACTCACCTCCTCTCTGTAGGCCGTCTCATCACTGTCAGTGATCAGGCCTATCACTGTTGTGTCATCAGCAAATTTGACGATGACGTTGGAGCTGTATGTTGCTGTACAGTCATGTGTGTACAGGGAGTACAGGAGTGGGCTGAGGACAAAACCCTGAGGAGCACCAGTGTTGAGGACCAGGGGAGATGAGGTATTGTTGCCAATTCTGACCACCTGACTTCTGCCTGTCAGGAAGTCCAGGATCCAGCTGCACATAGATCTGTTTAGTCCCAGAGTCTGGAGCTTCGCAACCAGTGTGGCAGGCACTATGGTGTTAAATGCTGAGCTATAGTCCACAAACAGCATTCTCACATAAGTGTTCTTATTTTCCAGGTGGGAAAGAGTAGTGCACAGGGTGAAGGCAATAGCATCGTCTGTGGAACGGTTGCTGCGATATGCAAATTGTAGCGGGTCCAGTGAGGCAGGCAGCACAGAGCAGATGTAGTCTCTGATGAGTTTCTCAAAACACTTGCTGAAGATGGGTGTCAGAGCAACGGGCCTCCAGTCATTCAAGCATGTGATTTTATTTTTCTTTGGTATGGGCACAATGGTGGATTTTTTTGAAGCATGAGGGAACCACAGACAGAGAGAGGGAAAGGTTGAAGATGTCTGTAAAAACCCCGGCTAGTTGGAATGCGCAAGCTCGGAGCACACGGCCTGGGATGCCATCCGGACCCACAGCCTTGCAGATATTCACCCGTCGGAAGGATCGGGTTACATCAACGACAGAAATGGAGAGTGCACTCACCTCTTCTGCAGCAGCCGTGGGAGCACTCTCTGTGTGGGCGGTGTCGTGAGCCTCAAAACGAGCATAAAAATGATTAAGCTCGTCTGGTAGAGAGGTGGAAATGTTCACTGTGGCTGGTTTGTTCCCTATAAAACCTGTGATGTTATTGATTCCCTGCCACATGTTTCTTGAGTTGTTGGTGTTGAATTGTTATTCAAATTTGTTTTTATATTGCCGTTTGGCGGCTTTGATGGATCTCCTGAGATCGTAACTGGCTTGTTTCCGATCGTCAGTGTTTCCGGATTTAAAGGCAGATGTCCGTGCTGACAAGGCTGCTCGAACATCGCTGTTAATCCACGGTTTTTGGTTGGGGTAGATGCGGATTGTTTTTGTCGGTACTACGTCCTCTACACACATCCTGATGAAACATGTTACAGTATCTGAGTACACCTCTATGTCATCATCAGACGCTGCCCGGAACATGTCCCAGTCCGCATGATCAAAACAGTCCTGTAGTATAGCATCCAATTGATCCGACCAGCATGGAACTGTCCTGAGGGCGGGTGCTTCTCGTTTCAGTTTATGCCTATAAGCAGGCTGGAGCAGAATGGAAGAGTGATCCAATTTGCCAAAAGGTGGACGGGGGGAGGGATTTGTAGGCGTCCCGGAAGGGAGAGTAGCAGTGGCCGAGTACACGATCACCACACGTGTTGATGGTGATGTGTTGGAAGTATTTTGGAGCTATTGTTCTGAAGTTGGCTTTGTTAAAGTCCTCCGTAACAACAAACACAGCATCTGGGTGCGCGATTTCCTGCTCACTTATATTCCCATTCAGTTCCTTGAATACCTGGTTTGTGTTGGCTTGAGGGGGAATGTAAACAGCTGTGACTATGATCGCTGTAAAATGAGTTTGGAACCATTGCAGACATCCAGGTTTCTGTGAGGCAAATAATGCAGCAGTCACTTGTTTCTCATTGGTATGAGATGCGCGCCCGCAGTTCACAGAGTTTGTTGTCCAGTGACTGAATGTTAGCCAGCAAAATGGTCGGGAGAGGAGGTAGGAGGGGACGGCGTTTGAGTCTGACAAGGATGCCGGCTCTCTTCCTCCTTTTCCGGCGGCGTTTCCTCGGTCGCGACTGTGTGGCCCAGACAAAGGACTATGATGCAGTGACTTTAAACAAAGCGCCGTGATTCAAGAATTCAAATGCTAACGCGATGCACTCGCGGTTTTAGATTAAAAGCGAACGATCAAATTAGTCAGATTAGTTTGATAGATAATATCAGAAATATGGTGGGAATTAAGTTGTTTTTTACCACTTAAACAACAGAGAGTGAAAGTAAGATAGATATTCAACAGAGAAGAACTGCTTGTCAGTTCTTATCAGAGAAATGTACCAAAGTGCCTGAAAAAAATGTAATTAACACACTGGGTTAAGTTTTCACACATTAATTTGTATGACTTATGTCATAGTTAGGGTTAGTTACTACTTTTTCTTTTCATAAAATTTGCTTTTAATCAGTCTGTACTGATTACAGGCTGTCAGCCCTGTGATGAAAGTATTAAAGATGAAAGGTAAACAAACTTGATACGCCCTGGCTTATTCCTCCTTCTGTTGGATTTTGGAGGCTATTTGACTATTTCACCCAGCATTCCATTTGCTATTCTAACCTCACCAAGTTCAGATTTAGCTGCCTGGGCCAGACTGGGACAGCTAGCACAGCCCCTGGCACTGGAGAGCAGTGTGTGGCTTTGGAGAGTGGGTCTGCCTCTGGAGCACAGAGCCTGCTTTTAACCACCCTAAATGCAAAGTATAAATAGAGAGTTTTGGCTAGCAGCCCCACAGCCAATGGGAACTCTTTCTCTATCTCAGGACTAGGAAGGATTCTAAGGAAAATGACAAATAGATAAAAAAGGAGAAAAAAACAGTAGGCTAGTGCAAAGAAGAGTGGCTTCGGATTCGGATCTTTGAGTCTCGTTCAACAAAATGAATTAATCTTTTTTCGAGTCATTTCGTTAATTTCATTATTTTTAGCAAAGCATAATTCAAATGTTATGTGTTACTTCCCTGACACATCTACTACTTATGCAAACGATGATCACACTGCAAACAATACAAAACTATAATGCTATAAGAAACAGAGAATATGAATTCATTGTTTACCTGGGTCTTTAGTCTATGATTAGCTCACCTCACACATTTACATTACATTTATGCATTTAGCAGACACTTTTATCCAAAGCGACAGTACATTCAGGTTATATATTTTTTTGTCAGTATGTGTGTTCCCTGGAAATTGAAACCACAACCTTTGCGCTGCTAACGCAGTGCTCTACCACTGAGCCACAGGAACACTTATCTTAGCTGACATGTCATCGGGTTTGAGTCGTTCGTTCATCACGTTACAGCCCCATAAGCTAAACTTATGCAGTATGAGCCGGAAAGAGAATTGATTAGTTCACCTTTCGAGTCTTTCGTTCTTTTGTCACGTGACATGACAGCATAGAGAAATTAGTTAATTTGCAAGCTTCCTTACAAACGGGTGCATAGTTATTACTATTATCATTATTATAATTATGATTTACTCTTACAGTTAGGTGATGCGTTTCTGGTCTCAAATTGTAGCTTTTTATTTCTTAAAGTTTATAAATTTGTGAATTTCTGTCATGATGGTTCTTTTCCAAAACACTGAATGCGGTAACAAAGGTAATAAACTAAAGAGTTGGTTGTTATTATTATTATTGTCTTTTTCCCTGACTGCATAGGTTTAGCTTACGGGGCTGTCACGTGATGAACGAATGACTCGAAAAACCCGAATACTCAAAAAGAGAACTAATCAATTATCTTTCCGGCTCATACTGCATTGGTTAAGCTTATAGTCCATGGGCCAAGCCAGAATTTGGTACCACCCAAGGTGGCAAAATCTCTTTGGTACCAGTTTGTTGTAGAGTCCATATAAGTATTTTGAAACATGGTAACCATTTCAAATGAGTAGCTTTACTAATCTTTTGGGACAATCATTATTTTTTCCACTATCGTCCTACAGCATCTGCACAGCAGGTTTGTATGAAGTGTATTGTAAGAGGTAGCCATACATGCTATATGTTGATTTTTTCAGGACAATCAGGGCTATCCAGATCTGCCATAATTTGACATTATATTTGTTGTATACATTTTATATTAGCCTTCACATTAAAGAAAACATTTTTTTGCATCTATTAAATCGTTATATTTGTATATCTATCTCAAAAGATATTGATGTTAGGGGGGATATCTTTTCAGATATGGATAGACAAGACTGTCTGTAATCTGGTGATATAAGAACCATGATGGTGGGACAATCCATGACATAGCAATTTGAAAAGATATGTATGAACTGTATATGAAATAGTATATTATGCAACAACAACGACTGGTGCTAGTTTCAAAAGCAGATTACTTCACCATACTTCGTTGTACAGATAAGCCACTAGCATCATCTGAAAAAGGTGAGTCCTGCTGTTTATTTTGATATGTTTTACCCTTGGAGGCTACAAGCACTTCCCGATTTATTCAGCCACTAGCATCATCTGAAAAGGCTGTAAACAAGGACACCCAGATTGCCGGTGAAACCAAGGGTTTCAGCCTAAAAACTGGAGCAGTCACCAGATACTATCTCACTTCAGAAAACAGAAGTCAGTATCTGAGGCAACTCAGGAACATGGCAGGGAATGAGTCTACAGAGTGTTTCAGTCATCAAGATTTACAGAAGCCCAGGATAGAGAAGGATATGGCAGATGTAAATGCCTTTGTAGAACTTATGGAGAGAAGCTGAGTAAACCCTCTAGGTCCAGATCAGTCTGATAACATTAGTCTTTCCACAGGAATGGCTGTGTCCCCAGACATAGCCAGTGATCTGCTGCAAGCTCACCAGACTGGAGAGCAGGCATATCAGACATTCAGAAGTGAACGTTTAGAGAAAGAGTCACCTGCAACCAAGTTCCATGACAAAATGAGAAAACAGAATGTGAAGACATTCTCAAGCATCAAGACAAGTGCTAGAGTAAAACAAGCACAGAAGAAAGAGGTGGTCTTGAAAGCTGACAGAAATCTCTTTGGGCATATGATAATTGCTTCACAAAGTAGAGAACTTCACATTAAAGATGTCCTAACTCATCCACTTGGTACATTGCCTTGGGCACTCTCAAATCCAGATGGCTCATTGCGGAAAACTAATAATGCTGCTCTTGCAAGAGAGTTAGAGAAATCAGCATCATCAGTTGAAGATATTGAAGAACACTCTGCATGCATCATTGATGGAATGAGCCTTGTTCAGAAACTAAAAGGTGATGGCAAGACTTTTGGAGAGATTGCTGGTTCTGTGCTGAACCTAGTGTTGCACGAAGGAAGAAACAGTAAACGGATAGATGTGGTGTTTGATGTGTATTGGAAAACATCAATCAATGCTGAGAGATACAATCATGGTTCAGCAAGTAGTAGCACTCAATGGAAGAACATTGCCCCGTGACACAATGTGGTGCAGTGGAGAAAGCTGTTAAGTAATACAGACAGTAAAGCAGTCTTGTTAACATTCATCGTGGACCAGTGGAAGCTAGCAGAGAACCGAGTAAAGCTTCAGGACAAGCAGCTATTTGCAAACTGTGGAGAGAGATGCTATTGTCTGACCAAAAAAGACTGGAATGTTGTTGAAGAGATGAAATGTTCCTGTGGCTCAGTGGTAGAGCATTGCGTTAGCAGCGCAAAGGTTGTGGGTTCAATTCCCAGGGAACACATACTGACAAAAAAAAATATTACCTGAATGTACTGTAAGTCGCTTTGGATAAAAGCGTCTGCTAAATGCATAAATGTAAATCTTCCCATGAGGAGGCGGATACCCGTATGCTCCTACATGCAAATCATGCTAGCCAGAATGACTATCAAACTACAGTTATTGTGAGTGAGGATACGGATGTCATGATCCTTTGTCTTGGATGCTGTAAGAAGATAAACTGCCCCCTTTATCAGAAATCTGGGACTCAGAATCGAACAAGGTACATCAACATCAGCAACCTTGCTCAGCTCCTTGGAGATGGCCTATGTGATTCTCTTATAGGGGTACATGCCTTTACTGGTTGTGATAGCGTAAGTGCTTTTGCAGGACGAGGAAAACTTACCGCTCTCAAACTTGTGAAAGGAAACAGGGCATTCCAAGAGTTCTTCAAATCCCTGGGAACATCCTGGGATGTATCAGATTAATTATACAGCAACATGGAATCATTCGTCTGCAGGATGTAGGCACCATTGTCTAGTGTATGTGATGTCAATGATCTACGTTACCTGCTATTCTGTACAAAAAGGGGTGAAGTGTAGTCCAGCCTACTTCCCCCTTGCAGGGACTGCTTAAAGCGGCATATACAGCGTGCCAATTACCAGGCAGCTGTCTGGAGGCACTGCCTGGAAGGACAGCCAGACATACCCGAACCAAAAGGACATGGATGGACAACTGATGACAAAGGTATGCTTATAATAAATACAATAATTACATTTTCTAATAACTAATAATACAATTTTATAAATATGTATAGGTCATTTCTAGACATTTGGATACCTCATTGAAATGTATGAGAAATATCTTACACTTATTTGTACAGGTATGCTGATGTTAGACTGGATGAAGGGACCCCCAGCACTAAGGAGGAGGAGGATACTGATGTCATGAAACTAGTTGAATATGATGATTTAACAGAAACAGTTTGCAATGACCAAATAAGTTCATGAACAAGGTAGAATTAAGTTGTTTTTCTTTGTATGACATGTTCTGTTCAAATAAAGTTACAAGATATTGTCATTATTTGGCTCAACGGTTAGTGTCATTGAAGGCTGATTTTTGTGACAAAGCTACCACTTACAAAAGGTTATCATGTTTTAATATCATCTAGACATATGGACTTTAAAAAAAAATCAAACTAGAATTTGCCACCTTGGGTGGTACCAATTAGTGAAAAATGTGGCCTGGGCCCATGGACTATTATGGGGCTGTCACATGATTGATTAAACTTACGGGGCCTGTCACGTGATGAACGAACGACTCAAAAAACGAAGACTCAAAAAGTGAACTAATCAATTATTTTCCGGCTCATACTGCATTGGTTAAGCTTATGGGGCTGTCGCGTGATGAACGAACGACTCGAAAAACCCGGGGCACGTTCAAGTTCACACCTGTGCCCAACGTTTTGCTACGGTTTCTGGGTTGAACAACATGTTTCCTGGAAACGGTGTGCAACGGGGTTTGATATACGTTTTCTCTTGTTTGGTGGGTGTGTCAAAAATGTCAGCCCAATTAGCAGCAACATGAATATCAACCGCACGGTATTAAAGAGACTGCTCGCACAATGGGTCCATCCAAGTGAAGTCGTTTACAATGGTGTCCGCTGCAGCTTGGTATACGCAACAATTTAATATATTAGAAGACATGTTTGTCTAAGAGTTTTATAGAAACATATCAACTTGACAATGATGAATTTGTAAGTAAATGTAATTAACATCAAAATTAATTCACAAGAGCAAGTATACTGTTTGCACATGTTTATTTATATTAAAGGCAAATATCTTAAATAATAAGAGCACAAGTATAGATCTGGAACTGTTTTAAATCTGTCTAAATATCATGTAGTAGGCTAATTGCAATGTATTCTAGCCCATATCCTTTCCTTAGGAAGGTGTGCATGCTAGACACTGATTAATGTAACATATAAATATACATATATATTTTGCTATTGTATTGTGGAGTGACACTTTCATAAACTTTTCTATACTCCGCTGATTATATAATAGCAAATATTACAATATCATAGCAGAACAACTGTGATCAGCAGTGATAAGCCTAATACTCACAATAAAAAGAATAAGGTCATATAGATCATAACACCGCCTCGGAGGTAAGAAGTGGATTATCCTTCACCTGAAATGTTTGTCTTTTCATCCTAAATTGCGAGGCAAATGTTGGATCACAATAATAAGGAACCACACTTTCCACAAGTAGGCTACCTTCACTCAATTGGGATGTTCTCTTTTATTCTGGACGGCAAGGGCAGTGACTGTAACATTGAGCGTATTTTGCAGTATTAATCACGTATTTATACCAATTTCATCAGGCTCCGAAAATTCTTTAAAAAGAACACAAAGATTGAGTGTTCAACGCACCACCGTTTCCGTTTAATAAACGTTTTGCACCCTTTTGGGGGGCTGAACGCAGCCCCGAAGACTCAAAAAGTGAACTAATCAATTATCTATATAATCAACACCAGACTTATGCCTTTTATTAGGCCACAGAGACATTTGTGGAGGTTTGTTTCAGACATTGTTGGAGCTACACACTGCAGAAGTCACCAATGACAACTAGGTATGTAGGCTAATCTATTCAAACTAATAAATACATTAATTAAAGCCCCACAAATTAAATATATAAAAGCTAAACACGTCAAAAATAAAACATATATTAGCCTAGGGTTAGCATAAGTTATTCACTAATTGTTTGTTTTGCTATGCTCCTGTAATCAATCAGGCAAAACAGTTCATAGACGATTTATCATACACAAACTATACATTGTTTTGACACTGTTGCAGTTAATGCTTTAATGCTGAACACTGATACTTCATTACCTTTTCGAAATAATCCATTAAACACATCGAGTTGAGGAGCACGCACTGATATTTTCAGTTCCATTCGTTTGCGCGTTGTTTTAAGGACACGCTCACAACAGGGGAACTAATGACTATTCACGTAAACTCCACCAACTGGAACAGTTTTTCAGGGGAATTGAATATTACACAACACCGGCTCACACTGCATTAGTCACGTGATGAACGAACGACTCGAAAAACCCGAAGACTCCGAGATCAGGTGCCATAGAACCTACGGATGGTGCGCCATGCGCGACCACGCCTGCAACGAATCCACTCCCCGAGAAGACTCGTTCTTCTCGAGTCACATTAAAGATTCGTTCAAAATGAACGAATCGTTCGAGACCGACCCATCACTCACTAACGTTACTCCTCATTTGGTTTGATGGACATGTTCGGTGATGGAGCTGTGTCTTTAAGAGAGACATTTAGTAGGCGTGTATATAGCTTGAACTGATGAGACATGAGCAGCTCCGTGCAGTTTTGGTACTTTTGGAGTCAGAGCTCTAAATTGACGGTGTCAGCGCAAACGGATTACAATTTGGACAACGCGTTTTTCACGAAGATAAAGATGTACGGTAAGTAACAATGCCTAAATGAGCACTGTTGATTTTTGCAAGCTTTTTTGTGATTATGACAGCGCTGCTGACATTACAGGGACATTGCTGACATTACATATTTCATTACTTAATATATGCAGTTTATTTGGACCTGTCCAAATTTCACTTCTCTAGACATAGGTATACATAAAATCCACGTTACGAATCAGCTTTTTTTAAATGCAGCTTACCGCCTTTATCTACCAAATATAAATCTATTTAACATAATTATGTTATGTAGAGTTATATGTCGTCGTAGATGAAGGCGTTCTGTTGTGGTTCGCTTGTCCGTTGCAAATCCCTGCAGCGTTTGGGAGTAATGTGAAATTTAAGATGACACAACGGCGTTCATGTAGCCGTCATGGCAGTCAATGAGTAATTATTTTTGTGGATAAGAACGTTATTCTGTCTCTTCTACGTCTATGACAAATTATTTATACAATTGTGAATGTAAACACTGATTATTATTCACAGTTGTATTGCATTCATTATTCAATTTCAGCAAGGGTGTTGTTTTGCCGGTGTTGTATAGTGTAGTTGTCTCTGTCTGTATTTTATTTTGTGGCGAGTAGAAGGCGCTGTTTCTCTCTTTCCACATAGGGAAAAGTTATGCTATTTTAATTTTCTTTACCAAATAAACTACAATACTCATATCAGATCCTTTTGTTTGTTCCATCATTATGCTCATATATGGCAACAAAATAAGGTGGATATGTTTTAGTTTTTTTTATAAAAAAAATAAAGAATTCTAAATTGCTCGTTTTATGTTTATTCAGAGTCTTTTGTTCGCATAGTAAGTTGCTTTATCACTTTATGGCTTGGAATATGCCATGTATTGATAAAAAAGCATTTGGCAGTTTCTTTGATTGTTTGTGTTCTTGGTATACCAACTGCTGCTTAAGTGGTAAATATACAGGTGCATCTCAATAAATTAGAATGTCGTGGCAAAGTTCATTTATTTCAGTAATTCAACTCAAATTGTGAAACTCGTGTAGTAAATCAATTTAATGCACACAGACTGAAGTAGTTTAAGTCTTTGATTCTTTTAATTGTGATTTATTTTGGCTCATGTTTAACAAAAATCTCAACAAATTAGAATATGGTGACATGCTAATCAACTCAAAACACCTGCAAAGGTTTCCTGAGCCTTCAAAATGGTCTCTCAGTTTGATTCACTAGGCTACGCAGTCATGGGGAAGACTGCTGATCTGACAGTTGTCCAGAAGACAATAATTGACATTAGGGCTGTAGCTATGGAATATTTTAGTAATCGAGTATTCTACCAAAAATACCATCGATTAATCAGATAAGAACTACTTTTTCTTTTTAAAGAGCAATCCTAAATATACAAGAGAAAATAAGACAATTCTCTTAAAATGAACAAGTAATTTGTTTCCTTTTTAGAAAAAAATAATTTTTATTGCTGAAATAGCATATATTAATAACTGAAAACTAAACCCATTTAGTGCACTTAATTGTCATATTACATAAAAAATGCAAACACATATAAGGTTAGGTACAAATAAGGTAAACATAGTACAACCTAAAATTAATACATTTTAGACATAAATCAAAATCATAGTATTAAAAAAAATTAATACAACCTAAACATTGTGCATGTGCAACTTAACTTCTACCTTTGATCCTAACTAAAGCTCAAGCATGACATAAGCCTTTACAGTCTTCTTAGAATAATTGTGGCTTTTGTGAGAGCCAAAACATTAGTGTACAGGAAGCTAATGTGGAACAAAAACAAGAGTCCATGCACATAACATTAACACATTTTTCAGCAACATGAATTTAAAATTATTTGGAAAATTGTGTGTGTGTGATACTTTAAAGGAGCATGTGGTTGCAAACAGTGCTCTGTATGTAGTTACAGTAAATGGTAGGGATGCACCGAAATGAAAATTATGGGCCGAAACAGAGAATTCTGGATGTGCTTGATCGAAAATGTTTTGTAATAATTTATTTTATTAAATACTATAAAGTAATTTTGTAAGACTTTTAATTTAACTAAATTTTAATGACACGGAATTAAAAAAAACACAAGCCAATAAAATAACCACACTTTTATTATAATAATTATATGATTGAAGAAAATGACGATTATAAAGTTGTTTTATTTTTTCTCTTTTATTGTTATTTGTTTTTTTAAATAGCCAAATTAAAAGTTTAATTTTTCCTCAGAAATTCTGTTGTGTTAAATAGCCAAATTAAATGTTTTATTTTTCCCAGAAATTCTGTGTTGTGTATCTAGTTATCAAATGAAGGTATAAAACATCAATATCATTTATCTTACAATTTTTTGCAAATTAGAATTTTTTGGCAAACAAAGGGAATTTACTATTAAAATTAAATTGGAAATGTTGTGTGATCAATATTTCTGCTGCACTGTCTTCAAAAAAAACTGACTTTTATTTTGACGGGTTGCCGTGAATACCTTTACATTTCTGTGTGTATATGATATGAGGATATTAAACGCTTTTACTCAAATGAAACGGTGAAACGCTTATGAAGTGACTCGGAGCAGTTCTGGAGATGTTGTTCTTGTGTTTATGTCCTCATTGAGATGTCGCGTGCTTCTGTGTGTGTGTGTGTGTGCTAAAGGAAAACATGCGTCTCTGTCATCCATTAATACAGAGATATTATCTCGTAATAATGCTCATCAGATCGCGTAAATCATTAGGAAATGAATAGAAATGATGATTCTGTGTAAAGAAACATCAAGTAAACATGTATTATCAGCGAATGTGAGCAGAGCATAGCCGAGAGCAGATTGGTGAAGGAGATGTCACAGCACAGCAGCTCTACTGCAAACAGGAACAAGTATACTAACATTACATAGACCGTTCTTGTCGGCGCGTTATTTGAGCGGACTCTGCTTTTCCGGGGGGCATGAGCGGTAACTAAGCAGAATGATAGAGCGGAGCTTGACACGGCAAAGTGATGACGGCTGAGGGAGAGGGGAAACCTGGACACTGCTGGGTGGTGTGGTGCGGCATATATTTTCGGCTGCCGAAAATTCAGTGTATCCCTAGTAAATGGACAAAACGATTCCTCAAGGCAGGCAGACTGCATTCGAGTTACTCAAGTAACTCGAGGAATCGTTTCAGCCCTAATTGACACCCTTCACAAGGAGGGTAAGCCACAAACATTAATTTTCAAAGAAGCTGGCTCTTCACAGAGTGTTGTATCCAAGCATATTAACAGAAAGTTGAGTGGAAGGTAAAAGTGTGGAAGAAAAAGATGCACAACCAATGAGAGAACGCTGCCTGAGGATTAAATGATCGAGCAAAATCGAATTCAGAATTTGGTGAACTTCACAAGATTTACTGAGGCGATTTGGGGCTTCACAAGGAATTTACTGAGGCGTCAAGCCATCGAGAGCCACCACACACACAAACGTTGTCAAGGAATTTGGCTACATTTGTCGTCAGAGGCGTCTTACCTGAGCTAACGAGAAGAAGAACTGGACCATTGCCCAGTGGTCCAAAGTCCTCTTTTCAGATGAGAGCAAGTTTTGTATTTCATTTGGAAACCAAGTTCCTAGAGTCTGGAGGAAGGGTGGAGAAGCCCATAGCCCAAGTTGCTTGAAGTTCAGTGTTAAGTTTCCACAGTCTGTGATGATTTGGGGTGCAATGTCATCTGCTCGTGTTGGTCCATTATGTTTTTTGAAAACCAATGTCACCGCACCCATTTACCAAGAAATGTTGGAGCACTTCATGCTTCCTTCTGCTGATCAGCTTTTTAAAGATACTGATCTCTTTTTCCAGCAGGATTTGGCACTTGCCCACACTCCCAAAAGCACCAAAAGTTGGTTAAATGACCATGGTGTTGGTGTACTTGTATGGCCAGCAAACTCACCAGACCTGAACCCCATAGAGAATCTATGGGGTATTGTCAAGAGGAAAATGAGAAACAAGAGACCAAAAAATGCAGATGAGCTGAAAGCCGCTGTCAACGAAACCTGGGCTTCCATACCACCTCAGCAGTGCCACAAACTGATCACCTCCATGCCACGCCAAATTGAGGCAGTAATTAAAGCAAAAGGAGACCCTACCAAGTATTGAGTACATATACAGTAAATGAACATACTTTCCAGAAGGCCAACAATTCACTAAAAATGTTTTTGTTACTGGTCTTATGAAGTATTCTAATTTGTTGAGATGAATTGGTGGGTTTTTGTTAAATGTGAGCCAAAATCATCCCAATTAAAAGAACAAAAGACTTAAACTACTTCAGTCTGTATGCATTGAGTTTATTTGATACATGAGTTTCACAATTTGAGTTGAATTACTGAAATAAATGAACTTTTCCACGATATTCTAATTTATTGAGATGCACCCATACTTGAGTCTTTTGACCAAGTGAGATTGTGACCAAGTGAAAAAAATCCAGAGTGGGCATATCATGCCCAGAGGTATGTGCAGCGCAAACGTGTACCGACCCACTCAGACTATTCACTCACATCTGGATGTTGTGGTTGGCAGTGCTTCTGGCTGGGACGCAATCTAGAGCCCTGGTATTGTCATTTTGCTTCTTTGTTCTTATTTTTAATAACAACAAATAAATAACTAGCTATATAGAGAAATATATAATTATTGTGAAAAAAAGTCATACCATGGAATAGTAATATTTTGGTCATATTGCCCACTCCTATACTTTGCCAGGAAAATGGGTAATTTTAAATGGGTTATAACTTATATGGAGCTAGACATAAGGAACTGCTAAATTACTTATTTTACTTAAATTACTTAATTACTTATTACTTAAACATTTTCTTAAAAACAAACAAAAGGTGCTTGCCTGTGTTTGCCATGATATTGAGTTAAGGCCCATTCACATTCGGAATGCCACAAGTCTCAATATAATATTGAACCATTTGGTATGATATCCATAGTTCAATATGCGTTTGTGAATTGCTAATTGGATCCGTTTGTGTGTGCTTGTGAGTCTACTCGCTGAGATGAGGAAAAGCCTCCCCACTTATAACACACATTTGAAAAAGCAGCACGCCAAACATCTTCCATAAAGTGACTTCCAATGAGAAGCATTTCTAAACCTTTTGTCTTACAAAAGGGAACATGTTTTTACTCCACAACATAAATTGAAGGTTTGAAATAACTTCTTTTTGTGATCTGATGTGGCTTCTTATAACAAAACGAGGCGGAAAATATATTCTATACTGTAACAAAGGCTATGATTGATTAGCAATGGATTATAAATATACTTATTATGAAAATACCTGAGAAGCACACATAAACTATTTATTGTTGCAGCTGAGTGTTTATTGTCTTCATGTTTCATCATTCAAACTTATCTATCTTCTTCGGCAACACGCATGAATGCAATATTTTACAAGACAATTGCCTTGTCTTTTGCATTCATTCATTCCCCTGGTCATTCTGCTGGGCAGCTCACAATTTTTGTTAAGTGTATGTGGCTCTGTGGACGTTGTTGGCATTGCTCCTCCTGAGGTCTGTCAATAATTAGCAACTTGGCACAAAATACAGTATCTCTACACTGCTCTCTCTACCAATCACAGCTTGTAGTTACAATCCCTTGTGCCTAGCTGGCATGTGTTAGCCGAAGAGAGATGACTTCTGGAAAATCTGGAAGCGTTTATTAATAGGATCCAAGCCTCTGTGCTAAACACTGGACACACTGTTATAAGTGGTGAGGCTTTTCCTCATCTCCGTGTGTAGACTCGCAGGCACACACAAATGGATCCATTTTGCAATTCACAAACCAACTCAACTAGAGGTCCCTGCCTCAAATTTTTTATTTTACTAATATTTTTTTCTGAATGAAGAATAAACATGTATAGTGATGAAAGGCAAAATATTGAATGTTGTGGGTGAATATTTACGGAGTAATCCACTATTTTGTCAAGGGGGGTCAGATTCAGAGCCAAATTACAGGGCGTTAAAATGACTTCAGAAATGTTTTTTCTTTACTGTTAGTAAAATCTATTGACTTTAGTTATGTTTGTTGCATTATGTGCCAATGGTGACCATTCAAAAATGGGAAAAGAGTACTTTAATTTTTTTCTACAAAGTTTGCATGCCTGTAACTCAAAGTATTAAAGATATCCCTTTTAGAAATTGGGTCTTAACTAGGGATGTAACGATTACCGGTTTGACGATAAATCATGATAAAATTCCCCACAGTTAGTATTACCATTTCATATTTTAATTATCATTAAAACCGTATTCGATTACCACGATTTGAACATCTCACAATAAATAAATACTGTCCAGCATAGAGCACAGTTTTCAGTAACAGTCTACGTGCGCATAGCCACAGAGTTTCGTTTTGAGTGAATGAATGAATGATGCATTTATATAGCGCTTTATTGTGTATTGTTGTACACCCAAAGCGCTTTACAATCATGTGGGTGGGTCTCTCCTCAACCACCACCAGTGTGCAGTATCCTCTTGGATGATGCAACGGCTGCCACGGGACAACAGCGCCAGTGCGCTCACCACACACCAGCTACAGGTGGAGAGGAGAGCGAGTCAATCAAGGATTCCTTGAGCCAATCAAGGAAAACAGTCCCAACATGTTTTAATTTTAACAGTAAATTCCCTTTTTTTGCAAATTTTTTTTAAATGTTCAAAACTTTTAAGATAAATTAAATTGATGTTTTATGCCTTCATTTGATAACCAGATCCACAACACAGCATTTCTGAGGGAAAAGAAAACATTTAATTTGGCTATTTTAAAAAACAAATAACAATAAAACATTAGGTGAGAGAAAATAAAACAAGTTTATAATTGTCATTTTCTTCAATCATATAATTATTATAACACCTAAAATACATTGCATGTAAAAAGTGTTGAAGGGTACATTGTGTGCACATGATCAGGATGGTACCACCTCCGCTGCATTTTGAGAAAGAAAAAACTCTGTTTGCAGGACTATACATTATTTGGATAATTAGTCAAAAACCACAACAACAACAGTAGGGCTGCAGCGATTCGTCGACGTCATCGATTATGTCGATTATAAAAATACGTTGATTAGCATGGTGTCCATCGGCGCGTCACACTTTTAGCCACGCCCATTGTGCGAGCCTGCACTTATCCTTACTTAAGACCGTTTTTCTGCAATGTTTTGCCAAAGTCTCTTACAAGACTCTAGAGCAGAAGGTAAAGGCTAGTATGGCAACTTCACTTCATAGAGCGTTCATAGAGCATTCTATTATCATACGACCGTCAGAACCGCAAAGCCTATATATAGCCGAACTGACGCCTTTACATTGTCAGGATTCACAACCGCATTCAAAGCTGCGCAGAATGAATGGAACCGCACGGGACATCGAGTTGCTTATATAATCGTGAAGTGTTTTAATGCACTCACAGAAACGGAGTACCAGAAATGATTTGCGTTCAGCTTATGATCCACCTGAGCTGCCGTCAGTGCTGTGGGCGTGATCGCGAGAGCTCTGAGACACACGCACCAATCGCGCTCTCTGCACTCGCTAACGAAGCATTTAAAGTCATTGTTAGTTGTTTAACTGTGTTGATAGGACAAGCCTCGACTGAGCTTATTTATTTAAAGGGGTGGTTGACTGTTTTTTTTCTAGGCTTGATTGTGTTTATGGGGTGCAGTCTAGCATGTGTTTATGCTTGTTTTTTTTTTAAACGCATTATTTTTCACATAATTTACCTTCATTCCACACCTCTCTGTCCCTTCTCTGACAAACGCCTCGATTTATTTCCTGGTTTTATGAAGCTTCTCCTTCAGAAATACGCGATGGGCTGAGATTGGTTAGCTGGCTCAGTGTGTTGTGATTCGCTAAACCGCCTCTACTGCACGTCTGAACGTCCCGCCCCTCACCTCAGTGGCATGTGCTCCGTTTGAATTGTATACAGTGGTGTTGTCTATAATGCTTATCAATTTGAGCCCGATTGAGACCCAGAGGATATTAGTGAAGAGGATCGTGCAGAACCTGTGCAAGCACGGCTCTTAATGGTATGTTTGGTTGTTGTTGTCTCATACTTTTAAATACGCTGCTATTTGTAAGTGCTACTGCTTCTGTTAGCTTTTAATATACGGTTTTATCCTGATTAAAGCTTTAATATAGCACAGCAACCACACCCGTGTCCATTTATAATGCTTCTCATTGCTGTGTGAAAATAAGTGTATAATTGGAACAGTTTGTTGGAGCTGATCTGACGATCTGAATGAGAGAGAGAGAGATGCAGGGCGACACGAGTAACAGTATTAAGAACCGCTGCTTTAATGATTTTGAAACTTGTGAATCCATTAGAATCGTTAGAAAACAGAATCGCGATTCAAATGAATAGATTTTTACATGCATCCCTAGTTTTCTCTTCCTCTTCTCTAAAGCAGCGCAGCATGGCCTCGCCCTCTTCTTTACATGTTCCTGGGGGCAGGGTTTATCTGGGTTTGTGACGCATCAAACCCGGGAAGTAACTTGTTGTAGTCCCTTACCAGTCGTTTTTGTAGGCATTAAACTTCCAGAATTTTAAAAGACGATATCTCCGTTTGCATTGAACTTTCAGCGCCGCCGCAACTCTGCAGATATTGTTTATGCTCAAACAGCAACATCACACATTAACTAATGTTAAAAAAGTGAAAATCGCATCAACCACACCCTTTTAAAACCGGGCTGTCAGCTGTGATAAAACTTCCCGGTGTTGTGACGCCATTTTTGATTCTGTTGCTCTAGTGCAGGGCTCTAGAGTGCGACCAATTTGGTCGCACGTGCAACCTAATTTCTCCAGGGTGCGACTAAAAAAAATCTGAGGTCGCACTGGTGCGTCCAGCCGTTCGAGAAAAGAAAAAAAAGTATCCGCGACTCTGAGTCTCCCTGTGCTTCAACAACAGACACACATTAGGCTCATATCGTGGTTTAAACCAATCAGAGATAGTGAAGGGCGGACCCCAAACTTTTGTTTATGATGCATTTTTGCTATTCCCAAATCAGAAGCGAGATCGCGCTCACGTGAAGGAGTTTCAGCACACGCAACATGAAAGCCCTGTTTATGATAGAAGAGAGAATTAACCATTAAAACATGCTTACACTTTAGGCCTGTGGCTGTTATATTAAACTAAATTATTTAATGGGTTTTTATTTTATTTTGGCTTCTAAGTTTTATAGCCGCGTTTCTTCTAGCTCAACTTCCTTCCCTTCACAGCGGCGCGCATTCGTTCCTCCCTGACCAAAACTTAACGTCAGAATCAGATCAATCGTCTGTCGATTGTTGTAAAATACCGTCTTTACAGTTACTAAATTGCTGGGCATGTTTGATAATAAAATGTTGAAAGTACAATCCACACGAGAGACGCTGTTCCCCAGGCTGAAGTGTGTGTGTGCGCGCGTGTGTGTGTATGTGCCTGCGCGGCGCGCTCTAAAACTGACAAGCAAAGTACACTTTGAGCTTCAGACGCGTCCAAACGATCAAATACACACAAAGCATGTAAAAACGGCCGGCTTGGAGAGTCTTCACTTAAACACAGTTTATGTCTTGAAGTGAACGAGAACAGTTGGGAGAAAATTGTGTGTCAATATTTTGTCTTAGTGACAGACTGGTGCTTCATTAATGTTAATCAAAGAACAAAATGCAAAGAGAAAATCACTCACAGCTCTTAATCTGAATAAAGTTATAGCTTTAAGCATTAATCTATCAATATATATAGTGAAAACTATGCAGTATTCATTTACATTTGATCACTTTCAGATTACTTTTGTAGCTATTGCTTAGCTGAACATTAATGTTAGTAGACATTCATGGAAAAATTTAATCACTGTTTTTTTTTTCATTTCAGTTGTACATTTGTTTTATGGTATGACAAATGGTATATTTGTCAGTTTGTTTAACTTTGTTTCTTTGTTCATGTTCTTACTGTATCTTATGTATATAAAACACTAAAAATGCCTGCACACTGGTGCATTTACAAATTGATGTTTTATATTTATTTAATTAAATACTTATGTAACATTTCAGAATATAAAGCAATGTTAATTAAGCTGCTAATCTATCATATAAATATAGATGTATGTATATACGTATATATAGTATGTGAGTGTGTGTGCGTATGCATATATATATATAAAAAAAAGTACAGATAAGAATAAAGTGCCGGATCGATAAGAGTAGTAATACCGTTAAAACCTTAACGATACCCATCCCTAATTAAAATACAGTATGAGCACAGACAGACCAGGTGTTTTTTTTCCTCTTTAAATACTTTTTTTTTCATAATGTTTAGTGAAATTATTTGGTAGTCTGAGGTGAGATGGGGGCGCCAGATTTTTTTATAGGTTTAAGGGGGGGTTGAGAAGCACTGCACTAGAGCATCCCTTCATTCAGACACAGTGGAAGATCTGATAAGAATCAGTGTAGAGGGTCAAGTCTGGAAGATGTTGATGCTAGAGAGAGTGTGGTCAGCTGGTTTAGCCGAGGCCAAAGATCAAGAAGGCTAAACTACAGGAGTTGACCATCCGAGGGGCATGTGACTGCAATGGAGGATAGTCCATAAGACACTGAGCCATGAGATGTTCAGTTTGACGCCCTTAAAACACTTAATTTAGATTTTATTTTTATTTCATTTATCTTGAGATGTTTTAACTTTAAGCACCAACACGTTTTCAGTAAGTTACCTTTCTTGTAGAATTGTGCTTCAAATAAATAACTCTATGTTGACCAGATTGTTAGTTAATCGTTTAATAGTCAATATTGCCTATACGATAATTTGGGTGCACCTAACTTTTGTGCCAGTGCACCTAAGAAAAAAAGTTAGGCGCACCAGTGCACCCAGTGCAAAAAGTTAGTCTAGAGCCCTGCTCTAGTGCCCTGCATGCGGTTGTGACTTCAGCTGTTCGTTCATAAACAGATATGTATTCAAGCAAATGTTTTAATCTGCCGAATAAATAAAACCTTTCAAGTCTCTCACTTGTAAGCAACTGCTGTCAGCCCCAAACAGAACTGCGAATACACTTTAATGTGCATTTCTATTGATTGTATCACTGCCCTGTAATTTATCTTTTTTTCTTTCTTTTTTCTCTCTTTCTCTCATTTCTTTCTTTCTTTCTTATTAACTATTTATTGTTTTTTTTCTCATTTTTCTTTATTATTTTTTTCTTGTTGTTTTTTATTTTTGTAAAGTATTAATTATGAGAAAATGTTTGAATAAAATAAAAGATTAATAGCAGAAGTTACTGTTACTATTTATTGATAGTTTAACTATAAATAATTAATCAACTGATAAGAAAATAATAAATTGATTAATTGAAAAATAATCGATAGATCAGTTGACAATAAAAATAATCGTTAGCTGCAGCCCTAAACAACAGTTATGCCTGATTATGTTGCATAGAACTGAATAAAAATTATACATTTATATTTAAAATTAATATATTTTCTCTCAATAAAAGTGTGGTTATTTTATTGGCTTGTGTTTTTTAAATTCCGTGTCATTAAAATTGAGTTAAATTAGAAGTCTTACAAAATTACTTTATAGTATTTAATAAAATAAATAATTATTACAAACAGGGCTCTAGACTAACTTTTTGCACTGGGTGCACTGGTGCGCCTAACTTTTTTTCTTAGGTGCACGGCACAAAAGTTAGGTGCACCCAATTTTTTATTTAGCCAATATTGACTAGTAAACGACTAACTAACAATCTGGTCAACATAAATTTCTTTATTTGAAGCACAATTCTTACAAGAAAGGTAACTTACTGAAAAAGTGTTGGTGCTTAAAGTGCTTCACTGAGCAGAGATTTAAACTTAAAACATCTCAGATAAATGAAATCTAAATTAAGTGTTTTTAAGGGCGTCAAACTGAACATCTCGTGGCTCAATGTATTATGGACTATCCTCCATTGCAGTTACATGCCCCTCGAATGGCCAACTCCTGTAGTTTGGCCTTCTTGATCTTTGGCCTCGGCTAAACCAGCTGACCACACTCTCTCTAGCATCAACATCTTCCAGACTTGACCCCTCTACACTGAGTCTTATCAGATCTTCCACTGTGTCTGAATGAAGGGATGCTCTAGTGCAGTGCTTCTCAACCCCCCTTAAACCTATAATCCTGCGCCCCCATCCCACCACAGACTACCAAATAATTGCACTAAACATAATGAAAAAAAAAAGTATTTACAGTTTTTATAACCAATTCTTACTATGCAAAAAAGAAGTATACTTAGGCCTTTAGTGTTATGTTAGAAGCATTTTTATACTCATACCTTTTCTTGATTTAATATTTAGATTTTTTTTTGCTTTATTTTCATTTAAATGTTTAGTTTTGAAATGTTGTATGCATTTGTCATGTTTATTTCATGTCTTTATCTTCTTAAATGTGTGTATATAATATGTATAGTTTTAACTTTTAATTTTAGTTACTTTTTCTTATTTGTAAGCCGCTTTGGATAAAAGCGTCTGCTAAATGACTAAAAGTAAAGAAAAAATAACTGTTCTGTTCTGTCTAATCGTCTCTCTGTGCTCATACTGTATTTTAATGCAGCCAAATTCTCAATAAAACTGTTATTTACTTATATATTTGACTGTTTATGTTGTCAGTCAACAGGATAAATATGAAATAATGACTGAAACACGTCCCTTTAAGAATTCATAACCAGCTCTCCCTTCCAAGAAGCTAGTCTGCACAAAATACTAATTTATAATTGTATTGAGCCGTTGTCTGATGAAATCAAATAATACACAATATAAGACAAGACAATTCCAGTGCTGTGATTTCTTTTATATTTGCATGTACATTTAGAGAAGCAATAATATCTGTTTTAACTGAACGGGCTCCTCCTTCAGACGCTCGCTAAACAGCAGATGCAGAGAAAGCGCGTGATCTCGCGCCGATCACAGAGACCCTCTGAGAGACTCGATTTGTCACTAGTTGCTTTTTTGGGAAAACAAAAAGTTGCTATCGGGGTCTACAAAGGCGCTAAATGTCGCTAAGTTGGCAACACTGCACGCATCTCTACTACTCACCTCTTTCTCTCTGTCTGACTGCAGCAGCACACGTGACGCATTTGTCAACGCGCACACACACATACAGGAATATCTGGACCACGGCCAATCAGAGGGGGTCCGCCCTTCACTATCTCTGATTGGTTTAGACCACGATATAAGCCTAACGGGGAGTGTCTTTTGTTGAGTTTCTGAGTCACTCGGATACTTTTTTTTCTTTTCTGGAATGGCTGGACGCAAACTATTTTACGTGGTACAGTTGTTTGCTTGTGAAAATGTACATGATTGCATTGGGGCCAGCTGCTGAAGATGATGGAAAACAACGAATTATCGAATTAGTTAAGTACGAATGTGTGTTTAGAAACAAAGAATATATAATTTTTAACCTTTTTAATGTTTACTGATCTTGCTGTAATTGTTTTTTACCATTCAACATATTTATCAGAAAATTATTTATTTATTTAGAGTTTTTTTAGATAGGGACAGTTACAAAAAAAAACATAGATACACTTAAACTGATGAATGATGAATGACATCTC